>OX376056.1:8682632-9170277 GCA_947361185.1 Charanyca ferruginea | reverse complement strand
GCATTCATCGTTTGGCAGTAGTATATTATTGGGCATTCTACCCCACCTTCCGTTCCATCGGCTCCGCCTCCGTCACTCACGGTGTGGTAGAATGCCCAATAATATCCGACGGAGTTGGCGCCGTTCAACAATTCCGTTTTATTACATATCGTTCCTACGTCTCACTTCGACTGAATTTGCGTTTGCGTTAATACTGGTTTGGCGCCTATTCCACACGAGAAGAAAAAAAAAAAAAAAAAAAAAAAAAAAAACATTTACGGTTAAAGGGGCTCAGCACATTATTATTACTTACCGATGGCTTACCTCGATCATGTACTGCAGATTCTCGAATTGAACACAAAATCACTACTAACTTTAGTTAACAAGTTTCACACTTAACCACCACTTCACAGTCAGTTTGACACATATTTCGTTTACTAATGGAACTTTACGAATATAGTAAACTAAAATTTTGGGACAGATTGTCTCATGTCTCTTCACAGAGCAAGAAATATTATGCATCTTCAGACACACGTACATTCTATTTCTATGACCCCAGATTGGGCACCAAGGACATCCAAATTTTAATTTAATTAACTCATACAGTTGACACTAGCTTACATGTTAACAAACAACTACTGGTAGCTCTGAAATGTTCTGTTGTTACTCTGCGACTCTGCGTTGCGCTTGATTAAGATCATCGCACACTTATACAATTGCCATCGAAACGGTTCGTGTGCCGTCCCGTGATCATCTATTGTACCATACTCCTTTTAAACCGCCGGACGACGGCGTCGGATCGGCGACCGTGTTAAGCTTCACAGTATAAGTGTACGTGATTCTTTACAATCGCAAAGACTGCAAAATTGCATTATGTAAATTTGTAGTGTTCGAACTTTGTTGTACCAGGTATATGTTTGAATCATTCCCATGTATTCAACAATTTAGCTGTAAGATGATCGCTGTGCATGTTGCAGTCTCTGATTAAAATTGGTATTTTATAGAACTTCATAATCAATGCAATTCATTCAAATAGAGGATGTTCCTTTGATAACTTTGCTAATTATTTTATATTGTTTATTTGCTATATTTATTTATAAATAACAACCCTACAGTTTACACCAGACATACAAGTTTTTGGTTAATACATACTGAACAAGCATAAAAACATATAAGAAAACATAAAATGTTTCAAAATACATTGATAGTTCTTTAACAATCTAGGATTTGTTTGAAAGATGAATCTTAATACTAGTACCTACCTACTGAACTTATGCATGAATCGATAATAAAAAGTTCGTTTTAGTCGTTAGATGATATTACTTATTTACGATAATGTCAAGTTTTACTGTAGCATATAAGTGGTTAACTTTTTGCCGCAAGTTTGTTTACATGGATTATTCTACACAAAAAATGTTTTCAGGATGATTTTCTTTCAGCTCTCTTCCGTCAAAAAAGTGATTTTTATTTTTTAGTTCACATGTGTGATATCAGGCGAAGTTTTACATCACATTTTATACAACAAACATACATACTTTATTATATATTAATGTATTAATCATAAGCGTCATGTGTCGTCTTTGTCGGCGAGCGAAAAAAGCTGGTTTTATATTTCATTTCTCACGATAAAATTGCAATTAGACGGAAGTGATTTTCAATCACTACGGTTTAATTAGACGTAAGTAACATAAATTAGTCATACAACTGTCAATATATGTAGTTAAGGTTTAATTTTGTAATGGGATAAATATTGCTGAAATGGTATTTTTTATGTATAAAATCAATCAATTTTGATCATAATATTACATTCGCTCCAGTATCTTCCAGTGATAACCACCGGTTACCTTCAACTATATAAAATGTAAGTAAGTAAGTACTACTAATTTTACTGAATTTACTAATGTACTAATCGCTACCCAGCTACGGACCTGGTTTCTGCCTGCCGACTGGTGTATTGGTTAGCCTTAATTTCATCGCATAGATGTTAGAATTTTGAGCGTAAACCATATAATTTTATGTAATAACATTATAGGGAATTTCATGAACTAAAGACATGTCCATAAATTATTCCACTGAGCCATGTATTTTTCTCACAATTTAAAGAAAACTTCAAAATTAATGTTATTTTGTGGTTATCCGATTCAACTAACATCAAACGTATCGCTATTATGAACCTTATTTGTTGCCGCGATGCGTTATTGTCAATTACCGAAACTTAAGTCATAGTTATTAGTTACAAAATTAATCTTTATGTGTTCCATTTCAGGTCTGACTCCGATTCAGAATACCGGTCACAGTCCGCAACTGTAGCCGAGCCGAAGCCGCAACCAAAGAAGAAGGTGTCGAAGCGCAAAGCTTCCGAGAGCACCACACCGTCCGTACCGAAGTCAAGGTAATTTTGTGTTACTGCTTTTACCTTTAGGTGCTTGTTGTGTATGTTATGTCAATTAAAATGTTATACACCGATAAACGTTGGTTAGTGGATTTAGAACTGCAACGAAGAGAGCTCTGAAATCAATTTCCAATTATATTCCTTGTAGGAATGTTTACAGTTAGTTCATGAGATATTTAAATTATTATAACAGAACATCATGCTTTCTATCCCCGTAGGGCTCAACAGAGGAGTAATACACCATCATTTTGTCAATATTAAAAAATAAATGTAATAAATAATGTGTTAAATTGTTTACAGTAAAAGGCGCAGCTTGAGCTCGGACCTCTTTGGTTTGGAGGACTACGTCCCCACCAAAACCTCAGTTGCGGACTTCGGTTCGTCACTCATCAGCCGTGTTGCCAACGGTAAAGTGCGGCGAACGGCAGACGTATCCGGGGACTTCTACGTGGAGGTTAAAGTCTACAACAAGGCTGAAGTTGCCTCCACCCCAAAAGAGGAGCGGTGGAAGAAAGCCTCGGTGGCACTAAAAGTGCAGCTTAACCGGAACACGCCGCAGTGGGACGGGTTACAAGTTTTTATGAGACGGACTCATGAGTTTTTTGATAACTCTGAGCCTGTCTTTTATAGCGATAATATTAGTTTAAAATAAATATTTAAGTTGTTGGGGCACCAGATGTTTTTGTATTTCTGCGATCGTAAATCATAATCGTAAAAATAATACATTGCAACATCTAATAGTAAGTTTAAAACTATTATATTTTAAAATGCCGTTCTGTACTGTTTGTAACACATCTGTTGAGCGCAGTCACTGGACAGGTCACCTACGTAGTACTAATCATAAAAACAAAACTATTTCGCATTTTTGCGAAGGTGTTGAAATAATACATTCTGCATTTTGTAATCGTATAGCTTCTTATAGAATTGTCGATCCGTCTGAGAATAGTTCTCTACAACCATTTCTTATTAATATTTGGGACAAAATTAAAACGTTAATTAATATTTCTCTTAAAGAACATACTTGTCTAAAAGTTAATTTCGAATTTTTTGCTTTATTTTTAATGTTTAAAAATGATTCTCAGGAGATGAAATCATTTGCCACAAAAAACTTTACTCTGCATCAGAATTATGAAATTGATTCATTATTAACTCAATTAAAAAACATTTTATCAAAAAAGATAGAAGAATTTCAGGACCGAGACAGTGGATGGACGTTCTTGAGCAGTTCTCATTTGGAAGTCAATGTTAACAAATATCAACCGTTGCATGGTTCAGGCTTTATCGAATTGCCTTCTGCAATAAAATCGAAAAGAGCATGTGTTAATATCCACAAAATGACGAGTATTGTTTTTTGTGGTCTGTTGTTGCTGCTTTATATCCAGCTAAAAGTCATCCTGAAAGAGTATCTTCTTACCCTGATTTTCGTAACGTGTTAAATGTAAAGGATATGTCATTTCCAGTGAATTTCTCAGATATTGCGCGGTTCGAAGTGAATAACCCCGAAATTTGCATTTACATTTATGGTTTAAAAAATAATACCGTCGTAGGACCGCTTTACAAACCAAAAGCCTTGAACGGAAAGGTGATTCATTTACTTTATTTAGAAAGAGATAATTTGTCACATTACTGTCTCATTAAAGACTTGCCGCGACTTGTTAAAAATCAAATAACAAAACACCACAGTAAACTGTACTTTTGTGATGCTTGTTTAATGTTTTTTAATTTATGCGATGATCTTAGTTCACATAGTTGTGGAGGTGTTGTCACTGAACTACCTCCAAAGGGTTCTTTCATACAGTTTAAAAATTATAATAGAAAGCAAATTGTTCCATTTGTTATATACGCAGATTTTGAAACAATGCTAGAACGGTATGAATCTTGTGACCCTGACCCCACTAAGGCGAGTACTGTAACGCGACAGCGACATGTGCCTATAGCTTTCGCTTATCATATTACGTGTACGCTAGACGAAAGCCACAATCGTTACGTTTCTTATCGCGGTTCGGATTGTGTATCAAATTTTGTGAAGTCTATCTATAAAGATGCACAAAAAATTTACGATATTGTAAAAAATAATGTTCCTATGATTTATTCAAATGAAAATGCTCGCGACTTTGAAAACGCGTTGACATGTCATATTTGTGAACACTTCTTGTTCGGCGATAGGGTTCGCGATCATTGTCACTTGACTGGTAAATATCGCGGCGCAGCTCATAGTTATTGTAACATACAATACAAACTACCATCATTTTTGCCAGTATTTTTTCATAATTTGTCTGGATACGATTGCCATCTTTTCATAAAAGAATTAGGTGAAGCTCCTGGATCTATAAAAGTGATACCTAAAACAAAAGAAAACTATATTTCTTTCACTAAGTTTATTCCGATTGCTACCGGGGAAAGCATCCAAGTTCGGTTTGTAGATTCTTTCAAGTTTTTAGGAACTAGCTTAGAAAAGTTGGTTAGTACAATGAAAAAACAAGACTTTAAACAATTAAAATCTTATTTCCCTAATAAAAAACAATTTAACCTACTCACTCGTAAAGGAGTGTATCCATATGACTATATGTCTCAATGGGAACGTTATGAAGAAACGTGTTTACCCTCAAAAAAATATTTTTTTAACTATTTAACAAATGACGCAATTACCGACGAAGACTATGAACACGCTCGGTCTGTTTGGTCAGTATTTAATATTCAAAACATGGGTATGTACACAGATTTGTATCTCAAAACAGATGTTTTGTTGTTAACAGATGTATTTGAAAATTTTCGAAAAACTTGTAAACTACATTACAATCTCGATCCCGCGTTTTATCTTACAGCACCAAGTCTATCTTTTGATGCAATGCTTTTAAAAACAGGAGTTCAATTAGAATTGATTAGTGATGTTGAAATTTTTAGAATGATACAAAAAGGTATTCGAGGAGGTGTTTGTATGTGTTCCAAAAGACATGTCAAAGCCAATCATAAATATTTAGATACTTATGATCCAACCCGTCCTAATTCATTTATCATTTATTTAGATTGTAACAATTTATACGGTTATAGCATGTGTCAATCCTTACCCTATTCGGATTTTAGATTTATGAATAGACAAGAAATAGATTTTTTTCAATTGAACTTAGCAGAAATTAGTGATACTGCAGAAAACGGTTACATCCTTGAAGTTGATTTAATATATCCGGAGAATTTGCACATGGAACACAATGACTTTCCCTTTTGTCCAGAAAAATGCTTACCACCGGGTGGTAAGAATAAAAAGCTAATACCAAATTTGTATGATAAATATTACTATGTTATTCATTACGTACATTTAAAAAAATGTTTTTTTTTTTTTTTTTTATAATGGGACAAGCCCGCCACACTATTCCCTAACCACTGTAACTCCTGTAAGCCAGAATCAACAGTGGCGACCACCAGAAAAGCGCCAGAGCAATGAAGCTCGACGAGTCCCAGAGAAACGATTCAACTGTCTTGGATCCCGCAACGAAATTAATCAGAAAAGAACAGCGGAGGAGTAAGAAAATCATATTTTCCACTTCCCTCCAAATCAAGCAGGAGACAGAACAGAACTAGGCTAAAAAAATGTTTACAGCACGGTTTAGTATTGAGAAGAATCCATCGCGCTATTATATTTAAACAAAGTAGTTTTTTAAAGCAATATATTGATATTAACACCTAGTTACGTCAAAAAGCAGAGTCAACGTTTGAACAAGACTTTTTCAAATTATTGAATAATAGTATTTTTGGAAAGACCCTAGAAAATAATGAACACCGAATAGACGTTAAGTTAGTAAACAAGTGGTGTGACTCGAACAATAAAACAAAAAAGACTACTTGTGCTGAAAAATTGATAGCCAGCCCATATTTTCATAGCGTCTCTGTATTTTCTGATGATCTAGTAGCAATCCAAATGAAACCTGTGCGTATTATACTTGATAAACCAATTTACGTAGGGTTTGCAGTATTAGAATTATCTAAGGCTCACATGTACAACTTTCACTACTCCATCATTAAACCTTTTTATGGTAACCGAATAGAATTATGCTATACTGACACAGATAGTCTAGTATATGATGTACAGAGTAATGATGTTTATAAAGACTTTAAGCTCCATTTTCTAAAATATTTTGATACCAGCAATTATGACTGTAACAATGACTATAACTTACCAATTATTAATAAGAAGGTTCCAGGACTGTTTAAGGATGAAATGGGTGGTGACATTATCAAAGAATTCGTAGGACTGCGCTCAAAGCTTTATTGTATTAAAACGTTAAACAAAACAATTAAAAAGGCAAAAGGTACAAAAAAATGTATTACCAAAAATTTTAATATGTTAGATTATAAAAATGTTTTATATGATTGCAATGTTATTCGTAAAAAAAATGTGTTGTTTAAATCAATAAAACACGAAATATTTACTCAGGACTTAAATAAAGTAGCACTTTCAAGCAATGATGATAAACGATTGCTATCGTTTGATAAAGTTTCTACTTTAGCCTGGGGTAACGCAAGTATATTTAAGTAATACATATTTTAACATGTTTTTTATTGATTGTGAATGGTAAAACTTATGACGTCCTAAATGGAAAGTTAGATAATTTTTCAACCTACCTACTGTCTTACTTACTATTATAAAAAGTCTGTAAGGGTGGGTGGATGGATGTTTGTTACTCTTTTAAAATGTGAAATAAGTAGTATTGCTGTGTAATTTAATTCAAATAGTATCGATAGAAGTTTCTTTTGAACCTGGTTTTATTATGTATACAATTCTAAATTGTGTGTATTCTTGGTGTCCCTTTTACTAGTTAGAGCTAAACAGTGTAGGTATATATCTATTATGTGCCTACAAAGTATAAAGTTGAATAAATTAAATTGTGTATATTCATTACATACATCTGTTTCATTTCTGTTCCTGATGACAAAGCACACAGCGCTCGCCGCGTGTCGATACAGGTTCCAACTTGATAAAATATGTACCTAATGTCCAGTTTTGATGACAAAGCACTCATGAGTCGAGGTTCACACGCGCGGTGTAGAATTTAACACCGATCAGGTGCTCATCAGATTGAACTTGTTGAAACATGAAATTGATTCACATCGCAAGGTTTTATGGAGTTTGCATTTCATAATAATATGATTAGTACATACATCACAAGGCAGTCAGCCGGACTGGTCACATCACGTCACTTAAAAACGAAACAAATTGTAAGTATTGCACAAGCGTATAAGTACTTATAAAATTATGTCTTATTTATGTGTTTGATATAATTATTAATAATTATAATTTTCTTTGTTTCAGATCATCAATAATGTGCGATTCTCCAGATATTATTGACTTCTCACAATACGGTCAAGGTTTTCCGACTCCGAGTTTAAGCTGGCATATCCCCGATATCCAAGATCAACAAGGAACCTAGAGCAAGACAAGACTGCGGACCTGCTAGCAAGAAGCCTAGAACAAGACGGGAGTGTCTAAAACAGAAGTCATCTCTGCCTAATTATTATAAGATTAAACGAACTTACCTTAAGTGAAGTTCTATCTTAATTATACGAAGTAACTGTCAGAGATAATTATTACGAATAGAACGGAGATGTGTTCGACGCATGTCACATTTTTAAACCTAGCAAAGAAAAAACCATCTATATGGCAACCCTATTTAATCTACATGTCATTACGTTTAAAGTTAGGTTTTATGAACAACCCCTTTTACTGGGATTATACTTAGTATGTAGGTAAGTATAAGTGGGAGGGTTTTTAGGGACTATTATCTCTGACAGTTACTTCGTATAATTAAGATAGAACTTCACTTAAGGTAAGTTCGTTTAATCTTATAATTATACTCCGTAACTGTCAGAGATAATTATTACGAATGATGTTCAAAGTAGGGTTGTGAATAAACATTGTTAAATAAAAAATAATATATTTAGACAATTTTCATAGACTTCTTTTATAAGTATAACAAAATCAACCTTATCTAATAATTTGTTATAGTATTGCATATTGCACTACTAAACTGCGTTGGATCTTGGATAACGGGCCTGTTGTAATGTCTGGCAAACATGGCCGAATTTTGAGACCACCCTGCAGCCTTCCTTATGGCATCTATGCTAACTCCAGATCTGTTTGCAGCAGACGTTGATGCATGTCTGGTACTATGGGCAGAGAAGATGGTGATATCTATTCCAGCTTCCTCCAACATTAGCTTGATCCACCGGCTTATAGTCTGAATTGATGCATTCTTGTGTGGTTTCTTGAAAGTAAGAATTAATTTATCAATATTACTTCTAATAGAATCAGTCTTATTTATATAAGATCTTATGGTGCTGACAGGGCAGATTTCTTTTACAAGAGGGTAGGTTTTCAAGTGAAATATTGGTTGTGCACTACCTCTCTTGGAGGTTTTAATTATATCAGGAATATATATCTCTACACTGTCATCAGTAAATTTCATATTTGAGATTGCTATCATTGACAGTGTCTGTACTCGGTGACCAGTTGTCAAAGCGAGTATGGTAACTAATTTCTTGGTTAGTTTTTCTAAGGGTATGTCTTCATTTGGGTAGTACCTGGCTAAATGAGTTAGCACCAAACCTGGATCCCATGTTACATTATACTTTGGCATTGGTGGTCTTGAACGAAATATTCCCTTTGTAAATCTTTTTATTCTGTCATCCAATCCGACTTTAGGTCCCATCAGCAGGGAAAGTGCTGAGCGAGCAGTATTAATGCTACCATATGATGCCCCATTTTCATAGTATACAGATAAGAATCTAAGTACATATGGTATAGACGCTTGGTGTGCGTCTATATTGTGCTCTCTACAAAATTTCCACCATAACTTAAGTGGTGTGTCATACTGTTTTATAGTGTTGGATGAAAGAGAATTCAGCATAATGGCTAGGGCTGATTGTGGTGTGCCACGTCTTATGAAGCCCTGGCTGACAGCAGCCCTGCAGCCAGGGTAAGCTGGCGATGCAGTGGATGATGTTCTCTGAAAGGAGACGACAATAGGTTCTTGTTAGGTTCAAATATGATTAATTGCCCTAAGGACAATGTTTTAATTAGAGGAAACCATGGTTGTGATGGCCAGTAAGGGAAAACCACAATTCCAGTGGCATTATCTCTTTGTATTTTGTATAAGCATTTCAATATCAATGAAAAAGGTGGAAAGGCATAGAAAAATAAATTATTCCAGTTAAGAGTGAAGGCGTCAATGGCAAATGCTTCTGGGTCACATTTCCAAGAGACAAATTTACTACACTTTTTATTTGTCCTTGAGGCAAATAGATCTATATCCGGGATGCCAAAGTGTTTTGTTATTTCAATGAAGGCTTTAGGGGAAAGTTCCCACTCAATATTGATTTTCCTTGACTCTCCATCGGCTTCAAAATTATCCTTTGTGTTTATATAGGAAGCAAAAATCCAAATATGTCTATTTTCACACCATTTCCAAATATCCCTTGTGATATCATTTAGGTGGGGAAACTGCACTCCCCCCATTTTGTTTATATATGCGATTGCAGTGGTATTGTCTATCCTCAATAAGATTTCGCAATCAGACAGATCTCTTGTAAAACACTTTAGACCTAAAAGGGCAGCTTTTAATTCCAAATAATTAATATGATATTTCTGTTCTGCATGTGACCATGACCCAGAAGCTGTCTTATGATTGCATACAGCTCCCCAGCCTGTGGTAGAGGCATCACTATGTATTTCTAGAAGGAATTTGTATTGCTTTATTGGATTATTTCTATGTATATTCTTTTGCCACCATCCTAATTCTGTTTTGATTTCATGAGAAATAGACATGAATGCTTCATAATTTTCATTTGATTTTAACAAGGCTAAGTATTTCTGTCTTTCTAATATTTTAGTATATAGCCAACCATATGGAATGCCAGGGCAAATTGAATTCAGTTTCCCTAAGAGTTGGCAAAATTTTCTTATTTTACAAGAACTATTTTCTTTTAATGATGTAATTTCTTTTAGTATGGATGCTTGTTTTTGATTTGGAATTGACAAGGATAGATTTGATGAATTTAAAATAAAACCTAAATACTTGCAGGTTTGGTTAGGTGTAATAACACTCTTTTCAAAATTTATAACAAAACCTAAACTTTGTAAGAGTCTACATGCAACATCAATATCATCTTTACACTTAGTTTCTGAATTGTTAAAATATAAACTATCATCTAGGTAGCAGGTTAATAGAATGCCTTGGCTCCTCAGAAAAGTACTCACTGGTTTGAGAAGTTTTGTAAAAACAAAAGGGGCCGTACACAAGCCATATGGTAGGGCATTAAATTGGTATAATGTATCATCATATTTGAACCTAAGAAACCTTTTGCTGTTCTCTGATATTGGAACAGAAAAGTAAGCTTCTTTCAAGTCTATTGAAGCCATATAACAATCCTTAGACATCAACTTACAGGCTGTCCTGATATCTTCCAATTTAAAGTGTTCTGTGTCAATGTATTGATTTAATTTCTTTAAATTCAGAATAAATCTGTATGACCCATTGGGTTTAGGTACTAAAAATATGGGGGACGTAAATTGGTCAGCACAATAAGAGCATTCAGATATTGCTCCTAGATTTAAAAGCTTTTTAATCTCAGAGTCAATAATTACTTTTTCGTTGAGTGGCCAGTGTTTTGGCTGCGAATTATAGGGTGGTGGAATTTTATTAAATGGAATTTCATAGCCTTGTATCCATTTTAACACCGCTGAGTCATCAGTAATCTCAAGCCAGTTTTTAACGAAATATTTTAGTCTGCCTGCATGTACCTGCATATTTCCTAACGGTAGTGTCTGGATTTCGGTGGAGGGTGTTTCCGTTCCGTATGGCGTCTGGCATTTGTCATGCGAGGCTGTCTCTTGTATGCCATCTGTTGCTGCCCACCGCGAGCTTGTTGATGTGGCTGACGATTCTGCGGTGGGCCCCTCCAGTTTAAATGTTTCCTTGAAGTTTGTTTCTGCTTTTTCGTACTATCCGAAATCGTTGCACTTGTTCTTTGGATCGATTGAGCTGCCTTAATTTTCTCTGCACAATCAACACCGAATAAAAACGTATCGACTTTTGAATTTTTGACGGCCTCCTGTATTAACTTACTGGCTCCTGATAAGCCAAAAAATTTTCTTGAGCAGGAATCTTGATAGTGCATTTCTGCTGCAATCTTGGCAGCATCATTTATTTCCTCTATTAGCAATTTACTGCTAATATTTCCTTTTAGAATGCTGGTTAATGAACGGCCTAGACAGGTCATTAGTTTCCCGGTCATGTTCTGCCGGGCGATAATTCTTTTATCCCTCTTGACTGAGGGTTCAGAGAGTGTGGCCATTATCTCCGGGTTCATGGTTGGAGCAACTGCACATGGAAAATTAGATGGAGTAGTATATTTACATAGGATGTTTTCTTTGGCCTCTCTTCCCAGTCCCTCCGACATCATTCTTGTCCATCGGAGGGCCAACTCTGGCCTTATTGGGTCGCCAAACTCCTTTTCCTCTGCTCCCTCCTTCCCAAGGGCTAGCAGGAACTCCTCCGGGAGTTGGTCATCTTCTGGAATAGGATTTATAAATTTATTTATAAAGTTAAGGAAAAACAGCTATCCGCTCTGTGATAGTGTTTCAAAAATATAATGAAATGACATGACCAGTGTCTTGTTTTACTCAGATGCATCGTCTATCCGCAATGTGATAGCGCTAGATGTTTGGTAACTTTGATACATAGTGCCTGTCTATCCTCAAGGTGATAGCGCTACCTCTTTTGTTATGAAATATAATAAGTAGTGCTTGTCTATCCGCCAGGTGATAGCGCTAGCTCGTTTGTAAAATTAAAACATAACTGTCTATCCGCCAGGTGATAGCGCTAGTTAATTTGTAAAATGAAAACATAACTGTCTATCCGCAAGTGATAGCTCTGTATGTCATTAGTGGGTAAGTCCACATGTACTTATAATTAGTTAGGTACGACCCAAGCGTTTGAAGATTCTATTCAGTACACTACTTGCGCAATCTTCCATTGCCCAGGAAAGTGCGATAATCGCAAGCAGGGGTTAAAGATTTTTACGAGTGCCATGATTCCCTTGTGTGATAAGTGTTTTAAGAGCGTTGCATCAATGAGGTCATATCCCGGAGCTTTGCCTTCTTGAAGTTGCTTTATTTCCCGTAGGATTTCTTTGGGGGTTGTGTTTTTCAAAGGCAAACACATTTGTGTAGCTGACTCTAAATACTCTGTTATTGCTAACGTATGTTCCTTACAGGAATCTGGTAAAGGTTGGAAAACACCACTGAGGTGTTCGGCAAAGGCTGTAGCCTTTTCCAGATCGGATCTAGCCCAATTTCCATTATTGCTTCTTATAGGTGGCATTTGAGTTTTAGGTTTCTTCAGATTTTTGGTGGCTTTCCATAGAGAGTAATTAGTATCCAGAGTGGGAGACAGAGATGCCAAGTATGTTTGTAGATTATTATTGGTTAATGTTTTGAGTACGTTTTCAATTCCTCTGAGCATTGAAGAGTTTTTTATCTCTCGGATATCTAGTGGTATGCCATATTTTTCGAAGCCTTCGTCGTTCCAGTATTTTTTCTTTTATGTTTTTAGGGTAAACATTATGCTTAGGTGGGATTCGTTTGGCTTCCGGCGTTGCTCTGTTGGCAGCCCTATGTATGACAATGTTTAATTGCTCAACTTCATTCTCAAGGTCATCCACATTCTTGATATTCTTTGTCAAATTGATTTCTGAGTCTACAACACTCTGGTATATTTCCCAATTTGTACTTTTTAAGTTATATATTCGTGGGGAGGGTTCAAGAAGCGTGACCCTGGTGTTAATATTGAGGATAACAGGGGTATGGTCTGAGCTTAAGTCGTCCGACGATTCCGTGCTTATGCAATTATTATCTACATTTTTAGTAATAAAAAAATCTAATAAGTCTTGGATCTTGTTTTTGTCTGTTGGCCAGTAAGTTTGTTTGCTGCTCGTCGCAAGTTCTAGTCTCATTTTTTCTGTTACTTTAATTAGTTGCCTCCCCCTTGGGCTAATCAGTCTAGAACCCCAGTATGTGTGTTTAGCGTTCCAGTCACCGCCACAGATGAATCTTGTACCCATTTTTAAGAAAAATGCTTCAAAATCTTTATCGGTTGTTGTGTGTTTGGGGGGACAGTAGACAGCTGCGATTATTGTATCAATCCTGTTGTTTATTATATTTATTGATGTTGCTTGGATTTTTTCAGTGCAATACTCTTCCATAGGGTAGTGCTTTATATTGTTTTTTATGATGACTGCGGTGCCACCATGACTATTTCCAGATGGATGGTTGGTTGAGTATACAATGTAGTTCTTAAACGCTATATGAGTTTTAGCGGTAAACCTTGTCTCTGATATAAGAGCAATGTCGATCATTTTTGATTCGAGGTATATTTCAAGTTATTGACGTCTTTCCGTCAAGCCGTTGGCGTTCCAAGTTATAACTCGGAGGTTGCGTGCATTCATTTTTTTGCGAGGCTGGTGACTAGCTGAACAATACTGTTCATCATTTTCTATTTTCCAGTAGTTGGTTAATATTTGTGGATTCAGCGCAGCCTGTTGTCTGTGTTTGTGTTTCCATTTTTGGTTTTACAGCTTCTGCGTATGTTTTATTAAGTTTGTACCTATTCGGCAGTTCAGGGTTCTGTATACAGTTTTCGGTTTTACATGTATGGTTTGGAGCTAGTTGTTTTTCTCTTGGCTTTAGTGTAGTTTTGAGAATTTTCTCTTTGTATTGCTTGTAAGTTTTACAGCCCTTGTAGCTGGCAGGATGCTTCTCCAAACAATTGGCGCAGGTGGCATCCGTATCTGGCCTTTTAACGCATGTCCTAGTGGGGTGTTCATCACCACACTTAACGCATCTGAACTGTCTATGGCATTGGTTTTTTGTATGTCCAAATCTTTGACATCTCTTACACTGCAGGATATCTTGCCACTTTTTCTTGTACGGTGGTTCTATTGTGACCTTCATATTGTTAATGTTCTTGACTTCAAAAACATTTTTGTTGTTGTGTTTTGGTTCAAGATCTACGTAGAACATAGGCAATGGGTCTTTTGTAGCCCGGTGTAAAATGTTGACTACTTGCCTTACTTCATGTCCCTTTTCTGATAGCTCTTTTACTAATTCTGTTGTATCCTCTGTGGAGTGTAGTCCTCGTAGTACGACTCTATACGCTCTTTCGCTTTTTAATTGATATGTGTAATGCGATATGTTGTTCTTGATGAAGTTTTCTTTGATGATTTTATACGTTTCTATATCCTTAGGCATGATTTTGATAATATGGCCTGATCGGAGTGTGGTCATCGTGTACGAGGTTATTTCCAGGAACTTGTTCATAGCTTCTTTGAGCGGTGCTACGTTAAGTACTCCTGTGACAAATATCGGTTCTGGTTTGGGTATGTACACTTTTTCTTGTATATTTGGGTTGTGAAGTGATTCATCATCTAGTATTTCAAATCTGTTGTGTGTAGGTATTGTTATATCTGTGTTGTTTTTTTGCTTTTTGTTAACATCATTCTTTATTGGGCTTGTTTCTTTTCTTTTAGCTCTCTTTGCAGGTGCACTGTCTTTTTGCCAGTCATCTTGTGTGTCCACCTCTGCCTTATGTCGCTCGTTGTCTGGCGTGTTGGTACTAGTTTCTTGCCCGCATAGTGTTGAAGGTATTGATGCAATCGAGTTGGCTCTTTGTCTACTAAATATGCTATTGTGCAACGTTTGTTGTACCATGTAGTTTGGGTTTGGTTTGGAGTTTGTATTTTTTTGTATTTCGTTAATCATTCTGTTCCCACAAGTAGGGTCGATCTAAAAAGTCCACCGAAAGGTAACGCCCATTCTCTCAGTAAGGCACCATACGACAACGTTAGCCAGGTCCATTGAAGTTGACGCTAAGAACTTTTCTTCCGCAAGCCATGCATCCTTTCAGCGCGTTTCTCACCTTAGGATTGGAGTCTTTTTATAGAGGGTTGCTACCTCATGACCCGGGCGGTCAAGCCAAGGCCCCCGGTTCTGCACCACCGCCCGCAGAGTTGCGGGTCGTGAAAGTCATTTCCTACCTTCACTGTATGTTGTAGTCAGGTTTATTAACCGTCGCCCGATACTCGACGTTGACTTTTTACGGCTGGTTAAGTCGTCCTGCAGCCAACCCACCGTCTTTGGCGGAGTAGAATATATAAGGAAAAACTATAAAATAAACTTTACATAGATAGATACTATACATATTTTATACTAAAGCGCTCGGTGTTTTTAGTTTGCGTCTACTTCCTAGTGAACTAGACCCAGTATCAGGGCTGGCAACCTCGAGAAGGCTAGTCCACCGAACTTGCCTTGGGGATCTTCGCAACTTACTTGTCACTCTCCCCCAAGACCAACGCCCCCCTATCACCTCTGAGGTAGGCCTGCACCTATGCTACCATGCTTGGCATGCCGTACGGGAACCGTAAAAGCATAGACCCAGACCCGCCCCAGACGGTCGGTGCAACGTGTCGATGAAAAAAAATTCTTTTGCGTTTTTTTCTTATTTTCATTTGTTTATTATTATTAAATACACACAGTACCCTCATCCTTTCTGCAAGTCATACGTGTTACCCAGTAGCTCCGTTAATATTATTCAAGAAGTGGTGAAAAAGTGACCATAATCGTGATTTTTGCGTACCAAATTACTGTCTATCAAACACTCTTTCGAACTGTGTACAAAATTGCCGAGTTTATTGTGTAATTGGGTGCTAAAACGTTAAAAAGTGTTCAACAAGTAGTAATCATTCAAAAATATTCTAACGACCGGTAAACAAAGACTTGGACTTTGACCTCATTAACGTGGTATTATTGAGAAGTACTCATACCTCTAATGACTGGCTTTTTCGGCATTGGAAAGTATCGTTACCGTGGCGCATTGGTTCAAGTGGCGACGTAGGTCGTGTGTCCGCACGTTCGAGCCTGGGTTCCACCGTTTATCTTTTTGTTTTAAAATATTTTTTCTTTTTGTTTTTTGTGTTTTTGATTGTCGAATTCTTGGCGTAAAATCACTATGCCGCGTATAGGACACCACCGAAGTCAACAGACGCAGTCAATATTGTACATGTTCAGTCTGAGCCGGACATACACAGAGCACTTCAGGGCACACCGGATACTTCAAACGTATCACTCCGCCAGAAGCGACCGCGGATGGATCTCTCACCTGATACTGTCGATACAGACCATGTGAATATTGACACTGAAGACGTACAGGAGTCTAGACCAAATCCATCCACAGAGACTGACTCGTCACTACTCCTCAATGAAATACGTTTATTAAGACAACAGGTTTCTGAGCTAAAGAAACAAAACACAGATATCGGGTTGAAACTGGCCAATGTTTCTGACGCCATCAATCAAAAGCTCGAAGATTTTAACAGAAGGATAGAGACTCGAGATAAGGAAATAATTCTGCTTAAAAACTCCGTGAGCGAGCTGCATAACAAGTTAAATACCTACGAACAGAATAGCATGAAGAATGAACTTGAGATTGTTGGAATTCAAGAAGAAAATAACGAAAACCTCGTGCATATTTCAATGTTGGTAGCAAAGAAGATTGATGTTCATCTTTTAGAGGCTGGCATAGACGAGGCCTACCGCGCAGGTCCACGACGTACTAACATGACGGGCAAACCGAGGTCTATTGTTCTAAGGCTTACGCGCCGTACTACACGCACTCACATTTTAAAAGCTGCGAAAGAACGACGACCGCTTACCTCCGATGATATAATAAAGGGGACCTCCAATAAAGTCTATATAAATGAACGCCTGACTGCCAGCAATAGGTTGTTGTTTCGTGAAGCCCGGACACGTGCACAAGTACACGGTTTCCGTTACTGCTGGGTACGGAATGGCACAATCAACGTACGGAAAGCTGAGAAACAACCATCTATTCCCATCCGGACGCCGATTGAACTGGCCTGATGGATGCTGCCGACCCAGACCACGGAACATCACCGGTACAGGTGCCCGATGACCAATAATTTTAAGAATCTTTTTTTCCTATGGCTTATTTTGTATCTATCCCAACAAATGAGTATTTTTTTGTATGCTTTACAATTAGTTAACCTGTACCAAACGCACTTGTGTAAAAAGCACACACACGCACATGCCCTTAAACTCCACAAACAAATCTCTAGTAGATCCTCAAAACGAAGTTCAAGACTATCTTGCTGGGTGTTTTTCACACTTAAAAGACCCGCTTTTCAATCGCAAATACGCAAACAGAGTTCATACATATCACCATCACACACACCAGCCACACAAACGGCCCTTGTTTTTTACGTGTATCACTTTTATACTATAACAGATATTACAAAGATATTAGAGAGTACACTTACCTGCGCACTATTAAAGAAAATAGACCCTGGCTTTATCAACGCAAATAAAGTATATCGGTTGCGAACTTGCACAATGTCACAAATCCTCAACTTCATTCATAGAGTTCCTGACGCTAAACATCTGTACTGCACTTACCAACCGTACTGTAACTTTAAATACAAATGGCAGTTTTATTAGTGGACAAATTAGACGACAGCACTAGTATGGAGTGTCAAGAGCTAAATAGACTTGAAGACTGCCAGAATTATTTGACCCCTAATTATAACTTGAAGATATTGACATTTAACATACGTAGTTTACAGCACAATTTCAATACTTTTTGCATTGCATTAAAACGACTTAATATTGTCTACGATGTCATTATTCTCACTGAATGCTGGCTGAGAAGTTGTCCAGTCGTTGGTCAGATACAGGGTTACTCGGCATACTCTACTGCAAATAACCTCAACCAATGCGGAGGGGTGGTAACATACGTTAGAAACTGCTGGAATGTTTCGGTTTCGGAGCCTGTTCTTCAAGACGCCGAATCTCTTTTACTCGAGCTCTCAAAGGAGATTTGTTTAATCGCTATATACCGATCTCCTTCACACCGACAGGTTGACAACTTCATGTCTTCTTTGGACCAAATTCTTAAGTCAATTAGCAATTGCCAGACAATTATAGTGACTGGTGATATAAACATAAACCTCCTGTCTATGTCTGATACATCTTCTTCAGAATTTGCTTGCCTTATGTCTGAACATGGTCTGCAGCAAGTAATATCTAAACCAACTAGATTGAATGCGTGCCTTGACCATATATTTTTTAAATCGAGACACCAGAATGCCATGGGTATCATCTGTGAAGCTGATATCACCGATCACAAATTAGTAATGATGGGTTACAATATGGCCACACCAATTCGCACTAAATACCAACAACGCACAATTAATATAATTAACTTTCCAGCGCTATTAGATGACCTCCGATACATCGATTGGAACGAAGTAGTGACTGATTCAGATGTTAACACTGCAACAAATGCATTTCACAGACTTCTGACGGATGCAATAAAGAAACACACGACTGAAAAGACGATTAGCCGTCGTAAATACATATGGAAACCCTGGATCTCACCTGGCCTTATAAAATGTATGAATCATAGGGATAAACTTTATAAAGAGTCAAACAAACATCCCAAAGACGAAACAAAAAAACTCGTTTACACTCGTTACAGAAACTTCTTTACCAATCTGATGCACAAGTTAAAACGTGAATACGAAAGTAAAAAGTTAGAAGAAAACAAATTTAATACTAAAGGTTTATGGGACACTATAAAAACAATCACCGAGCATCACAACAACAGAAGCAGTCCTAGCGATTTACTGAAATGTAAATCCACGGCACAAGATTCGGTTGACTACTGCAACGAATATTTCTCATCTGGCACCAATTTGGCAAACCAAATTCTCAGTGACATGAATGAAACTCAAGAGTCAGTGGTTTCTAAACATAAATTAGGAGAACCATTAGGGATCTCTTTTTTCATGCAACCTGCTGATATTTATGAGATTAACAAACTGATTGTTAACCTAAATAGTGACAGTGCTCCCGGTGTTGACGGTCTTACACCAAAAATTGTTAAAGAAATAAGAAGTGAGATTTTAACTCCACTAACCTATATCATCAACCTGAGCCTAAGTACGGGTATATTCCCCGATAAATGGAAAGAAGCCAGAGTCACTCCTATACACAAAAATGGATCAAAACAAAACCCTGCGAACTATAGGCCTATATCGTTATTAGGAATCTTCTCTAAAATTCTAGAAAAAGTAGCAAACAAACGTTTAGTTTCTTTCTTAGAGTCGAACGAGCTAATCTCCAATAAGCAATTTGGTTTCAGGAGTGGAAAATCTACTGAAGATGCAGTAAGTCTCCTGACCAAACTAGTAACGTCTTTTCTAGACAATAATAAAAAGTGTTTGGGAGTGTTTCTGGATCTTGCCAAAGCCTTCGACACCGTCGCAATGCCCATACTTCTAAGAAAACTGGAGGCTATTGGAATCAGAGGGCTGTCATTAGATTGGTTTAAAACATACTTGACAAACAGACTCCAGTGTGTGAAAGTGGGTAGGAACATTAGCTGCCAAAAAAATATGATGTTTGGAGTTCCACAGGGAAGTGTTCTTGGCCCGACTTTATTCCTTATCTACATAAACGATATACATCAAACTTTAGATGGAAACGCAGATATCATATGCTATGCTGACGACACGGTAATTCTTTTTCATGGCAAATCCTGGGATACGGTGCATAAGGAAGCTCAAAACAGTCTGACCATTATCAAGCAATGGCTCGACTACAATCTTCAGTCATTAAATGTGGATAAAACCAATTACTTGTGTTTTCACAAAACCCAGGCCTCAGCGCCCAAACTACCACTTGACATCACTATCCACTATTCAACCTGTAACCCTCTCCTGTGCACGTGCCAGAAAATAAAAAAGGTAGAATGGATAAAATATCTGGGGGTTTTAGTAGACGACCGGCTTTCTTTCAAGCCCCATATTGACCTGGTGGCCAAACGGATCAGAAAACTGACTCACATAATGAAACTCTTGCGTAAATCTGCCAACAAAAAAACCCTATATATGGTATATGTGGCACTATGTGAGTCAGTTTTGTGCTATTGTATAACAGTATGGGGTGGAGTTGGAACCACCACCATGATCCAAAGCGAACGAGCCCAACGATCGGTTTTGAAAGTCATGCTAAATAAACCCTATAGATATCCGACAGCCCCTTTGTACAAAGAAGCCGCATTACTCAATGTCCGACAGTTATATATCTTGAAAATAACACTGAAACAGCATAAAATCGTATCACAGACCCCGGAATACTCGGAACTTCTCAAACGTCGAGTTTTTAAGTGTGCCTCGATTAGGACGCGCACAACTTTTGCACAACGAATGCAAGAATTCTTGCTGAGCCACTATATAACAAAGTTGTTAGATTGTGTGGCATTAGTAACTTAAGAACAAGCCAAGTCAAAAAGATTGTTCGCAAATGGCTGTTAGCCCAATCATACAGTGAATCCGAATCCATTTTGAAAGTAATCTCGTAACACACTAACACACATTCTCTCTCTCTCACACGCACACACACACATTCACACTCACACTTATACCTACATAGTGCCATTTGCGCTCATTATATTCCTGTTGATTAAATACCTAATTTATTCTGCTATAGATATATATATTATTTCTTTTAACTGTATTTTTTTTTTTTATTACACTGTTTTAAACCTAGACATTATTACAAGGTTTTAATATTACTTTATAATACTAATACTAACACTTTTTTCATGTGCTTCTTGAATGTGACAGAGAACCCATCTGTAATGTAATGCGCATTTTTCTTTGTATGGTAATAACACCTAAGGACTCCACGAGACAGGCTCGACCTAGTGTGGAGTCCATTAGCAAAATGCTTCCTTTGTGTCTTAAATTTGTTTTTCTTTCTGTGAATCTAGTTGTTAATGTGGACTATAAGGATATGTAAAGAACTTTCTTTTTGTTGGCAAATAAACATTATTATTATATTATTATTATAAATCTTTTTACAGCCTAAAGCCCGTTACAGACGTAGCTATAGTATATATTAATAAACGTCAAACGTAGCTATAATATATATAGTCTGACTTATAGACGTAGCTAAAATCAAGGCATATTACGATCAGCTATAATATATATTTTTACTACGTCACCAAAATATATGGACAGATATAGCAAGGCATATTAATGTAGGAACGTAACGTTACGAGTGTGGTATGATAGGTGAGTGCAATGAAACGTTAAGATGAACGACAGATGTGATGCATGATTGAGTGAAAGAGACGAGACGTTTTAAATATACCAGGTGTGAAAGAGACAAGTAATGCATGAGTAAGATCTAGAGAATGCAAGAAAGGGATGAACGGGAACTACGAATGGAGGACGAAAGACGAGTAAGACGTACCATAAGACGATTAAAAATAAATACAAGTTTGCTGGAGAAATCTGAAGTTTATTTGGCTCCCAATCCAGCTTATCCCACATATTTTTGGGGGCTCGTCCGGGATAGTTGGATATTTTCAGTCTTCGGGGCCAAAAAGACTAAAAACGCGACCAAGAAAAAACCGTTGCCAGGCGAAGACGAAAGATGGATCAGATGGATGGACAAGTGAAAGATCAGACCATGTCCCACGCGGAGCACTTGGTTCCGAAATTCAGCGGACAGGATAAATCATTTTCCGTGGCCAGATGGGCGCATGACATCGACGACAACGCAGAGATTTTTCAATGGACGCCCCTACAGACTCTGATAGTTGCTAGAAGATCTCTGACGGGAACAGCAGCTCTGTGGTTAAAATCAGAAAAACCATTCAAGAGTTGGGAGGAGCTGAAGGCGGTTTGCTAAAGGAATTTCCCGATTCCATAGATAGCAAAACTGAACACGAAATGTGGGCCGCTAGATAGAAGAAAAAAGACGAAAGAAGCATTGACTATATGTTAGTCATGAAAGAGATGGGCAAGCGCGGCAAAATGCCCGATTACGTCGCAATTAAATACATTATTGACGGTATTATGGACTCTGAAGTGAACAAAATTGTATTATACGGTGCTACTACATACGCGGAGCTCAAAGAAAAAATCAAGATTTACGACACTATTAAAGAAAAGATGAATGCAAACTCTGTTCGAAGTAAGAAGCCAGACAGAAGTGAGAATACTGCAGGAACGAATAGCAAAAGGTGTTACAGCTGTGGAGAGAAAGATCACCAGTCTTCACAGTGTCCTCATAAAGAAAAAGGGCTGAAATGTTTCAAATGTAACGAGTTTGGTCATATTTCAACGCAGTGTAAACATGGAGGAAGGAACAAGTCGTCGAGAACGAATGAAAATGAACGAGAACGACGAAGTGAAAATCCGAACATTTCCGAAGAAAGACGAGCGATGTGTGTGGCTGACTTCACGCCGAACGTTTGCGAGGTTGGCAGACCTGACGATCACGGCAGCCATGACAGCTCATTTGACAGGAGCACCAACATCATTGACAGGACGGCAAATGCAGTAGGAACTGAGGTGAACTTCACGGATGTTTAAGTCGGGGAACCGACGCCAGCACAAACACGTTTTGAAAATGTCTGCAGGACGATAGTGATTAATAAGTGCGAAGTGAACGCGTTAATTGACTCTGGAAGTGAACTGAACTTGATGTGTACCGAATTTTTTAACACATTGCTCCGGAATGTGTTAAAACTGCTACAAATCTAGTAGGGTTAGGCGGCAGTATAGTGTCAACGGAAAAATTGAGCGCTTCTGTAGTGTTAGTCGGACACGAATACACCGTTATATTTTATGTTGTTCCGAGGCATGCTATGCCATGTAGCGTTATATTGGGTCAAGATTTTCTTAAGGATGTATTTACTGTCATGTCTAAGGGGTCAATACTGATTGCCCCAAATGCAAACAATTGGTTGTCAAAGCTCTCTTGTGTTGTTAGTCATGATCAGCCGTTTGTTTTAGGTAACATTAAGGATAAGCAGGTACAGCAAAATGTCATTGATTGTGTGAAGGGTTATATTATAACCCAATGCAGGTAAAAGAGGCACCAATAGAGTTACGCATTGTGCTCAAAGACGACATACCAGTGGCTCAGCGACCAAGACGTGTATCGTTAGCTGAACAGCTAATAGTGGATAAACAAGTTTTACAGTGGCTAAAGGATGGCATCATACGCGTAAGTTTTTCCGAATATTCCTCTCCTCTGGTGTTAGTGAAGAAAAAAGATGGCAGCACTAGGGTCTGTGTAGACTATAGAGCAATAAATAGAAAAATGGTTAAGGATGAGTTCCCTTTGCCTATTATAGATGATTTGATAGATAAACTTAAAGATGCTCGAGTATTTAGCGTATTAGATTTAGAAAATGGTTTTTTCCATTTAAAAGTCAGTGAAGGGAGTATTAAGTATACTGCCTTTGTTACACACAGTGGACAGTATGAGTTTTTGAGGGCTCCCTTCGGTTTGTCAGTGTGTCCAAAAATTTTCATGAGATTTGTTACCATGGTGTTTCAGGATCTTATAGCAAAAGGAATCTTAGTTATATTCATCGACGATTTGTTGATTCCTGCGGTTGATGAAGGCCAAGCATTGCAGCGATTAAAGGAAGTACTGAGTGTTGCATCGCAGTCTGGCCTGCGGATCAATTGGAAGAAAGCACAACTACTATGCCGAAGAATAGAATATCTAGGACATATTGTTCAAGATGGGAAAGTACAACCTTCACAGGAAAAGACAGATGCTGTAGCCAGGTACCCAGAACCAAAGACTTTAAAGCAACTTCATAGTTTTATAGGATTAGCTTCATATTTCAGAAAAAACATTAAAGATTTTGCATTAATAGCTAAACCGTTAACAGATTTGTTAAGAAAAGATGTACATTTTGAATTTAATGATATACAGAGAAATGCATTTAGGATGTTGAAGAATGCATTAGCTAGTAGCCCGGTGTTAAGAATGTATGATCCTCAGCTATTAACTGAACTGCACACCGATGCCTCTGCAATAGCATACAGTGCTATTTTGCTTCAGAGAGACCACACAGGTGAGTTACACCCTGTACATTACTACAGTAGAAAGACCAGTGACGCAGAGAAGAAGTATAGTAGTTACGAGTTGGAGGCATTAGCCATTATTGAAGGAGTGAAAAAGTTCAGACACTACTTGTTTGGTAAGCACTTTAAAATTGTAACGGACTGCCAAGCTTTTCAGAAAACATTAAACAAAAAGGACCTATCAACCAGAGTAGCCAGATGGGTGTTGCTGCTTGAAGAATATGATTACGTGGTTGAACACCGACCAGGAGGTAAAATGCAACATGTGGATGCTTTGAGTAGGAACCCATTCATAGGAACCATTGAACTGAGTTTACATGAACAGGTAAAGCAGGCACAAATGTTAGATGATGGGGTAAAGGCGATTATAGAAATTCTGAAACTCCAGCCATATGAAGACTATTCTTACAGTGATGGTTTATTGTTCAAAGGACGAGAAAGAAGGTTAGTGATACCTAAGAATGTAGAATTTGAGATTTTGAGAAGAATCCATCAGAAGGGCTATTTTGGGAAGAAGAAAATGATAGAATTGTTAGAACAAGATTACTATATTAAAAATGTTAACAAGAAAATTGAAGAGCTTCTGTTGTCATGTGTGCCATGTTTGCTAGCAACAAAAAAGGAAGGTAAACAGGAAGGATTTTTAAACTGCATTGACAAAGGAAGTATTCCATTGCATACTATTCATTGTGATCACATTGGACCCCTTTCAGAGACAAGGAAAAAGTATAATCATATTTTAACAGTAGTGGATGCATTTACGAAGTTCGTTTGGTTGTTTCCAGTGAAAGGAACTACCAGTAAGGAGACTATAGACAGGTTACTGATTCATCAGCAGACATTTGGTAATCCTGTACGATTAATTTCAGATCGTGGTACAGCATTTACCAGCAACGACTTCAAAGAGTACTGTGAGAAGGAAAGTATCCAACACATTACTATAACCACAGGAGTGCCTAGAGGAAATGGTCAGGTCGAGCGCATACACCGAATTATCATCGCCGTGTTATCTAAGCTGTGTATAGAGGAACCATCTGAATGGTATAAGCAGGTCAGTCGAGTGCAGAGAGCGCTGAATAGCACATATCAAAGAAGCGTTGATACCAGTCCCTTTGAACTCATGTTGGGTACCAAGATGAAAACTAAAGAGGATGTACAAATTTATGAGTTGCTCCAGCAGGAACGCAGAAGTAATTTTTTGCAAGGCAGAGAAGATTTAAAGATGAAGGCGAAAGAACAAATAATTAAAATTCAAGATGAAAATTGTAAGACGTATAATAGGAAAAGAAAAGAAAGTAGAAAAATTAAATTTAAAATTTAAAAAAACCCCCAACGCAAAACATAAAAGCGATTATGTAAAAAGTCAAAAATAATACCTTTTGTTGAGCCATCAAATGTTTGTTCGTTGAAATGGCGCTATAATGTCGCGGCGGGGTACCGCTTAAGTAAGTCAGTCCCTTAATTTCATTCACTGTCTATTAATTTACCAGCATTTCCGACCAATTTGCTTCGATATTATCAAACTTTTGTTGCTAACCTAGTTGTTAATCTTGTTGCAAATCTAGTTACCATCAGTTCGCTATATTAGCTATTTAGTTATTGCTTTAAACTTAGCGGTACCCCGCCGCGACATTATAGCGCCATTTCAACGAACAAACATTTGATGGCTCAACAAAAGGTATTATTTTTGACTTTTTACATAATCGCTTTTATGTTTTGCGTTGGGGGTTTTTTTTAATTTTTAATTTAATTTTTATTTTAAATTTTTTAAACGTAATTTAGTTTGGTTTTGTATAAGAGTTTACAAAAATAATTAACAAATTTTTAGTTTTCATTTCGTTACTCATTCCTCATTCCCTTGCAATATAGTATACATTATTCTACTAGTCAAGGCCTTTCATTTGATACCCATATAATGAGGGAGTTGTGAAAATAGAATGTAATTCCCTAAGATCCCTACCGCAGCTAACAAAAGAGCTGATAACTTTAAAACTGCTGAACCGATTTTAATGAAACATATCTAGGAACCATCGCTAGAGAATCTGCTTTCAAATAAAAAAAACCGCATTCACATCGGTTCACCCGTTAAAGAGCTACAGTGCCACAGACAGACACACAGACAAACAGACACACAGACACACAGACACGTCAAACTTATAACACCCCTCTTTTTCGTCGGGGGTTAAAAATATGTTGTAGGAGATATTGTAGCCATCAAACGGACGCAGTTTGGTAGCGGATTAAAGCTCAAGCCTAAGTATTTGGGACCATACAAGATACACGAGGGTGAAAAGGAATGATCGGTATGATCTTGAGAAGATAGATCATATGGCAGATGGTTCCCGAGTAACATCTTCCTCCGCAGATAACATAAAGCCATGGCCAGTGCTTGGCGATAGCATTGAGTTAGGTGAGTAATTCAGACACTGTTAGCTGTTGTGTTAGGTTAGGATTGTTAGGATTTGAACTTGACCTAATATTTCATCAATACTAGGGTGTAAGTCACATACCTAATAATTATGTTGTTTTATTTCCTGTTGTAATCTAAGAAGTATTGTAAACGCGTACTTTTATTAAAATACGCAGGGTGTGTATTCAGTGTAAGCTTGGTTAACTTTTATTTTATTTTATGTGAACATGTTAACGTTTTATGCAGCAATGTATGGTGTTTAATTTGTTTAATATCCTATAAAGTAAGGGTAATTCAGTTTAAGTTAAGTTACGGTAATTTTTATCTTACGTAGTCATGTTAATGTTGTATGCAGCAATGTTTGGTGTTTAATTTGCTAACCTGTTAAATTACCTATAAAGTTTTGTTAATATTGAAAACCATTTGCGTCAAGATGTGTAAGATTATGCAACTAAATTATTTTTGTATAAAACTAAGTTGTGAAAGGTCTTTTGTACTAGTTGTGACTGGGGACAGTCAAATAGCAGAATGGCCGAGTTGTAGGAACGGAACGTTACGAGTGTGGTATGATAGGTTTTTTTTTTTTTTTTTTTTGTTATATGATGTATCCCAATAAGGTAACAACATAAAAAATACAATCTAGCTTAATACTAAAGCTAATGAGTAATTTAATTCTAACTTAATTTGCTAGGAAGAGTAAACCTAAGAATGTGTCCATTAACACTTTTCTTATTGTCTCTATTAAGGGGAAGACACTTTGTTCTTGTGTTCTTTGTGGGTAGCATTCACGTCATAACACTCACTTCACTACATTAAACTAACACTTCACTAAACTAACTCAAAAGGTTTTGTCCTTTTTAGTCTTCTCACTATGTCCGTGTTGTCGAGGAGCTGGATAGCCTCGACGTTCACATGATGATGAAGCCTTCGTTCATGAGCTTCGGCGTTCTTTTTAATTATGTTTGTGACGAGGTCTACCTTGAGGTCCCGATGAAGGTCGTCATTTCTAATGTACCAGGGCGCATTGACGATTCCTCTGAGTACTTTGTTTTGGAATCGTTGAATAATTTTGATATTACTTTGTTTAGTACAGCCCCAAAGCTGAATACCATAAGTCCATACAGGCATGAGGACTTGTTTGTACAAAAGTATTTTGTTTTGTACTGACAGCGAGGAGTGTTTTCCAATCAGCCAGTACATTGACTTGTAGCGAAGCTCTAGCTCGTCGCGTTTCTTTTTAACATGAGCTTTCCAGCGAAGCTTTGTGTCTAGTGTCATGCCTAGGTACTTGGCTGTATTTTCGTGCGGTATGACATGGTTGTTTATGTATACCGGATGATAATTTGGCTTTTTATTTGTGAAGTCTATGTGAACGGATTTCGTTTCATTGAGTTTCACTCGCCATTTTTTTGTCCAGTCAAAGATGGTATTGACGGCTGTTTGAACTTTTTCCACTGCTTCTTCTTGAGTGACACCTGTGGCCATTATAGCTGTGTCATCCGCAAATGTTGCAATGGTGTTGTTTTCTAACTCAGGAATATCGCAAGTGTACAATAAGTACAAGACGGGACCTAGGACACTTCCTTGCGGTACTCCAGCTGTTATCGACTTAAGTTCTGAATATGCATCATCTTGTCTTACTCTAAACTTACGCTGTGATAGGTAAGACTCTAAGATATCAGCAAACTGTTTTGGGAGCATGTTTCTTAGTTTTCTAATAAGCCCTTTGTGCCAAACTTTATCGAATGCTTGCGCTACGTCCAGGAAGACTGTTGAGCAAACTTTGTTTTCTTCTAAGGCCTTTTCTATAATGTTGGTAATCCTGTGTACTTGGTCTATTGTCGAATGTTTTTCCCTAAATCCAAATTGGTAGTCAGGGATTAAATTTATTTCTTCGATGATGGGTTTTAGCCGTTTCAAGAGAAGCTTTTCGAATAATTTTGACATGATCGGCAGCAGAGAGATCGGCCTATATAATGTGGTTTCGTGAGGTGGTTTACCAGGCTTTGGTATCATTATAACTTCGGCAACTTTCCACAGATCAGGCACAGACTTAAGCCTGAACGTAGCATTGATAAGAGTTGTAAGTTTTACGATGGCTTTACGTGGGAGGTTTTTAAGAACTTCTCCAGTAATAAGATCGTAGCCAGGTGCTTTCTTTAGTCTAAGGCGCTTGATTTCGTTGAAAACTTCTCTAGGTGTTACGAATTTTATTTCTTGTTCATCATCATTTGGTGTTTCATCTAACAAGGCGCAGTCTTCATTTTCTTCATTCGGCTTAAAAATGAGTTCCAAATGTTGTGCAAACCTTATAGCTTTTTGCTCGTTGCTTATTGCCCACCGCCCGCTAATATCTTTGATAGGTGGGATATGCATAATTGGCTTCTTAAAACTTTTTGTAGATTTCCATAGGGAGTAATCTGTCGTGCGATCGCTGGTTAATTGATTAAGATAACTGCTCATTGATTCATTTTTGAACTTCTGAATTGCATTCCTTAGTTGTTTTGTAAGGTTGTTCAGAAGCCTTTTATCTTGTGGAAATCTTGTTTGTTGCCATATTCGTCTCTGTCGCCTCTTTTCGGCTATGAGTTTTGTAATTTCTGCTGGGTAGTAGGTTAATCTATTTTTTAACTTGAATGTAGGTGTGTTTTTCCAGGCGCATTGTTGTATTTGATTAATGAATTGACGGATATCCCGATCCAGGTCTTCTGGCTTCTTTAGTGGAACTTTTAAATCTATTATAGAGTCCAAGTCTATTTTAAAGCTTGCCCAATCAGTGTTCTTATTTACTAATGTGGGGTAGTTTTCTTTCAACATTAAAGACTCACTTACAGTAAGTATTATAGGTGAGTGATCTGAGCTCATATCATAACCTTCTTCAATGCGGAGAAGATTTAGTGATAGATTTTTATATATAAAAAAGTCAATGAGATCTGGAATCTTGTTTGGGTCAGTAGGCCAATAAGTAGGCTTACCTGTTGATAAAGCTTTGCATTGTGTTTCTTCAATTGCGCACAGTAGCTCTCTTCCTTTGGTTGTGGTCAGTCTGGATCCCCAAAATGTATTTTTAGCATTAAAATCGCCTCCCAATATAAATCTATTTCCAAGACCGTTTAGAAAGGTCATGTATTGATCTGTTTTTACCGAATACCTAGGTGGACAGTATATGGCTGATATGGAAACAGGGCAATATTTCGTTTTGACACAGACAGACACTGCTTGGATTTCTTCTTTTTTATATTTGAGTTGTTCATAATGAAATATATTCTCCTTTATAATAACTGCACTACCACCTCTTGATGTGTTATTGGGATGCAATGCATGGTATACTTTATAACCTTTAATTTGTATATGAGATTCTTTAGTGAAATGTGACTCTGATATAAGGCACACATCAATACTTTCCATATTTAGGACAGCCGTAAGTTCATTCTGATGTTTGAGCAGTCCATTGGCATTCCAAGCCATAATTCTTAGTATGTTAGCCATTTATGATGTTTTTTTGTTGTTTGGTAGCTGCTTTAGTGCTACCTTCAAGCTTCTTCAGCCTTTCATCAAAATTAGTTAAAAGATTTATGATTTTATTAATCTTTTCATCCATGTTAGGGCTCACTGGTTTCATCTGTGATTGTGGCGGTGGTTGGGCTCCTTTCGTCATTTGTGCACACGATACACTTTTAGTAGCTGGCTTGATGACACTAGGTCTTTTGTCTCCGTTTGCACTTGGACGCTGAGAGTTTGTTGGTACCGCTACATTCTTTCTAGTATTTTTATCTTTAATATTTTGAAGCTCTTTAGGTACTATGCATCCTCTATAGTTAGCAGGGTGAGGCTCACCACAGTGAACACATTTTGGCTTTGCTTCTGCTGGTTTATTGCAGTCTCTGGTTAGGTGCTTGCCTGTACACTTCACACACCGGGGTTCTTTAGAACAGTATTTCTGTGTGTGGCCATATGCTTGACACCTTTTGCATTGAGGGATTAGCTTTGATGTTTTTAACGGCTGTATATCTACTTTGCAGCCTAGTATGGATTTAATTCCGTAAATTTTCTTTATGTCTTCATCTTTTTGGAATGAGAGCATAAACATACTGAGGGGCTCTTTGCTCTTCCAGCTCAGTTTGTTGACCGCATCCTCTTTTTTGTATCCTTGAGATGTTAGGTCCTCAACTATTCTATTTGGCAGGCAGGAAGAATGAAGGTTTTTTGCCATCACCCTTATCGGCCTGTCTTGTTTATTCTCATACGAGTACCAAAGGCAGTTATTTTGCAACAATAGCTTAGTAATGCATCTGTATGAGTCATCATTATGGGAGTTAATTTTAACTTTTTCTCCATTCGTCATTTTTGTAATAAATGAGTCTTTCGTGAGGTTAGTCGAAAGAAGATCGTAGAACTGTTGGTAGTTCTTAACATTTTCCACTACTATAGGTGGCGGTGTAGGCTGTTTCCTTGTCTTAACATTTTCCTTAGGTTTTTCGCTGGATTCGGGTCCTTGTTGAGGTGGAGGGGACAGGATAGGGTTGCAACTGTATTGACATTAATCCGTATTTGGAATCCGTATTTAAAAATTAGTTTTAATTATTAATTAAGTATTTAATAAGGTGTAATAATACATGTATAAGTAAATAAGTGCATAGTAATCCAGGATTATTGTTTTTCCTGCAAAGTAACAAAGTAAACCCTGTTTTGGTTATTCACCGTTACCGGTAACCTATAACGGAACAGCTGATGTCAACCTGCAGATTCAAACGGGGAGTATTGTTTATTTTTATTTTATTTTATTTTATTTTATCGTCGCCTGATATTGACACTCAAGAGTCTCATATTTTCTATCACGCTCTTTTTGAGACCTAGCATCATTTTTTCTGGTAGATTTCGTACTTTGCAATAGGTCCTTGTCACTTTGTTCTCATACAAAAGACAAATCTTAAGTTCGAAATAGTGTTAATCTTATAGTATATGAGAATCCATAACAATAATAACGTGTATTTCTCTTTATGTGCATTGTAGTCTTGATTTAAATCTGCAACTTCAAGATTAGGACCCTACCCACATACAGGGCAAAATAAAATCATTATAAGACAATTTTGAATTAATTTAGCTTTGCAATTAATGTGATTACAGCCTACCTCATTTCTTCTCCTCAAGCACTAGATTTTCCATCTGTTCTTTCATTTCTACCATTCCTATTTTGTTTATTCAATTAGTTCTCACCGTTTCTTCAATTCTAATTTCAGTACTAATCCTGAAACCATGCCTGTGATGACCCGTAAGGCTACTGCTCAGGATTTGGAGCTCAAATTGAGAACGGCCCTACAAGAACTAAAGGCCTCGAACATCCAATGTCAACAATTATTACTGGAGAGAGAGGAATCCGAAGAGGAAGTTAAGAAAATTGTTGACAAAAACACCAAATTAAAGCGGGAGCTGGTAGACCTTCATCAGCATTTCCTGGATGTTGTTGATGAACGGGATAAACTACGGGTGGTCACAAATGGTTTCAACAGCTGTAGCAACCTATACGAGGAGGCCTTATGTAAAGTTAGGGATTTAGAGGAGGAATTAATTCATGCAAATGTACGGTATTCAAAATTACAGAAGGATAAAGAATGTACTCAGGTTATGGAAACTAATCATTTATATAATGAATTGTTGAAAAGTAACTGTAACACAAATTCGTTAATAACAATTGACCTTACTGAAGATTCTATAATGAAACACAATAATAGTAATTATAAAATGAGTCACAATAAAATAAAAAAATATTTCAAATTGAATAAAATTATTAATAAATGTAATAAATATAAGAAACAACAGAAACACTATTCCAGTAATATAAAACTAAGGAGAGAACGTGTGTTTCTAATAAATAAATTAGATAATTTCCAAATAAAGTTAGAAGACAGTGCTAACATTTATCGGGTTGACACTCAACGGCTTCAGTCAGAAATTCAGGTACTTGAAGAGTCACTACATGCGCTTTATACCAAGTATGTGCATTCTCAAAAGCAAATAAAAGAACATATCCTTGCCACAAATGAGTTAGTAGATATGTGTAACTCCAATGCAGACACAGTAGACCCACTGCCTCTCAGCACCTCTCCAGATACCTTCCAAATGGAACCAAGCTGTGAGGTTGTTCAACCTGATGCTACAGAAGTCCTGTCCCAATCTGAAAGAGCTAGGGAGTGTATGCTAAAAAAAAATGTAACAACAGATATTGTACAGGGTTCACCTTCTGTTGTACAGTCACAGTCAGACAACAGTTTTCTCAGTTGCAATAATGTTTCTAATAAAGATTGTTATTGTCCTATTTTGTTTTCAGATAGTTTAGGGAGAGGGTTAGGTAGATTATTAAATAACAACCTGAGTCATTCTGTATTGAATTATTGCACGCCTGGGCATTCATATAAAGAAATAATATCTTCAGTTACTAGACAGGAATATGATCCTAATACAATTATTACTATATGTGTAGGTAATAGCTCAAAGGTTAAAATTGATGATATAACTGACAGTGTCACTGAACTATTGAACATTAATTGTCAAAAAATAATATTATGCGCTTTTCCGTACTTTGAGCACCTATCAAATAGGACAAATAATAACATACATAAGCTTAATAATCATATGCATTTATTAACTAGTCACTATAGTGACAAGCTTATGTTCTTTGACACCAACAGTTTCGTTGAAAAATTGAAATCGACTATTGATACAGCGTATCTGCCCATTAGGTTTAGACGTCAGATAGCATGGCTATTAGCTTTTAATATTAACTCAGACATAATTAGTATGTCGAAGTGTTCTATAACTAGCACCATGGTTAGTAATAATACTAATGTTAAGGTGGTAAGCTCAAGTAGTTTAAACTAGTAAGTAAGACAACAGAAGGTACCAGTATCAATATAGTTCAACTTAGTAATAACAAGGTATCTTCTAGCAATCATGCAGAGAATTTAAAAAAAAGGGCTAAGCAACATTCCTTGAAATTATTTCATCAAAATATTCAAGGTTTTTCTTCCAAGCAATTAGAAATTGAATTGTTTTTAGAAAAGACAATGTTTGACATTATTTGTTTTACTGAACATTGGTTGAAACCTTATGAAATGTTAATTAATTATGAAAATTTTACTGTGGGCAGTTGTTTTAATCGGAAATCTATGCTGCGTGGTGGTTCACTAATTATAATAAAAAATAATATTAAATTTAAGTCTCGCAGAGACATTGTTGCACTATCAGTTGAACATATTATTGAACTGTCCTGTGTTGAGCTAGATAAGCATGTCATAGTGTGCGTTTACAGACCCCCGAATCATCATAACTACTCTTTATTTGAGTCTATAATGGAGGATGTTTTGACTAAGCTTGTAACGGGTAATAAATCAATAATAATTTGCGGAGACTTTAATATTAATATTTTAGAAAATAATTCAAGTAGCAGTAGATTTATAAGTCTCTTTAAATCCTTCAATTTGTCAAATGTGTTTTTAGAACCAACACGAATAACTACGACCACTGCTACTTGTATCGATAATGTTTTTTGTAGCTGCGACTACTTAGATAAAGCTATTGTAAATTATCTTCCCTCTGATCACAGCGGTCAAACCGTTGCTTTTGAGTCCAACACACCCTTGCAAAAAATACAGATTCAGTCAAGACCAATAACATCTGGTAATTTAGATAAATTTAAAAAGACTTTAATAAGTAAGTTACCCGTTCAGGACCTTAGTATGAATAATGGTAATATTTTATATAAAGAATTCTTCTCAGTTGTGCAAACTGAGTTTCAGAATATTTTTAAGAAAAAAACTAAAACAATTTGCCCTAAGTTTTTATTCAGTGACTGGGCAACTAAAGGCATCAGGAAAAGTAGGGAAAGACTTTTTGAGCTGTATGGCCTTAAGCCTTATATTAACACTGACACTTTTAATAAGTATGTTACTATTTATTCTAAAACTTTTAAAAATGCTTGTAAGGCAGCTAAAGCGTTATACATTAGCAACAAAGTAAAATCGGCTGATGATAAAATTAAGACTGTTTGGAAAATTATTAATAATGAAACAAATAGGAACAAAAGACATAATACTGACTACACTCTGGAGACTTCCAGTGGTCTCATAAGTACTAATATAGAAGTTGCGCAGGAATTTGCAACATTCTTTACCAATGTTCCTATTAAAACTACTGAAACTTTAGATTCCTCGCCGTCACTTGCTTTTAATTTATTAAGTTCGAATGTTCCAGCCTGCCCCACGGAATTTAAATTTAAACATATAAACCCTGCAATCGTTATAAAGACTTTTAAACAACTCAAGATCAAGGCTACTGAAGATTTATGGGGGATGTCAACTAATGTTTGTAAATCGGTTATTGAGACAGTGGCACCCTATTTAGCTTTCATTTTTAATATGTGTGTAGACCAAGGGGTTTTCCCGGATTTAATGAAGTACAGCAAGATTATACCACTTTTTAAATCCGGCGATTGCAAGGACACGAATAATTATAGACCCGTTTCAGTTTTGTCGGTTTTCAGCAAAGTGTTTGAAAAAGTAATGCTTAACCAAATGCTCAGTCATTTTAATTGTAACAACATCTTACATGACCAACAGTATGGTTTCACCAGAGGGCGTTGTACTACTTGTACTACTGACGCCGGTGTCACCTTAATTAAGCATATCTTTAAAGCATGGGAGGATTCGCAAGATGCTATTGGCATTTTTTGCGACCTCTCCAAAGCATTTGATTGTGTAAATCACGAAACACTGCTCTTAAAGCTTGAGCATTACGGACTGGGTAAACAAGCGCTTAGCTTAGTAAAATCATATTTAAGTGATAGACTGCAGCAAGTTCAAATAAATGGTGTTAATTCATCAGGCTTAAAAGTAAAAATGGGGGTACCGCAGGGCTCCATATTGGGTCCGTTCCTCTTTTTAGTTTATATAAACGATTTACCTCATTTACTGAAAAATCAACCACAAATGGTGTTATTTGCTGATGATACTTCATTGATTTTTAGAGTAAATAGACGGGCACAGCACCTTGACGACGTAAATGACGCCATGCTTAAGATTCATAATTGGTTTACTGTAAATAATTTAGTATTAAATGAGAAGAAAACTAAATGCATAAGATTCGCTTTGCCGAATGTTAAGAATAATGAATGTAACGTTGTATTGAATAAGGACATACTTGAATTCGTCGAAAGGACTGTTTTCCTAGGGATTACGCTTGATTCCAAGCTACAGTGGGGTCCTCACTTAACATCTCTTGCAGGGCGGTTAAGTTCAGCCGCTTACGCTGTCAGAAAGATCCGGCATTTGACAGACGTGGATACCGCTAGGCTAGTATATTTTAGCTATTTTCATAGTATCATGTCTTACGGTATTTTGCTATGGGGACGGGCTGCAGATATGGATTCTATTTTTATACTGCAAAAGCGGGCTGTCAGAGCAATCTATAATCTCCGCAAACGCGAATCTCTAAGAGAATTGTTTAAACAGATTAACATCATGACGGTACCTTGTCAATATATATATGAAAACATTATGCATGTTCGAAAAAATCTTCATCTTTTTAATAAAATAGGTGACAGACATAATGTTTATACTAGAAATAGGAACAAATTAGATCAGCCAAGCTTCAGATTGTCAAAAGTACATACTTCTTTTATGGGGTACTGTGTAAAATGCTATAATAAAATACCACTTGATATTCTACAATTGAATGAAAAACAATTTAAAACATGTATTAAGCGCACACTATGTAGACAAGCATATTATAAGTTAGAAGATTACATCAATGATAAAGATGCTTGGCTGAATGCTGGTCCTGCTCCACAGCCAGTTTAGGGAATTTCCAAATTGGAAGAAAAGGATGTTTCCTACCCCTTTTTCTATTGACATGAGTAACGAGTATCGTTATTATTATATATAGATATTTTTAAAATTATTAACTTATCACACTTCATATGATAAAATAATATACATTGGAAACCTTAGTTTTGTATAATTTAGCAGCATTATTTCAATTTTGTAAATGTGAATACCATGGAGCCATGTATATTAATACCTTTATGTTTGACAAAAATTAACATGGCGGTTGGGAGTATTGTCATGCTCGCTCAAATGTCTCGCTGATGGTGGCGCGTGTGTTGGATCATTCGGCTCCCTTCAAAATGGTTGAGCTAAATGGTGCTGATTCACGCGTCATGTTCGTGAACGGGCGCTGTCAGTGGAGATTGGTCAGCTCTTATCTGCCATGAATTAGATGCCACTTTATCTTGCTTCTTTTTTGTGTTTTGTATTGTTAGATTACCTTCATCGTTTTCACATATAGAAGCAACAAGAATGTAACCAAACTTTGTAAAAACTTGATTTAAAAGAGTGTCCGTGGAGTTTCTTGCTCGTTCTTCTCCATAGAGACCTACCTACGTTTTGGAACGAGCAACTAGCTTCAACTCTCTGACTAACTGACCGACTCCTTGACAATTCAAAAGTGCCTGTAAATGGTTTAATTGAAATAAATGCTTTGACTTTGACTTTGACTTTGAGTGATGAGTTCAATTTCCTTTTTTTTCTGCTCTTCTGTCGTACCCACTCCGTTTCCTTTGCTAGTTCCTCTTCGTCTGTCTCATACTCGATTGGTATTGGCTTCTCGGTAGTGACATTTTTATTTTCTAGGTCAGCAGTTTTTTGCTCCTGGACTTTTTTCAGCTGCTGCTGAAGTTCTTCTAATTGACTTTTAAGGTCATTTACCAAACATTGCAGTTTTTCTCTTTCTAACTTTTCTTCTGTATAATGTTTATACAAAAGATGTTCCGTTTCGGTTTTTATTTTAATTGACGATGAGCAAGCCATAATTATTATGAGAAAATTACAACTTCACCTCACTTTGTTTACACAAATAGTTGCGAAATGCATTCGGTAACTGGGTCATCGCGGCGACCGCCCACGGCTAGAGGTAACGACCGGTATGCTGCTGCGTCAGCGCTATACCCGAACACTAACTAGCGCAAGAGCGTGTGCGACGCGACTGTTCTTAGCGGAAGGCGATCGGTATGATAGGTGAGTGCAATGAAACGTTAAGATGAACGACAGATGTGATGCATGATTGAGTGAAAGAGACGAGACGTTTTAAATATACCAGGTGTGAAAGAGACAAGTAATGCATGAGTAAGATCTAGAGAATGCAAGAAAGGGATGAACGGGAACTACGAATGGAGGACGAAAGACGAGTAAGACGTACCATAAGACGATTAAAAATAAATACAAGTTTGCTGGAGAAATCTGAAGTTTATTTGGCTCCCAATCCAGCTTATCCCACATTAATATAAATTTCAAAAATGTGAAACAAACAACGATCGCAGACGTAATAAGGGCGAAAATATATTATTATATTATAGCTACCGTGTGTGGTGTCGTGGCTAGCTATAATTTATATTACAGCTACGTATGTGACGGGCTTAATGGTAATTTGATTATATCTCAGGGTTTGATTGACAAAAATTGCGTAATCTTTCGTAAAACAAGGAAAACAATATCATAAATATAAATGTAGAGCAAATTAATAATAATAATAAATAACTTTGTTCTAATTGATGTAATTTAGTATTCACATACATTGTTTCTGTATAGTTTCAGCAATACACACGTATTTTTAGGGTTCTCTTACAAAAAAATCGGTAGCCTTATAGGATCACTCGTGCGTCTGTCTGTCCGTCCGTCAGTCACAGCCAATTTGCTTCGAATCTATTGGACCAAATCAGGTGAAATGGTAGGATGGTGTAATCCTATGACTCAAACACAGAAGTGCAAAGTAAATAAATATTTTATTTTAATAAGGGTCGTTTTCAGGATTCAAATTAGGAAATGAAAAATAAAGTTTTGCAAACCTTACTGTGTCATACATCAAATGAAAGGTCTCTTTATGAGGATCTCATATATTTTTGTTATGAATGTATAATAATTAGTTTTGATTTTATGTATGAATAGCTGATGCCCGCGACTTCGTCCGCGTAATTGTCGGTTGTCAGCAGGGGTTTAATTATTTTTGCATGGATTTGCGGGGTTTAAATTTTTTTGTACGGAACCCTATTTTTTTCTAAAATAAAAGTAGCCTAAGTTACTCGTTATAACATCAGCTATCTGCCAGTGAAAGTCCCATCAAAATCGGTTCAGACGTTTCAGAGATTAGCCGGAACAAACAGACAGAAAGACAGACAGACGGACAATTTTTTTTTAAATTGTTTTTTTGGGATAGGTACCATACTTACTTTCATATGCATTTAGTATAAAGCTGTTATTTGGACATTACAAACAGACACTTCAATTTTATTTATTTGTATAGATGTATAGAAGAAGACGTAAATTGACCATCCCCCCCACTGATCTCCAAAACTACTGAGCCTAAAATTTTGAAAAAAATACGATATACAGTTAATTTCTTGTAGATTACAGAAAAACCTATAACAATTCTATCAAATTAAAATAAAGTGGTAAACTCAATATAATACGTTCACTTACGGAAAACAGTAGTAGATTAAAAAATCACATTCAGTAAGAGTACCTATAATAATGTAAAACATACCACGATTGGTAAATCATAACTGAGGGCATTATGTGAGCGGTGGGACTGTCCAATGCTCGGCCGATGGGTGGGACTGCACACACACGTCGCAGCCAGATAAGTGGACAGATACAAATTGTGACTATTTTATTTATTTATTTATCTTTATTTCGTCATTGTATGTGTACTAACATTAGTTTTAATAAGTTTGAATGTATCTACTAACAGTATGGATCTCGGTCTGCCAATAAATTATTATTATTATTATTATTATTATAACCTCGTATTCTTATTATATTGTGTTATTAATTGTAATAACTAGGTATTTTGTGAAATTATTTCAAAGTTTTAATAAAATTAATCTTACTTACCTACCTAACTGTACTTTAACTATATTTTGGCATCCTACGGTCATTTGAAAGTGGATTCTAGGTTATGCTCAGAATAAAATCATATTTGGTTGTCATGATAAATGTGAACGTTATTCTGTAAATGCGACTATCTCACCTGAATACTTAACCTGAACATATTTTAGAGCGATTTTTAGCTGCTTCCCAAAGTTTTCGAACATTTTCTTCTTTTGAAATGATTAATTCCCTTCATTTCTACATCGAAATACACAGCACTGATACATTATTGTATAATATAATACCCTTCCCAATTTTGAACTCAATTAAAGGCAGAATTTCACGCTTTGGACGACTAGTCGAAAAACTGTTTACGGTTTATGCTAGTGCTGCACTCTGGTGCCAGAACATTGCAGTAATATACCCTATTGGCCGGTTTTTATTTTAGTATAACTGCAGCATTTTGCTAAATAATAGGCTTTTAAATATCAAACGGTGGGCGACGCGCATCGTGCAGAAAAATTCGCAAAAAAAATTCGCGGTAGCGGTTGTACATTTGAGTGGATAATATTTTAATCCATACTAAATCCACACTTATTAATATTATAAATGCGAAAGTAACTCTAGTCTGTTACGCTTTCACGATAAAATGACAGAACCGATTTTAATGAAAATTGTTATGCTTGAACCCTGGGGAAGGTTACTTTAATCCTTTAACACGTGACTTTGTCTGCATCCGATAACCGCCATTCACGCGGAAGAAAACGCGGGCAAAACCTAGTAAATTAATAAATGTGTTAAATGTAAGTACAAGCGAATAAGCTTTTTATTAGCTTTTAATTGGACAGTTGAACCCGTAGGTATTCGAGCTCAACTATCCAATTAGAATACACAATAGTTAAACAATCTCGATATGACTCCAAGAGACATGTCAACAGTTAAGCGGCTACGGGCAAAAATATTCTTGTAATGTGCAGATTACACAAACATTTTTGTTTGTTTTTTATTTTGTGCGTATATTTAATGCCTATACTAAATAGATTGTTGTAAATGAATTGAGTAGTTAGTTGTTTGTGTACATGTGAATGTGTATATTATGTTTGTAAAGGCACTCCCGAAACCGAAGAGACTCTCAGTATGAGGTAAAGTTTTTTTTTAATAATAATGACTACCCCGTACGTACGTACACTCACAACATTGCCCACAACAACAATAGTTGCAAGCCTGTATTCCAAATTTTTTTTTTATAGTATTTTCAATCAGAAAAGGTTGAAGTTTTCTTTGAAAATAATGAATGTTTTCGAATGAAATATAATTAAAAAAATGAATTATTTAATTTCTATTTTTTATAATTCAATTTCATTAAGTTTTATAATCTGCCTCAATAAATAGTTTAATAAATAATAATAATAATAAAATTTCTTTATTCAAGCAACAAGGACTCATCGTGTTAGTAAACTTAAGAACTAGGTTAGCTTATTTTACTTAAATTTGAATTTAAACTTATTTCATCCCATGGGAGATAGCACTGCAGTGATTATATATACAATCGAGCCTCTCACTCCACTCTGCGCACCAGGAATGCACACCTCATTCGCATCGTAGCGTAAAAGCAATTTAAGTGTGCGTCCGCGAACATTCCCGATGCGTTACAAAAACGGGGCAACCCCACCAATACCCTGAAAGCGTTATTAATTGGACACGGAGGGCATTGTACGACCGTTGGGTACATCTAGGCCATAGGCTGCACGTTTAAAATGTTGTGCAAAAAGCTCTAAACAGAGTCATTTTGACTTTAAATGAGCAGCGTGCAAACCTGCGAGCAAGCATATTCGCCCTTACCGACAACGCCCTCCGCTCTCGCTCAATATCGAGTCCGCCATTGAGGTCAGGGGTCAGTATAATATGACCAAGATATTTAAACTTAAATACCCTTTGCAGGAGAGTCCCATTGAGTAACACAGGTGGTACATAACCTGGACTGACCCCAGCCTCAAAGACCATGATCTCCGATATAATGGAGTTGTATACCAAACCATGTCTTTGCAATATTCATATTTATTTCTGACCCTTTATTTTCTTTAGCTGTAACAATATTGATTAGCTTATTAAACTCTATTTCATACCGGTACAATAATTCCTACTCGTATTATCAGGTACTACTATTTGATTCAATCTGAAGAATTATGTTTTCATTTTAGGGTCTTTAGATTCACTGGTTTAATGTTTATAATTTTTTTCTTTATATTCATCGTTTGAGAAATATTCATTGATTTTATAATTCTCGTCGGTTTTATAATTCTCATTGGCTGTATAATCTTCTTTGGCTTCTTGATTTTTATTGGCTTTATAATCTTCATTCGCTATATTATCTTGTATATATTTCATGCTACATGCTGATTCTGCAGCATTGTTCACGAACCTAAACTCGCAATTGTTTTTTTGTTTTATAAACTCACTTCTTAGTAGTAAGAGTATGTATGCTTGAATCACTGAAAGAAAGAAAAAACATTAGGCAATTGCCCAACTTCAATACAAACTTATATTACAGAGTTACCAAAATATCTAAAATATGACAGTTTTCTTTTCGTCCGCGTGAGTTTTGTTATGAATCCCTAATGTTTATTTAGCCTGTAGTACTCAGGGATAAACTTGAGAAGAAAAATCAGAATCGCACCAGTAGTTCTGAAGATTAGGTCATTGCAACAAAAAGCTGTTGCTTTTTAATATAAGTATAGAAGTATACATAGATAAGATTCAGCCCGAGCTATATCCGAACTAATATAAACATCACTTACTGATTTGAGCAAACAAAGTGAGTAGGTCACATATCACGACCCAGATGTTGAGAAAATCCATCGTTTCCCATCTTATTACATGCATACCGTATACAAACACACAACCGGTCATGATAATCATCAGAATCCAGAGAACGAAGCTGTAGATATAGTATGCTTTCAGCATCTGCAGGTCTTTCTGAAAAGTACGGATGACATATAAAATATTGGTGGTATCCATTAATTCATCATCTGCCTAGTCTTTTACCAACTATGTCGTACGTAGGAAATCGTACATCCGATCTATAAGAGCGGGGACAGAACCCGTGTCAACAACTATAGACCCATAGCTGTTTTACCTGCTCTGTCAAAAGTTCTCGAGCGGATAATTAATAGTAGGCTAGTTAATTACCTCGAAAAGCACAATCTACTATCTCCAACACAATACGGCTTTCGCTCTGGAAAATCTACGTCAGACGCAGTACACGATTTGACTGAGTATATTGTGACCAATTTGGACAAGCGCAAAAAAGTGCTGGGTATATTCTTGGACCTAGCTAAGGCTTTTGACACGGTTTCTGTTCCCATTCTCTCACGAAAAATGGAGAAGTTGGGAATAAGAGGGGTCCAACTTCAACTTTTGGTCAACTATTTAAGTGAGCGTACCCAGTGCGTTAAGATAGATGGGAACACTAGCGATGAACGAACAATCTCGTATGGCGTGCCCCAAGGGAGCGTGTTGGGTCCCACCTTATTTCTCATGTATATTAACGACCTGGGTTTGCTCACACTCTCCAATGGTAGGATCATAACATTTGCAGATGATACAGCTCTCCTATTTAGCGGTGACACATGGGATGAGGTTTTCTCACACGCTCAGTCGGGCTTCAATGATGTTTCCTACTGGTTACGCGCTAATATTCTTACCCTTAACACTGACAAAACCAATTATATGACCTTCTCCCTAAAAGCAAATTATAACCAACTCAACATCTCAACGCCTAACACAATAATATCACACACCTGTCCAAAACCACACAACATTCATTGTAATTGCAAGCACATTAGTAACACCAAACACGTCAAGTATTTAGGTGTAATTATTGATAACACACTCAGATTTCATGACCACATTGATACACTAAACACGAGGTTACGAAAATTACTATACATCTTTAAAACCCTGAGAAAAGTGGCAGACGACAATTTAAAGAAATCTGTATATTTTGCCCTTGCTCAATCGTTGTTAACCTACTGTATCTCTACTTGGGGAGGGGCTTCGAAATCCGCAATAATTGAGCTGGAGAGAACTCAGCGAGCAATATTAAAAGTGTCTCTAAATCTCCATTATCGTTATCCCACAGTGCTGCTTTACAAGAAGGCTGAAGTTCTGACAGTGCGTCAGCTTTTTATCGCAAGCATCATATTAAAGCAGCACTCGTTAACTACCTATCATCCTTCAGCTTCAATTGGTAAAAGACGGTACAATCCTGTAGACTGGCGTCTTATCCACTATTCTACTCAATTTTCGAAGCGGTTTTTTTGCCACCTAGGTACCTTCCTATACAATAAAATTAACAGAATGATCCCCATAGTTAACTTGCCCAAAACTATGTGCAAAAAGAAAGTTTTTGCTTTCCTGCAAGAACTAAGTTATGAAGGTACTGAAGAATTACTTACCACCATGGTGTAATGTTGTAGCACTTTTACTTTTATTTTATATTAATTAGGTCCCGTTCTTCCATAACCACACATACTTCACACATAACTAACTCGACACACACACACACACACACACACACACACACACACACACACACACACACACACACACACACATCACATCCACAGACACACCCCTCCACAGACACACCCCTCCACAGACACACCCCTCCACAGACACACCCCTCCACATACACACACATCCATGTATAAAATGTTTTAACTAACTATAACTTATTTGCATGAAAAATTTTTCGTTCGAGTCACAACAAACTTTAATTTAAAAATAAAAATGACTGTTTGACGTTGTCAGTGTACAAGTGCATAACAAAGTAAATGTCATCTATATTAAAATGGCGGAGATCCTGGTGTCCTGAAATACAGACCTAGAGCCTAGTTTAGGCACCAGTCTCCCACAATATTAAATAATAAATAATATGTATTTTACCACTTCGATAACTCTGTACCTTGTAATATTGTGGCGAGAAATAAATAAATTATTATTATTATTATTATTATGTCGGGGTCTACTTCCAGTCTAACTGAATGCAGCTGAATACCAGTGGTTTTTGTGACTTTCACAACCCAGTTACTAGTTAACACTATAGTTCTTAGTGAGACTGGTTGTCGTGCTTCCTAGCTTCTAACCACCCATAATGACTGCTAAAGATCTACGAATTGCAGCCGGGACCGACCGCTGGAAGCAGCTGTATGCCAGTTATTTTACATAGAGCGACTGCCTGTCTGAACGCCACAGTCCGGTTACTGCCTAACATAAAACCTCTAAACATCGTCAAGCCTGGGTTTTACGTGCTTTCCGAGTCACGGAGGGGTCTCGTTGTCACGGAAAGCTCGTAAAGCTGTTCGCCCTGGCTGCCATTCGTAGATCTTTGACAGTCTTTACGGGTATTAAGAAGCCAAAAGTCTGACAACCAATCTAATCAAGAGGTGTCGTGTTTTCCAGTAATTGGGTTGTGGAGGTCAAATAGGCTGTCGCTCCATGTTACACACTGCGAAGTATTCAGCTGCATACTGATAAACTGAAAGCCAACCCCAACATAGTTGGCTAGGCAGATGATGACACATTTGGATCATGTTATATTTCGTAGGGAACAGCTGATATATATTTTTTTTGTATGTTGCAGTGTTGGTTTCATAGTGAAAGTTGTTCTTATTCATTAGTACTATCACCCCTTTAAGGATCAATACTGTAAAAGCTGCCAGGCTACCCGAGTTAATAATAATAACTTAATGATAATAATTATAGCCTATTATCGTTGTACTGCAAGGCACAGGCCTCTTCTCACACGGAGAAGGCACGAGCATTGATCACCACGCTTGATCTAGACGGATTGGCGATTCTAGACTTATATTATTTACAAAAGGGTTCTCTTTCTTAGTTACTCTAAGTTTAATTTGTATATGACTTACCGTATGTTCTGCTATAACAAACACTACATTTAGTACAATATCCGTCCCTGATAAAATTACAAAAAATCCGAACATGACTACATATATTTCGTATCCCGATTCAGTCTTAGATGTACTCAGCATATAAAAGAAACCCTTCGTGGAGCCGACCAATAGTAGGCCACCGATTACCTGAAAAAAATAGAAGATTGTTTTATTGAGGAAGGGCTATATTGCATTGATTAGTTCATAAAATATATACAGACAAAATAATTGTTTTTTTTTTTGCTAGCTGTCTCTGTTCATACTCGGGCAAAGACCTTCCCCTTTACTTTAATTTTTCCCGATGTTGTGTCTCATTTCGCCAATTCCTGAGAAAGGCATCCAAGAAATAATGTTTTTTAAGTCATATCATATTGTTGACTTTAGTAACGTATTTTAAATGTTATTGTTATGTTAATTAAATAGTATCATAATTTGAATTTTCAACACAAATGTTTTTTGAAAAAACCTAATAAGAATATATCGGCGTAGTTGGAAAAACATAGTTGTTCTTTGCCATTTGTTTAATTTGGAAAACTATACACACAAAATGTCTTGAGTATTTGCGTTACTGTTAGTGTGTGACTTATGCCAGCTACACACGTAACGATCTATCGTTGCGATTATACTGTGCAAATCGATTTGCGCAGTTTTATCGATCATGTGTATGAAAAATCGTTGCAGATTGTCATTCATCGGTGGCAGTTGCAATTTATATTAGATAAATCGTTGTCGATTACGTTTGCACAGTTTTATCGTCGCGTGTGAATGGCGATCGCTCATGCCCGCCAGGGTACATATTTGAATTTCGAAAAAAAATAGCTACGATTAAAACGGTTAGTCCCGCTATGCTCTAGTCCCGATACCTACCGAAATGTTTCGCTATGCACGAAATTCTTCGATTCCACTTAAACAATGGAAGGTACAGCTGGAAAGAAAAGTGTTTGAATTTTTTTTAGCATTATCTAAGTAGGTAATTAATATTACTAAAAAAGCGTAAGTTGTTTGTTACGCACGGCTGGACGAATCGGCATAGAATTTGTTACACAGATAGTTGAAATCCTAAATGAACATAATATTATAAATAAAGTCTAGTCTAGGGCAGAAAACTAGTAAAAAATATATAAACGCGTCAGTAAAAAGTCCGTTCTCAAAGTCATAAAATTTCAATTATGCAATCATTGTTTCTACCTATTTACATAAAAGCGAAAGAGAAGGACCAGGCAATGATTCACGGAAGCTCATTGTTATGGTTACCCTGAAAAAACCATTTCGCCTCATGCATCTCATAACAAGTGAATTTAATGATGATTTAGAATAGGATTACATACTCAATACTCAATACTCAATACTTTATTACATTCCACAATGTGAGCTTAGGTGGTAACTTAGATATATAGATCATTATGGACCCTGTCGGGCACAGTAAACAGGCACAGCACATAATATATTTACATACTAGGTTTTTCTTATTCTACTGTTTTTGTGGTTAAATAAAATATTACACTGTAACAGTTTTCTTCATCACTGCCTGCGATTGTGATTTCGTGCATAGCGAAACTTTTCTTTAGGTATTTTTCAAGTCGCGCATAGCGGGACTAGAGCATAGCGAGACTAACCGGATTAAAATGTCAATGTCCAAAACATCTTTAATAATGATGTTGGTTCATCTTTAATAATGATTTCAGGAATGATTTGACTAAGAGCTTGCGATTATTGTAGAATACTTCATACATTCGTAGGAGCGACCTGTGGCTAAAAATCGCAGTGTAGCAGATAATCTTTCATGAGGACTTATTGCTTCTCTCCGATACCCTTGCTTCTTTCATTACAGTATCTTGTTTTTTTTTTATTAGTGGAGTAACTAAAGCCAGCAGATTTAAGTATGCCTCCTCACTCATCCCCAAATAATTATGTCAATCTTTCGGAGTGAATTTCAACTCATTTAATAAGCTGGTATTAGAAAATAGCTTTCTTTTCATGAACCAGTCTTTACACCCACACACATATCCAGATAAAACACATAACTAGGCCTAATATAGCAAGTGCGTCCTCATCTTCCATCCTGGATGACATGTTTCTTGCGTGAACTTCTGCGGAGAACTCGGTGGCGTGTGGAGACACTAGGGACGTTCGATTTATCTGCACAGTCTGAAATCGCAACGATGTATCGTTACGTGTGTAGCCGGCATTAGAAACATTTTTCAAAAGAGTAGGCGTAAAGGTAACGCTTTATTACTTTTATGTTAAACTACCTTTTGTCCGCGACTTCGTCCGCGTGAACGTCGGTTATCGCAGATGCAGACAAAGTCGCGAATTAAAAAGTAGACTATGGCATGGAGTTCAAGCTATTTTCGTACCAAATTTCATAAAAATCGGTTTAACTGTTTCATCGTGAAAACTGACAGAGTTACTTTCGCATTTATATTAGTAAAATATGGAAATCTGGATTTATATGTAATAAGTATAGTATGTAAGAATATAAATTCACTACGCGGCAATTATTCAATTAGCTCTCGAAATTATATTCGAATAAAATTAGACAATATCGTGAAAATATAACTGTTTACTTCTTCTAAAATCTAAATCATCATTTTATCTTCATCTTAATATTATAAATGTGGAAGTAACTCTGTAAACCACTGATTTTGACGAAATTGGGTACAGGGTAAGTTTGAACCCCAAGAAAACACGCATGTCCGTATAACCGACATACACGCGGGCAAAAGCTGGTATCTGATCTCACCAATCTGATATATCCCCACAAAATAAGTCCATGTCTTAGCGGTAAAAACATACAGCATCTTTTAAACTGTGGAAGCTCTCTACGCATTTTGATTAAATCACACTATCACTTTTCTAAATGCAATAATAATAATATACAATATTATTTAAATCAAATAGTTAATACACAATAAATTATTTAAAAAAACACATTAACCATTTATATCTATTACTTAATGCCTAAGTATATTCCCCCGTATAAGTTAAGAAACAATAACAAGCGATAATAAATTAACAGAATTCATATTAAATAAACAATACTGTAGGATATTCAGGTGCGGGGTTGATAGTGTGCGAAGAGAAACACGGGTGTAACACAATGAACACTTATTTATTCACTAAGAAACACAATAGCATAACAACAGACAATAATAACAGACAATAATAGCGGAGCAAGTATAGGCGCAACGTGTGAGCGAAGACTGACTGGTCGATTTTTTTTTTTATTTTTTTTATTTTTTTTTTCGGATTGGCATCTCGCAGGTCAACCTAGGAGGTTGTCGGCTGCTTAACCGGACTTTCCTGTGGTGCCTTAAAAATTATTATTTTTAGGGCCTCCAGCCAGGGCAAAAAGCTTACAAACTAAGCGACTACACGCTAAGGGCACCCCCTGTGGGGTACGAGCCTCGGCTTAGGGCGTCGCTGGGAGAGGACAGCAAAGGGACAGGCTGGATCGGATTTCCATTATTTAGGGACGAATTTAAAACTACAGGCTCAGCGGCGCGGGCTGGCACGAGCAAGGGTCGGGGAGGGGACGTACGGGGTCGTCGCGGCGGGCCTCGGCGGCGAGGACGGAATGACGGCGGTCTGTGTCTGTGTTTCTTAACTGTACTGGTGGCTTTATTGCTCTCCTGGAGGAGAGTAATAGCATCGTCAGGGTCGGTCAGAGTATGTCTCGGTCGTCGAGTCTTACTAATACGGGAGGGAGTGTACCGGGCGGCCGATACGATTAACGGGTTAGAGTGCTTCTCAGCAGTGTCGAAGAAGCGCTTGGCGGAGCGTTTCATGAACTGCTGGATGGTAGGTATTTTTAGATCGAGATGGAGGTTCTCGTTGCGAAGGTAAAAAGGGGCTCCTGTGATTCTTCGCAAGAAACGGTTTTGGAGGGTCTGCATCCTATGGAGACGATATGGTTTCGCGTGTGCGAATACAGCACAGGCGTACGTCATGATGGGACGAATGCACGCCGTGTAAATGCGCAATTTGCACTTGAGTGACAATTTGCTGCGTGCATTCAACATGAAGTAGAGCCTACCGAGAGCGAAAGCGGCGCGCGAACGCACCGTCTTTATGTGCTCTCCGAAAGTAAGATGGTGGTCCAGAATCACACCTAGGTATTTGGCTTGCTTCTCCCAAGGGATAGGCTTACCGAACATGGTTATCGGACTGGGCAGAGAGGGGGACGAACGCGGTTTGGAAAAGAGTACTGCCTGACTCTTGATGGGGTTTACCTCGATTCTCCATTTCCGGAAATAAGCGCCTAAGGCTTTTGCCGCGGATTGGAGGGTACGAGCTATGCAGTCTGGGTTACGACCCGAGTAATAGATGGCCGTGTCGTCAGCGAATAGAGCCAACTGGGCCTTTTTATCTTTGGGGATGTCGCTGGTGAACAGCGTGAAAATGAGGGGGGATACTACGGAGCCCTGAGGGACGCCAGCGCGTATCGGGTGGGGTGAAGAGAGCGCACCCTCGATGCGATAGCGAAAGGTGCGATTCGACAAAAAGTCACGCAAGATGAGCACGAGACGATCTGGCACTCCGAGTTGGTAAAGCTTGTATAGTAAGCCGTTGTGCCAGACTTTGTCGAATGCTTTCGCTATGTCAAAGAAGAGCGCACCCGTCATCAAGCCACGCTGAAAACCAGCGCTTATGTGCTCGACGATGCGGTGGACTTGTTGGACGCAGCTGTGTTCGGTTCGAAAGCCAAACTGCTCGTCGGGAATGAGACTCTTTGCTTCGGCAAAGTCTTTGAGCCGCTTATAAATAAGCCTCTCGTAGATTTTGCCTAGAACATTGAGTAGACTAATGGGACGGTAACTGGTGGGATCAGACTTGGGTTTGCCTGGTTTCGGAATGCCGATAACGGTGGCCTCTTTCCATGCCTGAGGAAAAATGTTGTTGCTTAGAGCGCCATTGAAGATGGCGGTCATTAGCATTATGAGATGGGCGGGGAGGAGTTTGAACACCTTATTGGTGATACCGTCAGAGCCGGGGGCTTTCCGGGGTTTGAGCCTCTTGATAATATCGTGCACTTCGTCGGGAGTGACAGGAGGCAGAGGATAATCAGGGTCTTCAACGGGTGGGAGAGAGGCTCTACGTTCGACTTCGGCGTCGACCTCAGAAAGGTGAGCTTCGTCTACTGGTTGAGAGCTGGGGGTGCATTGAGACTCTAGGCTGTCGGCTAGACATTCAGCCTTTTCATCGTTGTCGAAGGCGACGCTACTGTCGGAACGAATGAGAGGGGGCATGGAGGCCTCGTTAGAAGAACGGAGCTTCCTCTGGAGTTCCCTGAAGGCTAGGTGGGTGGGCTCGAGTTCGCTAAGTGTCTTGTCCCAGCGGCTGGAGCGCAGCTCCTCGATGCGTTTCTTTACAGCACGCTGTAAAGAGCGCATGTGAGCCTTGTTCGCATCGCAGGGGAAGGCACTGTACGCACGGACGGCCGCGTTCTTCTCGGTCAACAGATCACGCACATCGTCAGGCAGTTTCCAGTGATGATCGCTCATCGCCGGAACCTCCCTTGAACAATCGTTCAAGACGGATTGTACATGATATGTGAACGAGTCGATCGCGCCCGTCGTGTCTGCGACTGTCACCAAGTGGTCGGGGATAGCGTCCAAGTGAGGCGACGTGGTGGATTGTAGGCTTTCGCTTACTTTCCTCCAGTCGGTAATAATTTGGGTCGGAGGGGGCATGCTAGGGTCAGAGGGGGGGTGCTGTTGGTGGTGGCACTGGGCTTCGTCGTATCGATTTTCAGTGTCACCATCAGCAATGGTCATATACCTCCACGTGTGCCTGGCTACTATTCGTCCTTTTCGGATACGTCCGTGGGGAAGGGTAGAAGCTGGGCTGGTGCACCCTGGGCACTGGTAATAATGTCCTTCTGATGGGGGGCATTGTTGCCAGTGGCGAAATATGACCGAGGGGGAGCGTTTTTCTGCGTGTCTCCCCAATGACAACAACGGGGTGACATGTAGAAGAATGGTAAGGCGCGAGTGTTTCTCCACTGAACTGTCTAGTCTTTTTGGGCTTTGCGGGTTTGTCTTTTTTTCTTTTACTATGCCCTGAATGGCATAGTGGGGGAAAGAATGGTTTGTGTGGTCTTATTGGGCATACAAATAGATCGTAAGGAAAAAAAAAAAAAAAAAAAAATGATATGAGGTAAGGCAAGGAGGAATAGGGACCTTACCCTTTAAAGGAAAACTATGGAAAAAGACTTTTGCGAAAAACGTCCCCAGGTGGGTCCCGACTGCTCAGCGGTCGGGGAATCCCACCCCGCTTCGGCGGGCTGCCCTCCGTACTCTGGGGTGGGCAACAACCGTCTTTCGTCTGTTACTTCGGACAACAACGACAACCACACGCGCGATAACCGGACAACGATACAATCACAACCACATGATAACCATGGACCCTCCGGCTCCAAGCCGATAGAGGAGACGGTGGCGCAGAGCGCACCAGAGGAAAGGCTGCCAATAGTGCTGATGACCTCTATCCAACCCTCCGTTTCCCGGAGGCAAGACGGTCACAAAAGGCAACGTGATGCAGCATCGAATGGGGAGCTGTTACCGCCTTCGAAAGTACCCTTGAAGGCGACGACTGCTCGAGGGGGAGGTGCCCTGCGTGATAGGAAATGCACCGAAGACAGTGAGTCGGACAGTCAGAGTGTGCCGCTGACGTGCCAAACGTGCACCGAAGTGAGTGAAGAGGAAGGAATGGATGTGCAAGTCAGCACCCAGAGCCGTCCTTCCTCTGCAATTGGAGAGAGCTCTGCTGGCTCAGCGGAGGCTCTGGAGAAAGAAGCCCTTCAGGATATCCAGGTTGTTCTGGATACCACACGGAAATCCAAAAATATGAAAGGGACGTGCCAAAGGGCCATTAAAGAGGCAGCAGAGCGCGTTAGAATGGCGATAGAGGGGCTCGCTAGCAGAAGTTCCTCGGAAGAGACTCGGAGGCTGCAACTGGAAAACGACCGGTTGCGAAAAGAGGTAGGAGCCCTCCGTAAAGAAATGGAGGCTCTTCGGGAAGAAGTTCGTTCCATGGGAAGGCAACCGCTCGAACTGACGCAGCCACAGCCGCATTCTGTGCGCTCCTCAACTGTGGAGAATTCCTCGCCAGATGAGGTATTGCGAGCTGCTGTCTCCCAAATCGGGAAAATGATGGACGCCCGGTTCGCTGGGATTGAGGATCGCCTCCTGCCAGCAAAAAATAACCGTCCACCATTAGCGGCAGACGTCAGAAATGCTGCTGGGAATGCTGCCAACACTACCAGCAGAAGGTCTAAAAAGTCCTCTATGGCCTCTCGGGAGGCACTCCAAGCATCATCTCAAGTGGTGTCCCAAGCGGCTGAGACGCAGCCGAGCGCCCCGCTCCCTAGTCGGGATGTGGCAACCACGCAGGAACCGGATCCTAAGCCTATGTCGACATCTGCTAATGTAGGTTGGCAGACCACTGGCAAAGGGAAGAGGAAGAGGAGGAAGAAAAAGAAAAAGTCTCTAGCAGCAAACACTGTGGCATCCGCTACAGGAGCTGGGACTGGATCCAGTTCTGGTATAGAGAGGAAGCGGAAACTTCGCGCACCTAGGTCGGCTGCAGTAGTTTTGACACTGCAGCCTGAAGCAGTGCAGAGGGGGCTGACCTACGCGGCGGTGATATCAAGGGCCAAGGAAAACGTGAACCTGGCAGACCTGGGCATCACCGACATAAGGTTTCGTCAAGCAGCGACGGGAGCGCGTCTGCTGGAGTTTCCAGGAACCGAGGGTACCAAAGGAGCAGACCTTATTGCGGAGAAGCTACGGGGAATATTTGCCGAAGATGTCAAGGTCTCTAGACCCACAAAATGTGCTGAAATGCGCATATGCGGCCTTGACGATTCCATAACTGGACGAGATATGCAGGAGGCAATCGCTCGGAGAACTGGCTGCCCTGTAGAAGTGGTCCGAGTAGGTCCAATACGTCTTGGCCCGGGAGGCGCCGGCTCTGTTTGGGCCCAATGCCCTGTCGAGGCCGCAAAACAACTCGCTGACGCTGGCCGTTTCCTCGTAGGCTGGAGCTCTGCCAGAGTAATTATCCTGGAAGCTCGGCCCATGAGATGCTTAAAATGCATGAAGAGCGGACACACCCGTTATAAGTGTACCTCTGACACAGACCTCAGTGGGCACTGTTTCCGCTGCGGTAAGTTGGGGCATCTAGCGTCGACATGCTCTGCCGACCCTCACTGCCCATTATGCGAAGTGGCAAAGCTACCGGCTAACCATGTCGTTGGAGGTAAGGGCTGCAAGCCGCCAGCCCCATCAAAAGGGAAAGAGGCGACCGCTTCAACCCCGGCTGCCCCTAGTGTGGTGCGACTGGAGCAGTCGCAAGAGGAGGTAATGATTGCAGACAAACTATGGACCCAGGCAGTAATCATTATCTACTCCAGACGAACCTAAACCACTCTGCCGCTGCACAGGACTTACTCCTTCAAACTATGGCGGAGTGGTCGATCGACGTGGCCGTTGCGGCGGAGCCATATTTCGTCCCACCCCGTCCTGATTGGGTGAGCGACGTGGACATTTCTGTCGCCATCATTGTCTCTACAGCCTATCATTCCCCACCCCTCTCGCTCAGAGAGAGGGGTCCGGGATATGTTGCGGTCGCACGGGGGGATATCATATTCTTCGGAGTATATTTCTCCCCAAACAGGAGCCTGACCGAATTCGAGGACTTCCTGGATCGATTAGGAGCCTCAGTTCGGCGAATGTCGCCGCGCCAAGTAATGGTAATGGGGGACTTCAACGCGAAATCTAACGCATGGGGTTCCCCAAGAACGGATGCCAGAGGAGAAGCAGTCGAGGAGTGGGCGATAGCCGCGGGTCTCTGTCTCCTAAACAGAGGTTCTGCTAATACGTGCGTGCGACGGCAAGGGGGGTCGATAGTGGACCTTTCTTTTGCTACCCCTGCCATTGCCGCACGTGTCCAGGGCTGGCGAGTCCTGGAGGGGGTGGAGACCTTATCGGATCATTTGTACATACGCATGGATGTCTCCGTTTCTCAGGGGTCGGGAGTATCTCCACGCTCTGAAACTCGACACTTTCCACGCTGGGCAGTGAAACGGCTTGATAGGGACCTATTGGAGGAGGCAGCTATTGTCCAGGCATGGCTGTCTCCACCGTCTTCCATTGCGGGGGTTGATGCTGAGGCTGACCGGTTCCGCGATGCCATGACAGCTGTGTGCGATGCCTCCATGCCCCGTACGCGTAGTCGGCCTCTCAAAAGGGAGGTCTATTGGTGGTCCCGAGAGTTGATGGACCTCCGCAAGGCCTGTATTACCGCACGGAGGCCCTACTCACAAGTGCGCAGACTACGCCGCCGTAATGAGGAGTTGGAATCCCAACTGTATGAGTATTACCGAAGCGCCCGGGAAGCTCTACAGTTAGCGATCTTCCGAGCGAAGGAACTGGCAAGGGGTGAGATGTTGGACGGTTTAAACCGCGATCCCTGGGGACGCCCGTATCGTATGGCACGGAATAAACTCCGTGCTCAAGGTCCCCCATTAACGGAATCCCTCCAACCTCAGTTCATTGGCGAAGTCGTGGAGGCACTTTTCCCGGGTCGGGCGGGGTACTCACCTCCGATGATGGCTCCGTTGGCTGATGACCGGGAGGTCGAAGAGGAGACTCCTGCGATCACAGATGCGGAGATGAGGGTTGTGATTTTGCGAGCGCGTTCAAAAACCACCGCCCCTGGACCAGACGGGGTGCCTGCAAAGGTACTGGCCCTAGCGATGGATGCGATGGAGAATAGGCTTAGGGCACTATTCGATACCTGTCTGACGTCGAGTCGGTTCCCTAAACCTTGGAAAGAAGGTCGTTTGGTTCTGCTGCAAAAGGCGGGACGGCCTCCAGAATCCCCTTCGGCCTACAGGCCAATAGTGCTACTGGACGAGGTGGGGAAGATGCTAGAGAAGATTCTCGCTACCCGCATCGTCCGGCATTTGGAAACAGTAGGCCCAAATTTGTCGGATGCCCAATTTTGTTTTCGCGGCGGGCGTTCGACCATGGACGCCATTATGCGGCTCAAGACCCAGGCGATAGATGCGGTAGCCCAACGGGAAGTTATGTTGGTTGTATCATTAGACATCGCCAATGCGTTCAATACTTTGCCATTTGGTTGCATCGAAGAAGCGCTCCGGTTCCACAAGGTACCCATGTACTTGAGGCGGCTGGTGGCAGACTATTTGAGGGGGCGATGTGTCAGCTACCAGGGACGCAATGGCCAAATCGTGCGGAGGCCTATCACGTGTGGTGTTCCACAGGGGTCGGTGCTAGGGCCTCCTCTGTGGAACTTGGGTTACGACTGGGCCCTTCGCGGTGATCTTTCGCCCGGGCTGGGCGTCATCTGTTATGCTGACGACACTCTCATCACAGCCCGAGGAAGAAACTTTGAGGAGGCGGCGCGCTTGGCCACCGAGGGCGCGTCTCTGGTCATCAGCCGCATCGAAATGCTGGGTCTCAGAGTGGCGCTCGAGAGACGGAGTCCCTGGTGTTTTATGGACCTCGCCGCCGACCACCGGCGGGCGCTCACATCACTTTAGGTAGTGAGCGAATTATGGTGCGGACGCACATGAAATACCTGGGTCTCGTCCTAGACCGTAGATGGAACTTCGGTGAGCACTTCTGCCGACTTGCCCCGAAGCTGATCGGCACAGCTTCCGCCCTAAGTCGGCTACTGCCGAATCTGGGTGGACCAAGCGCCAGCTGCCGACGGCTTTACACGGGGGTGGTGCGTTCGATGGCGCTGTATGGCGCTCCAGTGTGGGCGGACTCTCTGACTGCCCAGAACAAGGCTCATCTGCGGCGACCGCAAAGAGTCATGGCTGTCAGGGTAGTTCGCGGGTACCGCACAATCTCAGCTGAGGCGGCGTTCGCACTGGCAGGAACACCCCCGTGGGATCTGGAAGCACGAGTGCTTGCCGAAGTTTACAAACAAATCGTGGAAGTTCGAGCGGAGAGCGGCAGCGGTCCACCGCCTGAAGTGGTGAAAAGGTGGCGCAGAGAGGCACAGACTGCCATCATGAGGCAATGGGCGGAGAGGCTGGAGAGTCCCAGCGCCGGTCATTGGACCGTTGGGGCTATCCAACCAATCCTACAGGAGTGGGTACGGAGGCGACACGGGACGTTGTCCTTCCGTTTAGTGCAGGTATTGTCGGCGCATGGCTGTTTCGGCAAATATCTGCACACAGTGGCAAGACGGGAGGCGACCCCCATGTGTCACCACTGCGGTTGCGACCAGGACACGGCCCTGCATACTCTCGAGCAGTGCCCTGCCTGGGAGGCGCAGCGACGTGTTCTGATGGCTGAAATTGGAGAGGACCTGTCGCTGCCGGTCGTGGTCAGGGCTATGGCCGGCAATGAAAGGGCATGGGAAGCGGTCTCATCTTTCTGCGAGGACGTAATCTCGCAGAAGGAAGCGGCGGAGCGGGTCAGGGAGGCGAACTCCCTCGCTGACCCGATTCGTCGCAGGAGGGCAGGGAGGCGCAGGCGGCGTAATGCCGACTTGATGCCCCCATAAGAGGGACCAGCGGACGATAGATCGGGGATTCTATCGTCTACGCTACACGGTCCCTGGAGCAGTGGTGATGTCCCAGTGCATCCGGACATCGCTGAAGGAGGTGGGAGCCCGGAGGCGGGCGAAGAAGAGGGAGCCCTGAAGTGGGCCACGCTGGATGGGTCGCGAATGTCATGCGTAGCAGTTCTCGCGGCCCAACCATCAAGGCGATAGTAGGTGCACAGGCGGAGTTTTTAGTGGGTACAAGCCCCACATAACCATGTCGTCTCCCCGGAAGGCGTGGTATGCGCCAAGCATTTTCTCCGCTCAAAAAAAGAAAAAAAAAAAAAAAAAAAAAAAAAAAAAGGGTCAGAGGGACCTGAACGGGGAGCTAGTTCTAATATCACTGGACGATGGTCGGAATTAAGCTCGTGTAGCGTCTCTATAGATTGCAAACGGAGGTTCACATTCTTGAGCAGCGCTATATCGAGGATGTCGGGAAGATGGTTGGGATCGTGGGGGAAATGAGTGGGAGTCATCGGGGCGATGACGTCGAAGTTCAGTTGAGAACAGTGGTTAAACACGATCCTACCTCTGGAAGAGGTCCTGTTACTATTCCAGGAGGGATGTTTGGCATTGAGATCGCCCGCCAGTAAGACGGAGTCACCCAGGCCAAGAAGAGCAGACAGGTCATCCTTGAGGAGGATAGGATCATCCTCCGATGGTGATGGAGGGACGTATGCTGATATAATAGTTAACGGCTGATGACCGGTCATGCCGAGCCGACAGACAGAGACCTCGAGGCGAGCGAGGGGAGGAGGGTCCATAGGAATGCAGTACAGAGCCTTTCTATAGTATATTAGGGTACCGCCCTTGTGACAACGAGACCTATCATTGCGAACTATACGGTAGTTGGCAATATTCGGGTCACGATGATGGGGCTTAAGAAAGGTCTCCTGTATGAGGAGGATATCAAGTTGATGGTCGCGGAGGAAATTGGCGATCTCATCACGTTGGTTAGTAATGCCATTGGCGTTAAAGAATCCTAACTTAAGGGATCGGGGTTTATTCGTACACGGCCTTTCCTTATCCATTGGATTAGCAAGGGTAAAGTTTATCTAGGGCTTGCGTAATCTCCGGATACGCTTTGAACACCTTAAGGATGTCGCTAATATTTGCTTTGCACGCGAGTATATCCCTAGCCATAGATTCAGCAGCGGGGTTGCGGTAAATTTGGTAGGCGAGGTTGATGACTTCGCCTATCCTCTCGGTAGGGAGAGATGCAGGTACGCGGGAGGCTGAGGGCGCGGTTGAAACGGCGGGGGCGGCCTTAGATGGGGCGAGGGCGGCCTTAGGAGCGGCGGTGGCGGCTTTAGGAGCGGCGGGGGCGACCTTAGGTAGGGGGGGCGTGGTCGTGGAGGCTAGGTTCGGCGCGGGGACTGGCGAATCCATCAGCGCTGGCATGGGCAGAGATTGGGAGGGCCTCAATGCAGGGAACGCTCTCTGATGATTCAGCGAGTTCCATGGGGAGGGCCTCTGAGGGCTGAGACGATCGGGCATCTCTGAGGAGGGAATCTTAACAGAGGGGCTTTCCCTTTGTTGACGAGCGTTCGCACGCTTGGTCAATTTGGGAGAAGAGGATTTTGGGGCTTGGGGCAGCCGCGGTAATTGGCGGGGTGACCTGATGACCGCATAGCACACAGCTGGGAGGTTCTGTGCACATATTGCGGTCTTTCGGACGGGGACAGTCAGCAGTTGCGTGCTCACCCAGACACTTGACGCATCTAGGGGTCGCGTAGCAATTGCGTTGGGCGTGACCGTAAAGTTGACAGCGGTGACACTGTCCAACCGTATCGGATTTATAAGGCCTCTCGATCGAGATGCCCGACAAGTGACATACCGACTTTACTTTAAAGATCGGATGGTGGCCGTCGGTGTGATCGCACACGACAAGAACCGAGTCATATGCAATCGCACCCCTAGCTTTGTGCAGACGATGCACAGCGGATACTGGGACATTTTGCGACTGAAGGTCGGCGAGAATCTCTTCCGTTGAGATTTCTTTAGGGATGCGTCGGATTACCACACGGGTGGGTTTGTCTTCGGGCAGGGAATAAGTGTGGAACGAAATGTTCCTCACTTTTAACAAGGAGGTAAGTTCCCTGTGGTCGTTCACCGTGGGAACTTGGACTTTGATACCCTGTTGGGTCGAGCGCGCGTTTGTGTATTTGATCTTACGATCATTACACAATTTGGACACGTCGGTCCACTTCGCCTTGTCCTGGATGAACAAGGGAGGCGGGGCGGGTAGTTTCTATTTTGAAACCGAAGGATTGGGGGCAGCAGTGGACATGGGACTAGCGGGACGGCTGCCCTCTGGACGAGAGGTAGCTGAGACGGAGGGGTGACTGCTCGATCGCCGGGCAGCAATATTTATATGCGCGTACGTAGCTGGAGGGCGTGTCGGGGGTAAGGAGTATCGCTATCTCGCTTCCTCCAATCCAAGTACCGCATTTCTCTATACAATTCTATATCGGCTTATGTATGTATAGATTTACAAGGCAAATTATGTGCTTCTACATTATTAATTATATAGTATCTATCATTTATCCTTTTAATAAGCACATTACAAATGGTGTAGGTTTATATACAAAAATGATAATCTAACAATAACTTCGATATTGTAACTATAAACCTTGTTCTAGCTTTCCTAACGCCTACTACTACGTATTTAGTACATTAAAAACTATTCTAAACAACTTATCTATTCTTATATGTACTTAAATAACTAAGTAGGTTGCTGCGCTTCCTAACAATCCCACCCCCCGTAAGAGGGTTCAACCGATTACGCTTCCGTCTGTGGGAAGCGCAACAATCTTTACAACAGGTCGACGCAGGACTCCATTATTAGTTCTTACGTCTACGACCCTAACTACTCCGTCTGACCCGGGGTACACTCTTTGCACTATACCCCTGGTTCACTGATTTCGAGATTTATTCTCGTCGTCCACTTTCACATTTTCACTATTGTCCGTCCACTTGTTACGACGCTGAAGCGTTGGCAGGTACTCGCGCAGCCATCGCCTCCAAAAGAGGTCGGCCAGCGCGTTCACTTTCTTCCACATCCGACGGGAGTCAACGTCGGCCGCGTGCCGACGTGTACACGGAGCATCTCCTGCGGCAGTGCCCAGCAGGAGATGATTAGGGGTGAGCACCACCGGGTGCTCCACGTCGCTGCTCACATATGTGAGAGGCCGGCTATTAATGATGAGCTCGGCCTCAGCGAGGAGGGTGTAAAGGACCTCCTCGCGAGGGGCGCGCCCACGTAGTGTCACCTTGAGCGCATTCTTCACTGAGCGCACCAGGCGCTCCCAGCACCCGCCCATGTGTGGAGATGCCGGCGGGTTGAAATGCCATGCGATTCCGCGGCCTGTCGCTTCACTCCTCAACTTATTTTGGTCCATCTCCCGTAGCGCCGCGCGTAACTCGGAGTGTGCTCCGACGAAATTGGTACCGCGGTCGGAGTACATGTCTGCGGGACATCCACGGCGAGCAATGAGGCGCCTCAAAGCCAGGATGGCTGAGTCGGCGCTCAATGATGACGCCAGTTCCAAATGAACAGCGCGAGTGGCGAGGCACGTGAATAGTACGCCCCACCTCTTCTCTCTGCGACGGCCAATGGCAACCTCCATGGGACCGAAATAATCGATCCCGCAATGCACGAAGGCTCTTCTTCCAATTTCCATCCTTGGGGTTGGAAGGTCTCCCATCTTTGGTGCCAATGGTTTGGCTTTTTCTAGCCTACAATGCTGACAGCTTGCGGCTACCGCCTTGACAGTCGAACGCAAATTGGTGATCCAGTATTTCTCTCGGATGCGGTTCACTACTGTTTCTTGATTTGCATGCAGTGCCGCTGCGTGATAACTGTAAACTAGACGGCGTGTCAAGGCATGTTTCCCATCCATAATTACGGGATGGCGTTCTCCGAATTTGAGCTCGCTGCAGGCTCCCAGCCTGCCGCGTATCCTCACCAGCCCATCTTCGAAGACCATCGGGTCTAGCGCCCGCAACTTGCTGTCTTTAGGCAGCGGATGTCCCTCTCGTAGTGCTGCGATGTCTGCTGTGTAGCTTTCAGCCTGTGCCAGTCGCAATAGGCGCAGCTCTGCCTCTCGTAGGTCCTCTGTTGTCACAGCTGATGACTGGCGCCGCTTACGGCAGCGATCCACGAAGATCGACACACGCGCTATGACATATAGAGCGCGTGTCCATGTCGGCAGCCGATCGTACTGGAGCAACGACTCGACTTTTGTTGATACGGCGTGCGCTTGTTGCACCCTCTCTAATTGTTCTTCTGGCACTACGTCGGAGTCGGTGCTTGTTGGCCACTGCTCCTGTGGACAACGAAGAAAAGAAGGGCCCGACAGCCACTCGTCACTGTTACTGGGCCAATCCAACCGCGTTGCTTTGTCTGCGGGGTTCATCGCCGACGGAACCCAGCGCCAGTCGGACCTCTTTGACCTCCTATCTATCTCAGCTAAGCGGTGTGACACGAACCGTTGAAATTCCGATGCATCAGAATGAACCCATTTTAACACAGTTTTGCTATCTGTCCATAAGAATCTATTTACAAAACTTATACCTAATTCTGACTCGACCGTGTTGGCTAACCTACAGGCCAGTACGGCCGCTTGCAACTCTAAGCGGGGAATAGAAACTATCTTCTGCGGAGTTACTCTAGCTTTCCCTATTACTATAGCCGCATCTCTATTCCCTAGCTCATTCCAACCCGTGACATATGCAACCGCGGCATAAGCGGACTCGCTAGCGTCACCAAAAACATGTAGGTCCATTCCTTCCGGCTTTAGGCCGTACCACCGAGGTATGGACACTTCCGACAAGTGTTGTAGGTTGTGCAGCCATTTAAACCAGGCCTTAGCCTCTGCATCCTTCAACTTGTCTCCCCAATCTATCCCCGTATGCCAGATGCGCTTCATTAAAATGCGTGACTGAATTACGCATGGGTATAGAAAACCTAACGGATCAAATATTGACATTATAAACTTCAGAAATTCTCTTTTTGTGGGTACTACTTGCTCTTCAATAATGTGCTTAGGCAGCCGCTTAAAAGATAAGTCAAAGGCTAATTTGTCCGTGCTTGGTGACCAGATCATTCCTAATGTTCTTTCCGTAGAACCTTCCTCTTTATCGAGCGATACCCGATCTGGCATCTGGCTCTTGCGAGTTGGTGACCCACCCCCGTATAATAAACCCGCCTATGGCGTGGATGCGAGTCACTTGCTCAATTAGCTCACTAGCTTGCGCGACAGACCATGCACTATCTAGGTAGTCGTCCATGTAATGTTTATTTTGTATGGCCGCTACCGCCTCGGGATATTTATCTACAAATTGAGCCGCGTTCTTATTTAAAATATAGATGGCCGATGTTGGTGACGACACGGCGCCGAATATCATAGAATTCATGACATACACGTCAGGATCCCGGTTACCATCAGTGTTCCATAGAAATAATTGCGCTCCACGATCTTGTTCTCTATTTTTTATGCGTAGGAACATGTCCGCAATATCTCCAGTAAATGCAATCGGCCCTAGTCTAAATTTAAACAGTACGCCTAACAAAGAGTTTAATAAATCAGGTCCAGAAAGTAAATTATCATTAAGAGACGTACCATTATAACTAGCCGCGGCGTCAAATACTAACCTAAGTTTCCCTGGCTTATTAGGGTTCCTTACTCTAAAATGAGGTAAGTACCATATGGGCTCAGACACAATCCTGTTTTCTACTTTACTTGCGTACCCTTCATTGATTAGTCTATCTATTTGCGCCGTATAGGCTTTAGCGTACGCCGATTCTCTTTCTAAACGACGCCTAATTCCCGCCAATCGTTGGCGTGCGCATTTATAATTGTCTGGCAACTGAGGATCGTCCCGTCGCCACAACAAACCTAATTCCCACGCGCCACTTTCTGTTTGCCGGCTGGTCGGCTCTAAAATGCCCTTTGCCCTTTCTACTTCTCTGTGCGTCCGAAGCACTTCCGAGATTCCTATAGCTTCTAATTCAAACTGCTTTTTCACTAGCTCATGTAACTCTTTAGGAGATTCTACCATGCAGCTAACAGATTCTTCACTATCTGGTAAATTCCTACCTACTGGTCCGTGCACTACCCACCCTAACTTGGTCAAAGAGGCAACTGGCTTACCTGACTTCCCTCGGCGAGTCTCCTGGCTGACTAGCAGCTCCCAGTTGTCTTGTCCCAGCAACAGCAGTGGCCTGGCTCCCCACATTTCCTCGCAGCCCAAGTCGCGAATGTGGGCGTGCTCCGACATCACTGCGGCGGGCACTGTCTGCGCGGGTAGATCTAGCCGCTTCAACGTACGACACTTCACCGTGTGTGTTTGCCCATTGGGCCCGCGCACTGACACACTCACTACCCGCGACGCATTGTCCACTACTTCGTGCCCGCGCGCACTTCTTAGCACTAGGGGCATTCGTTCCCCTTCAGTGTTGCCCGCCAGCGACTCGTCTATTAGTGACACAGTGGCCCCGTCATCTAATAGGGCATAACACTCGCTTTCTGCACCATTTACTTTCACACACACAGGTATTATCTTTAGCAATGCCTTCCCGGTGTAGTCGCTGACGTTTGTGACGCTCTCACTCTTTCTGTTGGCATGTAACATAGTATGGTGCGCATAATTACACGACGCGCATCTATTCGCTCGACAGAAGTTCTTATTATGCCGTTTTACAATGCACTTAAAAACATAATTTGTTCTTCTTAACATGTTCCCACCGCTCGTCGACGCTCAGTTTCTCGAACTTATGACACTGCGGTAGTTTATGTGGCCCTTCGCATAATGTGCATCGTTCTTCCTCTGGCTTTACATGTTGCTCATTATCTGAGTGTACATGTAGTCTATGTACGTTCCTCAACTGTACATTCCCTTTTGCTTTTACAGCGCTACTCGACGGTCCGGGCGTGCTCACGTCCATTTGTACGTAATATGAAGTGGCTCGGGCTAGATGACTCAAAAATTCCGCAAGTATCTCGAGGCTCGGTGATACTCGCACATCTATGCCCTGGCTCGTTGCCATGCCCATTGCAAAGTCCCCGTACTGAGCGCGTTGTACAGGTGTCAACTTATTTAGTAATTCACTCACCAGTTGCGGGTTGTTCAGGTATCCGCTAGCTCGTACACTTTTCAGGAGCGACACACAATTACGCACTGTCGTTGAGAACTTCCGTAATTCACGACCACTTTCCGTTACCTTTGGCAAGGCACGCACTTTCTTGAGGGCACGCTCCAGTATCAGGTTCGGGTGTCCAAACTCTTTGTCTAATGTTTTCATAATCTCTGCGGGATTCGTAGACGTGCGCAGCAGGTCTTCCACAGCCATCTTGGCATCTCCTTGGAGCGATGTCTTCAGTCGTGCCAGGTTTTCATGCGTCTTGAACTGATACATAGTTGTTGTATCGTAGTACATGTTCTTGTACGATAGCCATTCTGCCGGGTCGCCGTTGAAGTATGGCAACTCATAGGCTTGCCTAGGCACTGGTCGCGGTCGCGCTAAACTAGTAATAGCGTCCGCCAATTGGTCAATCTTCTTGTCCCGTGACCTGTTTCTATCTGTGTCATCGGCGCACGCACTTTCCCATTCAGGCACTCGCGGAGCACTAGCCGTTGCTACGGGCGTCGCGATCGCCGCGTTTATAGGTTCGCGGAATTGCACGGACACGGGCGCACTCTGAGGTCGAAGCGCAGGAGTATGCTCGGGCGGCGGCACAGACACTGTCACTTCGCGGGTCACTGCGGGCGCGGGCACTGAGACTTGACTCATCGGCAGCGGCGGTTCGCGGCTTATCTCTGATACAGGTGCTTCAATATCATGCACTATGGGCGTCGTGTGCGTTATCCATTCCTCCACACGACGCGTTGTTCCTTCATCTTCGGAACCTGAGTCTTCTTCAGCGGCGTCTATCTCAGCGAGATCAGCCTCTAGCTTCTTCTTCACTAGGTTTTCCTTCAGGCGCACTAACTCACGTTCAGCCTCGTACTCAACCCTCCGTCGAAGATAGTCGGCACTTCTCTGACCGCTCTTCGAGGAGACGTGGCTCGTCTTAGACCTTGCACTCTGTCTTTTGTCCGATCTCACAGGCGTGACCATTTCTCTGTGGTCGACAACACGACCTCCCGCCAGTGGGATCACAGGTGCCGGTGCAGACGTCGTAGTGGCTGCGATTGAAGGCGAGCCCGGTGCCATTTCAGACGGCACACCGCTATCGGCTTCTAACGCTCGTCGCTTGATCTGCTCTTCCAGCTTACGTAGCTTGCTCCTTGTTGTGACGATGCTTCTTTCACTCATCTTCGCACACAGATCCGGTTCGAAGGACCAAATTGTAGGATATTCAGGTGCGGGGTTGATAGTGTGCGAAGAGAAACACGGGTGTAAAACAATGAACACTTATTTATTCACTAAGAAACACAATAGCATAACAACAGACAATAATAACAGACAATAATAGCGGAGCAAGTATAGGCGCAACGTGTGAGCGAAGACTGACTGGTCGATTTTTTTTTTTATTTTTTTTATTTTTTTTTTCGGATTGGCATCTCGCAGGTCAACCTAGGAGGTTGTCGGCTGCTTAACCGGACTTTCCTGTGGTGCCTTAAAAATTATTATTTTTAGGGCCTCCAGCCAGGGCAAAAAGCTTACAAACTAAGCGACTACACGCTAAGGGCACCCCCTGTGGGGTACGAGCCTCGGCTTAGGGCGTCGCTGGGAGAGGACAGCAAAGGGACAGGCTGGATCGGATTTCCATTATTTAGGGACGAATTTAAAACTACAGGCTCAGCGGCGCGGGCTGGCACGAGCAAGGGTCGGGGAGGGGACGTACGGGGTCGTCGCGGCGGGCCTCGGCGGCGAGGACGGAATGACGGCGGTCTGTGTCTGTGTTTCTTAACTGTACTGGTGGCTTTATTGCTCTCCTGGAGGAGAGTAATAGCATCGTCAGGGTCGGTCAGAGTATGTCTCGGTCGTCGAGTCTTACTAATACGGGAGGGAGTGTACCGGGCGGCCGATACGATTAACGGGTTAGAGTGCTTCTCAGCAGTGTCGAAGAAGCGCTTGGCGGAGCGTTTCATGAACTGCTGGATGGTAGGTATTTTTAGATCGAGATGGAGGTTCTCGTTGCGAAGGTAAAAAGGGGCTCCTGTGATTCTTCGCAAGAAACGGTTTTGGAGGGTCTGCATCCTATGGAGACGATATGGTTTCGCGTGTGCGAATACAGCACAGGCGTACGTCATGATGGGACGAATGCACGCCGTGTAAATGCGCAATTTGCACTTGAGTGACAATTTGCTGCGTGCATTCAACATGAAGTAGAGCCTACCGAGAGCGAAAGCGGCGCGCGAACGCACCGTCTTTATGTGCTCTCCGAAAGTAAGATGGTGGTCCAGAATCACACCTAGGTATTTGGCTTGCTTCTCCCAAGGGATAGGCTTACCGAACATGGTTATCGGACTGGGCAGAGAGGGGGACGAACGCGGTTTGAAAAAGAGTACTGCCTGACTCTTGATGGGGTTTACCTCGATTCTCCATTTCCGGAAATAAGCGCCTAAGGCTTTTGCCGCGGATTGGAGGGTACGAGCTATGCAGTCTGGGTTACGACCCGAGTAATAGATGGCCGTGTCGTCAGCGAATAGAGCCAACTGGGCCTTTTTATCTTTGGGGATGTCGCTGGTGAACAGCGTGAAAATGAGGGGGGATACTACGGAGCCCTGAGGGACGCCAGCGCGTATCGGGTGGGGTGAAGAGAGCGCACCCTCGATGCGATAGCGAAAGGTGCGATTCGACAAAAAGTCACGCAAGATGAGCACGAGACGATCTGGCACTCCGAGTTGGTAAAGCTTGTATAGTAAGCCGTTGTGCCAGACTTTGTCGAATGCTTTCGCTATGTCAAAGAAGAGCGCACCCGTCATCAAGCCACGCTGAAAACCAGCGCTTATGTGCTCGACGATGCGGTGGACTTGTTGGACGCAGCTGTGTTCGGTTCGAAAGTCAAACTGCTCGTCGGGAATGAGACTCTTTGCTTCGGCAAAGTCTTTGAGCCGCTTATAAATAAGCCTCTCGTAGATTTTGCCTAGAACATTGAGTAGACTAATGGGACGGTAACTGGTGGGATCAGACTTGGGTTTGCCTGGTTTCGGAATGCCGATAACGGTGGCCTCTTTCCATGCCTGAGGAAAAATGTTGTTGCTTAGAGCGCCATTGAAGATGGCGGTCATTAGCATTATGAGATGGGCGGGGAGGAGTTTGAACACCTTATTGGTGATACCGTCAGAGCCGGGGGCTTTCCGGGGTTTGAACCTCTTGATAATATCGTGCACTTCGTCGGGAGTGACAGGAGGCAGAGGATAATCAGGGTCTTCAACGGGTGGGAGAGAGGCTCTACATTCGACTTCGGCGTCGACCTCAGAAAGGTGAGCTTCGTCTACTGGTTGAGAGCTGGGGGTGCATTGAGACTCTAGGCTGTCGGCTAGACATTCAGCCTTTTCATCGTTGTCGAAGGCGACGCTACTGTCGGAACGAATGAGAGGGGGCATGGAGGCCTCGTTAGAAGAACGGAGCTTCCTCTGGAGTTCCCAGAAGGCTAGGTGGGTGGGCTCGAGTTCGCTAAGTGTCTTGTCCCAGCGGCTGGAGCGCAGCTCCTCGATGCGTTTCTTTACAGCACGCTGTAAAGAGCGCATGTGAGCCTTGTTCGCATCGCAGGGGCAGGCACTGTACGCACGGACGGCCGCGTTCTTCTCGGTCAACAGATCACGCACATCGTCAGGCAGTTTCCAGTGATGATCGCTCATCGCCGTAACCTCCCTTGAACAATCGTTCAAGACGGATTGTACATGATTTGTGAACGAGACTGCTCGATCGCCGGGCAGCAATATTTATATGCGCGTACGTAGCTGGAGGGCGTGTCGGGGGTAAGGAGTATCGCTATCTCGCTTCCTCCAATCCAAGTACCGCATTTCTCTATACAATTCTATATCGGCTTATGTATGTATAGATTTACAAGGCAAATTATGTGCTTCTACATTATTAATTATATAGTATCTATCATTTATCCTTTTAATAAGCACATTACAAATGGTGTAGGTTTATATACAAAAATGATAATCTAACAATAACTTCGATATTGTAACTATAAACCTTGTTCTAGCTTTCCTAACGCCTACTACTACGTATTTAGTACATTAAAAACTATTCTAAACAACTTATCTATTCTTATATGTACTTAAATAACTAAGTAGGTTGCTGCGCTTCCTAACAAATACTTTAAACGTTAAATTTGACAACATAATTATTTTTTTGTAACAACGGAACAGTATTACGACGTTAATAAATTATAGAAAACTTGAATCCTAATCATTCTTCAGAGAGTCTTCAACAGAGCACAAAAAACAAAAGATAAATGCCACAAACTTCACATGTTTTTAAAACTTCAATTCTTGGTTCAGACAACACACAGACGTCTGCTAAAACAAGCACAATAACTTATTAATTACGAGAAACCGACGAAAATATTCTTCCTCCGTCATTCGTCAACTATTAGTAGGTGTACAAAAGTAGGAAGTAGACGGAGTCGTATATGAGTTCATTACGTTAGCGGTACCTAACGTAAGTGGGTAAGTGGTGGTTCAAGCCCGCGCGCCCGCTGTCCTGCAGCCACTAGTCATCACTGACCATTTCAAAAATTGTTTGAATTGTATTAGTTAGGTATGTACGTCTTAGAAGTTCGTATGTTTCATTCTAGAAAAACGTTTGTTTTTAACACGCTTTTATAAGCTTCGGATGTATGTATCAGTACTTTTGCCTACATTTTCATCCCCTTCAAAACGTCGGATTGATTTGAAACTTCGTAGCTATCAAGGACCGATGACAATGCAATTGTATGGTACCATTGAACTGGTCTGATGGTGGAAACCTAGAATTAAACTACAAGACACCTGTGTGTTAAAAATGTTTTTAGAATAATTTGTTATAGATAACGCCGTAATCACGTACTAGCGTTTGTATGGGAAATATGGCGGGATGGGTGCTCTTTAGACTAAAAAAATAGGAAATAAATAATAGTTCAAAAAAATAAAAAAACACAGTAAATGCAATCCGAACTAAAATGTAGAAAATAATTTTAAATATAAGAATAGTTTGTTGAATAGAATCCACCAGTTGATGATTAAGAAATTTTACTAACTATAAAGTAAAAAATAAGTTAGTAAAAAATAAATAATTTTAATGTAAAAAAGCGTGTGGTGCTGAATATCAAATATTCCAGATAGGTCTTTGGTAGTTTCATATAAAGTTCGAATTGTTGCAAAAAAAACACCCCACGCTTTTATTGCCATAATATTATTTACCGTAAAAGTACCAATAGTTGACACACTCCTAATTTATTGACACCTCAGAAGTTTTTTCCTAAAAGTAAGATAAAACCACGATGTAGGGGTTTATTAGTGGCAAAATACCAGTTTATATTTTTTTATAAATCATACTGGTGACACAGAACTGGCAAAAAAACAATTTGGCGCTAAAATAGCTGTTATGATCAGAGCGTGCTGATGAAAATAAAAATAACTGCTAAAAGTTTGAATTTTTGCTAAGGTGAGTGTTATTTTAATGAAGTTTATTTTCACAGGTTCGAGTCGGCATTGTGTTGAAGTACAGAACATATTTTTACTATTACTATGTTTGCAATTTGTTACTTTCCCTGAATTAATGGACGATGTTAATATTTAAAATGAGAAATACCTAATTATCGACATACATGTCAATAATTAGCATTTTCATGGTTTTTGTTTATGATGATTTTGTACTTAATTATCGCTTCAGATAAGGTTTAATATGTGAATAAATATTAAACAAAGCTTCTATACGTTGCGCTTCCAAATGTTGACACGGTGTCAATAAATGGTATTAAGTTGTGTTAATAAATGGTAAAGTACAAATTATATATTATGTGTTTTAGGTAATCTTACGCGTTTACGAAAATTTTCCAAAATGAAAATAAAGTGCAATAGACCAAAGAGATAGAAAAATCAAGAAAAGATAAAGAGGAAGAAATAGAATAGTGAATCTCTATTATTTATCTTACAGGCTATACGAATACATAATGATATGAGCCAAAAACTTGCGGTCAAAACTTTCTAAGTGCCATAAACTGCATTAATTTACCAAATCAAAAATCCTAATCAATATTCTCGGCCAGGTCCTGCTACTACATATATTGATAAAAGAATAGGAAAGGGCTTTAGAAAATTGGATCAATGTGTGCTGCAAAAAGGGGTTTCCGAAGTGATAAATACAAAACGAGCACCCTTCGTATTAACATCTGCTGAATGGAAGGCACAGGAAAACGAAAAGATCAGGATTAAAAAAGAAAAGGCAGAAGGCATTAAGAAGAGCAAAGAGGAAAGACATAAGAAGCTTCAAGAAAAATCAAGTGGAACAAAGAAAAAAACTGCAGTAAAAAAACCTGAAACAAAAAAAAAATATCTCAAAGATAAGGATGATTGACGATGATGAACAGAAGAAATTGAACGCTTTTTGACTGAATTTGAAGAGTGACTGCAAAATAATGATTTTAATAGGTTTCTAATCTTAAGTTTATGTGAATAATACTTTTATGTACCTAACCCACCTGCAGGCCTTATTAAGTGCTGTATCTGTTATTTTGAGATTGTTATACCTACCAACCTACTTACTACCAATTTATTTTAATATTAATAAAAGAGATAATGATCATCATCAGCCGGAAGTGGCATAAGTGGTTTGCCAAAATCCCCACGCTGGGCAGGCGTCTTGGGGATCGCAGTGTAGTTGAGTACACGGAAGCCGCTGCTGCCCGACTTCCAGATTTTCACTTAGTCGCCTTTTACGACACCCTCGGGATGAAATGGGTAGGTGTTATTCTAGCCCTGACACCCCACAGGGTATAAAAGGGATAATAGACCAGATTTTGTTTATATTTTGTTGTTCTCCAACAATATACAATAACCTGACGGCAGTTAATTACTGATCTGTCTGAGGTGTCATTAATAGGGACATCTGCTATGTCCACAATTAGGAAAAGAATGTCAATAATTGGGTAAATCGCATACTGTATATTTAAATCCGAAAAGTGGTGTTCAATGGCGGTTTGACACCATTATTTCACGCTTGTAACATTCACTGATGTCTAATCTATCATACCAAAGATAAATATTTTCTTTGGTGACTCAGGAAATTTAATAGTCTTTGTCAATTTTAAATGGTAACCCTTAAAGTTTCAATAATTGGTGCTTTCACCCTATTTTAAATACATTCAATAGTAGGTAGTAATAGTAGGTTACCTAAAAGAGTAATAAACATCTATTTGGCCAACAATCCTCACATTTCCACACTACTTTCACGTTTATAACATCAGTAGCATTGTCTCGCTTTAGGCTGTGCTTTAGGGGGCCATACAAGGTACTTTTTCTTCGCATCCAGTATATGGTATGAAGTTTCTCAAACCAGTTCAATTTTTTGCCCACCTTTATTCTACTTTAAAATTATATAGTTAGACTAGCTAACCCGGCTAACGTTGTTTTGCCAAATAAATTATTTCTTGACACCAAGGGGTATAAAAATAGCCTACGACCGATTCTCAGACCTACAAAATATACACAAAAAAAAACGTTAAAATGGAGTTCGGAGTAAGAGTAAGTTTCGGAGAAGTTAGAAAACAAACATACAAACATTTTTATAGTACACTAGTTTTCGCTCGCGGCTCCGCCCGCATGGTTTATTGATAAAAAAGTAGCCTATATCTCCAGGCTTCAGACTATCCATATTAAATTTTATCACTAACCGCTCAGCAGATTAGCCGTGAAACATACATCCAAACAGACAGACAGAAGTTACTTTCGTTTTTTTTAAGGTCGGGTAAGGAGTAGTGTGCATACTATTATTTTTGTAGAGGGTTACTCTTAATACAGCGGTTCCACTTCTCATACAGTGGCAGAAAAAAAAATAAAAAATGAAAGGATTAGAATATAGGACTTAAATAATTATCGATATTTTGAACCGGTGATAGAAAGTAAAACCACCAATTCGATGGTAAACTTGTCCCTGTTTTGCGAAGGTCGGGCAAAATCCTGGCATTCAGATAATTTTATTTGCTCCAAAAGCAATCATATGAAAGCATATATTGCATTTTCTTATACTTCTTACTAAACAGCGACACTCATCGGTTTCATTAGAGAAAAGTTCTCTCAAAGGTTCAACTGGCTCGTCTATAGAAGAAATGGCTACTTTCCCGCCCAAACAGCACATACTTCTTCTTCTTCTTCTTTCCACTTATTAAGAGTTAAGCAAAATTTGCATTCTTCATCTCATCGCTTCTATTTATATAAACTTATGACTTTCTGTAATGTAGGTAGATTTATATTAATTAGTTTTGTAAGTATGTCGGTAGATTTAAGTTGTACTTGAATTAGTGTAATTATAGCTCTGCGGTGAACGCTCGTCTTTTATTTAATAACCCCCGAACATTACAGTGGCGACGAGGATTCTAATATTCGAACAAGTTCGCGTGTGGTTTGTATTATATTGTGCATATAGTCGACTGTCGCGAGTGTACGAACAGAAATACAATGTCGATAGGGAAAATAAAAGAGTTCGACTTAAAATCCGGTACGTGGTCAATATATGTGGACCGGTTGGACATGTACTTTAAAGTGAACAAAATCGATGATGACACGAAATTGCCTACGCTAATAGCCGTCATGGGCGACGAGGCGTATAAATTGTTGTGTAATCTTGCAAGTCCTAGGAAGCCAGCGGAGTTAAAATATGACAAAGCGGTCGAGCTATTACGTCAGCATCTAGAACCATCGCCGTCGGTACTCGCGGAACGTTACGAACGTTCAGGCAACGCAGACAGGCTAGCGAGGAAAACGTGGCTGCATACGTAGCCGAGCTGAAGAAACTGTCACGACATTGCAAATTCAAAGAAGGTTTGAACGAGAATTTGCGGGATCAGTTTATTTGCGGCATAAGGAGTGACATTGTTCGACAACGACTTTTCACGGAAGCTGACACAATATCCTATACGGACGCGGTAAGGCTGGCGAGTTCGTTAGAAGCGGCGGAACGGGACGCGGCCGCGGTGGAGTCGAAGGCGCTCGGCAGCGGAGGTGACGTAACAGGAAGCGGAGCACTGCCGGGGCAGGCCGTGCACGCGCTCGGCAGCAGCCGAGAGGGCGACGGCGGCGGCGGCGGCGCGGGACAGCGGGCGCCGCGGGGCGCGCGCGGTGTCCGGGGCGCGGCGGGAGCGCGGCACAGCACCGCGGCTAGCTTGCGGCCACAAGCGGGCGGCCGCGCCGGTGCAGGCGGTGGCAGCCGGGGGTGGAGTTGTGCGGGGTGCGGAGCGACGGAACACGCGTATTCTGAGTGTCGATTCCGTAACTACGTGTGCAGCAGCTGCAGGCACCCGGGACATCTGCGACGCGTGTGCCCGGACAGGGCGGCGAACACGGGGAAAGGCACAGGTCTCAGACGTTCGACAGCGTACTACGGGGATGCGTGCGAACCAGAAGAGGAGAAGGCGACACAAGAGGAAATTCACCACCTATGCTTGAACGATTACAGAGCGGTAAAGTTGCCCATATGTATTGATAACGTTACTATCCCCATGGAGGTCGATACTGGTACCGCGGTATCGTGCATTAGTGAAGCAACGTATAAAAAGTATTTCAGTGCTCATAAATTAGAACCAAGCAATTTAGTGTTAAATTTTTATGACGGCTCAAAAATTAAACCCCTAGGAATGTTTAAACCGATAATAGTTTACGGGGACGGTAGTAAACAACTGGAATTATTTGTTATTGGGGGAGGCACCACTTCATTACTGGGCCGACAGTGGTTAACGGAACTAAAAATAAAAATTCCAGTCTTTAGCAACTGTAACAATGTAAATTGGAAAGAAGTCAACATGTCTAATGAGATTAATGTGCTGTTAAACAGGTATAAGGAGTTATTTAGCGGCGGGTTGGGGCTGTACACTGGGGGCAAGGCAACGCTGCGCGTGCGCGAGGGCGCGGCGCCGGTGTTCCACCGCGCGCGGCCCGTGCCGTACGCGCTGCTCGGCCGGCTCGACGACGAGCTGGACGCCATGCTGCGCGATGGCATCATCGCGCCCGTCGACTGCTCCGACTGGGCCTCGCCGCTCGTACCAGTAAATAAACCTGACGGGTCGCTGAGAATCTGTGCCGATTATAAGGCGACCGTAAACCCAGTTTTACTTACTGATCGCTATCCATTACCTAGAATCGAGGATTTAATAGTTAAACTTAGCGGAGCAAATTATTTTTCGAAAATAGATTTAAGTCAAGCCTATAATCAAATAGAACTCGATGATTCAAAGAAATTTACAGTGATAAATACACATAGGGGTCTTTATAGGTATAATCGGTTAGTATACGGCCTATCTTCAAGTCCAGGAATTTTTCAGCGGATCATGTGCAATTTGTTGAAGGGGATTCCCAACGTTGAAATATTCCTTGACGATGTGATAATAGGAGGGAAAAATAAAAAAGAACATTTAGAGGCACTAGAACAGGTTTTTAGTAAACTAGCTAGTTCAGGCTTAAAGTTAAAAAGTAGCAAATGTGTGTTCTTAGTAAAAGAAGTACAATATTTGGGATATGTTATTAGTAACGAAGGAATTAAAACAGACCCGGCCAAGGTGGAGGCCATAATTAATATTCCACGACCGACAAACATAACGGAATTAAGGTCGTTTTTAGGAATCATTAACTTCTATGGGAAATTTGTTAGGAACATGAGTAGTAGGCTAGTACCTCTTTATGAACTACTAAAGAAAGGTAAACAATAGCATTGGTCGAAGGAGTGCGAAAAATCCTTTTTGGAAATTAAAACAATTCTGGCGGGCGCGGATGTATTGGCACATTACGATCCAAAAAAACCACTATTATTGACTTGTGACGCAAGCGCGCGTGGGGTAGGGGGGGTCCTCTCGCAGCCGGGCGAGCGCGGCGAGCGACCGATAGTCTACGTGTCGCGCACACTTATAGAAGCGGAAAGAAATTACTCACAAATACATCGGGAGGCGCTAGCAATTATATTTAGTGTAAACAAATTTCACCAGTATTTATACGGCCGTAATTTCACCCTACGTACGGATCATAAGCCGTTAGTGTCAATATTTGGACCAAATACAGGAATACCGACTATGGTGGCGAGTCGAATGCAAAGATGGGCTATTATTTTGTCAACATACACATTTAATATTGAGTACGTGCGCACCGATCAAAACGGAGCGGACGGGTTTTCAAGGTTACCACTAGCTCCGAGTAAACAAACAACTACGACCGTACAGCCGGAACAAACACATTTGCATTTTGTGCAACAGTCATTGTTATTAGACTATAACGAGATAAAACAACAAACATTGCGAGATGCGGAACTGTCAAAAATATTGAGTTACATAAGAGATGGTTGGCCTAATGAATGTGACTTAAGAAACTTAAAACCGTACTTTAATAGGAGAAATGAATTATATGAAGAATTAAGATGTATTATGTGGGGGCACAGGTTAGTGGTACCGGAAGCGTGTAGAAGTAAAGTGCTATTGATGTTGCATGAACCACACATGGGTATTGTGAAATCAAAAGCTTTAGCACGTAGCTATGTATGGTGGCCCGGAGTAGATGAAGCAGTGGAACACATGTGTCGGGCGTGCGAAGTGTGCGCAGCCCAGGCGGACGCGCCGCCTCGGCAGGCGCCGCGCATGTGGCCCTGGCCGAACCGACCGTGGAGCCGCATACATATTGACTACATGGGACCTATAGGCGGTAGAACATACCTAGTTGTGGTGGATGCCACATCTAAATGGTTGGAGGTTTTCAATGTTTCAAGCACTTCTGCTTTTAGTCTTATAGATAGATTAACTGAGTTATTCAGTAGATGGGGGTTGCCCAGGCAAATAGTTAGTGACAATGGCACACAGTTCGCATCAAAAGAATTTCACGAATTCACAAAATTTAACGGCATAGAACACATTTTTACAGCCCCTTACCACCCCGCTTCAAATGGATTAGCAGAAAATGCGGTAAGACTGCTAAAGCGAGTTATTAAAAAGGCTATTTTAGAGAAACATAATATAGATAGGGCACTGTGGACATTTTTAATGCATTACAGGAATGTAGAACATTCGACAACCGGAGAAAGTCCCGCAATGATTTTATTAGGCAGGCGAATACGTACTCGACTGGATACTATAAAACCAGATAGGGAAACTAACGTACATCGAGCACCACAACGACAGGCTGAATATGTTCAGGGGGCGAATAGGTGCATTGGGGGTGAAGGGGATGAGGTATGGTACCGACAATACTTAAAAGGGGAGCGATGGATGCCCGGTCGAGTTGTAGATAGCCGGGGTCCTAGCGACTACCGAGTTAAGAGTCAAAGTGGGGAAATAGTTCATAGGCATATCGATCAATTACGTAGGAGAACAGGGAACAGATTATCCTTAGTATCTAGTGGTCCTAGTATGACGGAGCGATCAGACACAGATTCTCAGACGACTGGTAAGGACTGCAGGGATAATGTTAAGCGGGTTCAGTCGGAGGGGTCACCGGATCGTATTGTGTCGCCGCGCGGTGTGACGTCACCGGCTCAGCCGATTAATGAGGCACCTGTAGAGGTTCAGGCTCCAACGGAGAGCCAGGTTGCTTTGCCCCAAGTGCCACAGACTCCACAACGTACCGTTAGACAGTGTAGGTTTAAGGTTCGTAATTATAAGGTTTAGAATAAGCTTTGTTATTGTAGTTAAGTTAGGTATTAAGTTGTTAGTTGATAATTATAGTATTAATTTAGTAGAGAGGAGTGTAATGTAGGTAGATTTATATTAATTAGTTTTGTAAGTATGTCGGTAGATTTAAGTTGTACTTGAATTAGTGTAATTATAGCTCTGCGGTGAACGCTCGTCTTTTATTTAACAACCCCCGAACATTACACTTTCATAATCAAGAGTCTCGCCATACTCAAATGCAGCTTTACCAAACACCTCCCACGTGTTTCTTGTAAATGTTTGACGTCCCTGTGCTGCCCTTTCAGCAACAGCACGTCTGCGTGATTCAGCCGCTTCAAAAGTTTCAGTGGCTCGTTGGGACACCATGTAAGTCGCCTGCTGTTGACGCCGAACTTGGGACTGGTCTGATGTCTTCGCAGTCCGTTGTGATACCAGATACTCCATGCTCTTGCTGTCGATTTGGGACTGTTTTGGTGTCTCCGCAGCCCGTTATGACACCAGATACTCAGCATGCTGTTGACGTCGATCGTGGAACCGTTCTGGTGTTCTGTTCTGTTTTGATCAGTTGCTCTGTGTGCCGCCTCACAGACCGCTTGTTCAAGCCTTAGCAGCTCGACTTGTTGAAACGTCTAATTACGTCTCGCTATTTACATAGCTCGGACTTTATTAGAGCTTTGTGAAATATTAAAATTACGGTAACGCGGCGTTTAAGTGCTATTTAAAAAAATATACAAAATGGGTTGTCATTTTCAAACTAACAACTAAAACAATTCTAATAACTGATGAAGAGAAAAACTAAACTTTATTTTACTACTTATAAAACAACCTATACCTAAAACTAACCGTTATTCTTAAACTAACTAAATTGTAATAATCTATTGAAAACAAAAATGAATTTTCTTTTTCTTGCTTCCCTGAATCCCATTATTTGGGGTCGGGTCTCCTCATTTTTCTACCCTAAGTCGGACGATCTTGGGTTGTCGGTTCTGATTTTCTTGAGGTCTCGTTCTATGTTAGACCGCCTGATCTCTACCTCTTTTCTGTTCTGATAGGTTTAGCGCAATTTGTACCACATGGTCTTCGCTTCGTCTTTTGACATGTTTATACCAACGGAGCGGGATTTCGGTAACTTTGTCCACGTTTGGAGCAACTTTGAAGCCGCCTCGAATATACAGGATGTTTGGTAGATCGATGTAAAGCCGTAAAGCGGAGCTAGTATAGACTATTTACAACCATTTGAACCCAACTTGTGTAAGCCGAAGTTTTTTTTCTTTAAATTGAGGGAGAAAAATATTTTTTTTAGGCGAATTATTTAAACGAAAATTATAATTAAAATCATTTATTATTAGTGTTCAAAATGTTCGCCGCGGTCTCTAACACCAACACGGGCCCGTCTTCACACTTCTGTTGTTGTTAACTTCAGCTCCAGTTTCATAGTTTTAAACGCTGAATTAATTATTTCCTGTTTATTTCCACATTCGTATAAACTTCCATGGCCCGACCCCATACGTAAAAGTCAAGCGGAGTCAGGTCGCTGAACAACCATTTCGTTGAAAGATGACTTCTCGGTCTCTTTAGCGAATATCGGGGCCTCGAATTCAGACGACTTGTCGGTCTCTAGTGAATATCGGGGTCCGGAATCCTCTACAAGCTCTGGAAGATCATTTTGTAGGAATTCCAAATAATTGTTGCCATCCAAATTATTCGGGAAGAAATGGGGCCCAATCATTGAAATAAGTATCTAGTAGAGTTATTTAACTTTTTTAAATTTATTTGATTGAATTTCTCGAACGAGGAATATGCAGACATCGTTTTTATGTATGGTAGAGCAGACGGCAATGGATCGTTAGCACGACGAAAGTACCAAGAACGCTATACTAATCGTAGAGTACCGAGTGTGAGGGTAACTCCCCGACAATACAGGTAGACATGATACTAACATCGAGGAAGATATCGTGGCCGCATTTCAAGCTGATCCACATACCAGCACTAGAAAAATAACTCGAAATATAAACACAGGATTGGGTCCCATTTCTTACCGGATAATTTGTATGGCTAGATTCGCCATACAAATTATCCGGTATTTACTAGAGACCGACAAATCGTCTGAATTCGAGGCTCCGATATTCGCTAGAGAGACCGAGAAGTCATCTTTCAACAAGATGGTTGTTCAGCGCATTGGACATTTAAGGTACGGGAGCACTTAAATAATTGCTTCCTTAACAGCTGGATCGGCAGAGACAGGGCAAACCCTTAGCCCGCCCGGTCACCCGACCTGACTCCGCCTGACTTTTACGTGTGTGGTCGGGCCATGGAAGTTTATACGAATGTGGAAATAAACAGGAAAGAAGAATCGATTGAGAGAATTAATTCAGAGTTTGAAACGATGAAACTGGAGATGAACTGTAAAAAATAACAACAACAGAAGTGTGAAGACGGGCCCGTATTGGTGTTAGAGACCGCGGCGAACATTTTGAACACGAATAATAAATGATTTTAATTATAATTTTCTTTTAAATAATTCACCTGAAAAATTTAATTTTCTCCCTCAATTTGGTCTGTAGGTCCTAATTTCAATAGTTGGTGAGCTATCCTCGTAGTTGATACCTCGAAAGAAAGAACAATAACCAGACATGTTTTTAAAAATGTTCGAACTAAAAAAGCACCATCCGTGATTCTTTTTTCATGCCGTCTAAAAACAGATTTCTGAAATCTTTAAAAATGTCTTTGACTTTAAATGTCTGTAAAAAAATTGTCTTATCATACAGGTCCCCTAATTATGTTTTATTAGATTGTTTACGCATTATGTTAACCAAACCAAATAAAAAATAAGTGACTTATCTTTCAAATTGGCCATTATTTGCAACTAACTGCAATATCTTGGGTTTTGTCATCAAAAATCATTAAAATTTTGCTAAAAAAAATTAGGCACACTTCGGCTAAGACAAGTTGGGTTCAAATGGTTGTAAATAGTCTATACTAGCTCCGCTTTACGGCTTTGCATCGATCTACCAAACATCCTGTATATATTACGAATTCTGTCCAGCCGGGTCACACCTCCCGCCTATCTAAGCATCTTCATTTCAAGTGTGCAACGAGAAGCCAAACAAGCTGGAGCAAGCTCCGGATTGCAACCGCTGTCTAACCACTTCATCAGAAATGCCTGCGGCCATCCAACTGGAGATTGTGAATGAGACTGACACTCAGCTGCACAGTGGCATAACTAAATCTAAGCCCAAGAATAAGCACCACAGCTCAAAAAAAAATAAGCTAAAGTTATTACCCCTGACTAGTACCATCTCTGAACAAGCAGAACCTGACCTGTCAAATACACATTTGCAACCGATTGTTTCCATGCAGCCTATTGAAACTGTTCAGGTGACCGTACAACTGGATGAACATGTCACAATCTCGACTCCAATACCTGACCAAGGCCACAATCTTGAGGCTGCTGCTAACGACAACTGGGTAGAAGTTACCAAATATAAACCGAAGCGATTTAATTCTTACGTTCGTGGCACTGCGGGTCCTGAGATTACTCCACTGAAAGCTATTGAGATCCGCAAATACATTCACCTGTGGAACATGATGTCCGGAGCCGATGATATTCTATCCTACCTCCAAAAGTTATGTTTAACGGGTGACTGCACTGTTGAAGAGCTTAAACCAAAAGGTGATTATAAGTCATTTAAGATCGGGGTCCCTTCAGAATTCTTTGAAAAAGCTTTAGCAGGGGATACTTGGCCCACCAATGCTAGAGTGAAAGAATGGTTTTTTCGAAGACAACCAATCAAACGTCAGCAAGCGCGGCCTGAACCCAATGTACCACACAAAACTCAACCAGAATATTAGCTTGGTTTATCAGAATGTTGGAGGCTTGAACACTAAGTTGAATTTTTTTAAGCACAACCTCTTGACTATCGCCAGTGACGTCATAGCTGTAACAGAATCGTTCCTCACGAGTTCAGTACTTGACTCGGAGGTCGCAAGCCGTGGATGGAGCGTGTTACGACGCGATCGCAGCACAGGCGTCGGCGGTGGTGTACTGCTTGTTGCACGACCCGGTGTCACGATGACACGCTGCTGTGAACTGGAGACTCCAGGTGGCGAGGATCTATGGGCGCGTTTTACGACGACATGTGCCACTTTCTATGTTTGTGTTGTATATATTCATCCAAGAGCCACTGATGAAATATACATGACATGGTTTCAAAAAGTGGAATCTATTGTTGACAGTTTAAAAAGTGCAGTGATAATCGTTGGTGATCTTAACATAAATCCGAATCGCACATCAAAGGATGTTTTAAATTACTATTGTTTTTTTCTTAATATTTGTGGTCTGTCTGAGAAGAATGAGGTGACGAATGCGTATGGAGGAAAGTTGGATGTGGTTTTGGTGTCAGATAGCATTAGCACTGGTAACGTGGTAGAGATTGATGGAGGAGGTCTAGTCCCGCGACGAGATGCCTATCATCCGCCTCAAGAGGTATGCTTAACGCTCACTGACGCAATGTGCCGACTTAGCTCTGAAAAAGTGGATCCTAGTAACCTTGATGCACAAAGAGACTGGAATTTTTCTAAAGGTAATTTCGAAGCCATGTATCAACTTATTTCTGAAGCATCCTGGCAAAAGGTGTTTCTTGCTTGCGATGTCGACACTGCTCTAGAATATTTCTATAGCATCTTGTATAATATATTTGATGAATGTGTACCCAAAAAACACAGATCCAAAAAGCCATGTAGGCGCTATCCAGTTTGGTTCACTGCTGAACTAATCAATGACATTAAATTGAAGGCTAATCTGCACCGCCAATGGAAATCATCACAGAATACTGATCTGTACAATCAATTCTCTTGCCTTAGGACTACTATTAAGAAGAAGATATCTCTTGCCTATGATGAATACATTAAGCACATTCAAATTAAGCTTAGACATGACCCCCGAGTCTTCTGACAGCATATAAATAGTCTCAAAGTCAGAGGTGGCTTTGAACCCAGAATAAAGCATAAAGGGATAGAACACGTAGGCAGTGACACGGCCCAAGCTTTTTCTAACTTCTTTTCAAGCGTGTTCTTACCCGACGTTCCTTTACTCAATTATGAAAATCAAAACAATAGCTTTCAGATCAACAACTCTAACTTTGTACATATTGATACTATAGACATGCAAGATATAGAAACAGCTGTTAATAAGTTAAAACCAAATTCTGCTGTAGGCCCAGATAACATTCCTGCATACATCATAAAGGGATGTAAAGAATCCATAAAATTTCCTATATTTCATATTTTTTATTTAGCACTCTCCACGGGGCAGTATCCACAGCGATGGAAGGTTTCGCGAGTCTGACCCATACCTAAATCTAAGGAAACTTCTCATGTAGAAAACTACAGACCCATAGCTATTCTTTCATCACTTCCCAAATTGTTTGAATCTATATTACACAAGTTAATCAGTCACCAAATCAACCATTTCTTTGTGACTCCCAGCATGGTTTCCGATCGAATCGTTCTGTTAGTACAAACCTTCTAACACTTGTTGATCTCATTTCGCAGCACTTGGACAAAGGTATACAGGTGGATGTTGTTTATTTTGACTTCAAGAAAGCCTTTAACCGTGTAGATAATGATGTGTTACTTGCTAAGCTTAGTAATATCGGCTTTTCACCGAAGTTACTAAAATTTTTTGCAAATTACTTGCGGGATCGTAAACAATATGTTCGACACGGCTGCTTTGTTTCAGAACTGTATCACACCCGTTCGGGCGTTAGTCAAGGGACCATTGTGGGACCTTTACTTTTCGGAATTATGGTGAATGATCTTGAAAAGGTTTTTAAACATTCCAGGTTCTTACTTTCCGCTGATGATCTCAAACTGATATATGGCATAGAGGAGGTAGCCGACACTCACACTCTTCAAGAGGACATTAACTCAGTGCTCCAATGGAGCATTGACAACAAACTCCTTTTTAACACTGCTAAATGCAGTGTTATGTCCTTTAGTCGTGCTCACAATCCTTGCCATGTGCAATACTTCCTGGGTGCGGAACCAATCGCTCGTGTTAACTTCGTCAAAGATCTTGGAGTTATTTTCGATCCACGTCTAACCTTCCATGAACATTCATACCGGAGTATGAATCAGTGGCAGTCTCTCGCCACTGATTCATACCGGAGTCTAGGTTTTGCCATTCGGAATATGCGAGAATTCACCAACCCCATAGCCATTAAATTAGTTTACATGGCTCTAGTCAGAAGTAAACTAGAATCGGCTTCAATTGCTTGGAACCCTTATGAGAGTACCTACGCCTTACTGCTTGAAAAGGTTCAAAAAACATTTCTGAGATTTTTTTTTAAGAAACTGTATTACTATTATCCATTTTTGTATCCCACAAAATTTTTGCTTGGTATTTTTTTTTTTTTTTTTATTGGGACAAGCCCGCCACACTATTCCCTAACCACTGTAACTCCTGTAAGCCAGAATCAACAGTGGCGACCACCAGAAAAGCGCCAGAGCAATGAAGCTCGACGAGTCCCAGAGAAACGATTCAACTGTCTTGGATCCCGCAACGAAATTAATCAGAAAAGAACAGCGGAGGAGTAAGAAAATCATTTTTTCCACTTCCCTCCAAATCAAGCAGGAGACAGAACAGAACTAGGCCAATAGGCACAAAGGGACGTTTACAACTGGGAGAAACCCAGTTGCTAAGCACCACGGATTATAATTGACATAATTAATGGGTCCTAAAAAGTGAGCTGTTACATTAAATTTGATTCCAATAATAGGTATGGCAAAAACGCTTGAACGCACGGAAATTAGTTCTAGTTTCCACAAGGTCCGCATAATAAACTGCACCGGATGTAGCCTGTACACTATCCAACATAATATTGCGTTCTTTCTGCCAAAGAATACACTCCCATAAGATATGATGTGCAGATTGTTCGTATTCACAGTCAGATGTAGAACATTGACACAAAGGCGAAGCAACAAGCTTGAAAGAAAATAATTTACTTTTAAAGTTGCCATGTCCTGTTAGAAATTGGGCAACACAGTGGTCCACCTCCAGCCATGTCCTGGCCAGCCGCTCACGAACGGATGGAAAGAACTGATGAAGGTGACGGCCCTTGCTAGAATCATCCCACCTACTGCACCACCAAACCAACCACCACACACCAACAACCACCTATGCTAAAATTTAACTCTCTTGAACTCAGGCGGAATTACTTTCTACTATTGTTCGCCTGCCGTGTCCTGCGCGGTGAGTCTGATTGCCCGGAACTTGTAGCTCAGCTTGTGAGGCTATTTGTGCCTCTTGTACCTAAACACCAGCATAGGTTAAGTAAGAACTATTTATTAGCTGTTCCGTTAGCACAAACAGTCTCGCATTTTAACTCGCCCCTTGTTCGTGCGCTGGCAATGCTAAATGCGCTTCTGGCATCAACGTCGGAGTGTGATTTGTTTGCCGCGAAATGGATAGATGTGTGTCGTGAATGTTTGAGATTTTGTGAGATGATTGACAAAAGATGAGCTTTTTTTTGTGTTAATTTTATATTACCAGTTGTTATTTACCTTTTATCTGTTACTTTTATTACTACTTTTTTTTCTCTTTTATGTTTTCTTATAGTAAAATGTGTACTTTTTTATTTTTTACTGTACAATTATTTGGACTCTGTCTGTTATGTTGTATATGTTTCTTGTAAATAAATAAATAAATAAATTTCGTTGGTATGTATCTTTTGATCATGTGTATTCTTTCTTATCCAGCATTCGTACCCATAGAGTAGAGCCACTCGGACTGCTGTTTTGTACACTTTTCCGTTGGTCTGTATGGGAATTCCTGGGCCACATAACACACCTGTAAGCAATCGCCATTTTTGCCACGCTACGTTAATTCTGTATGTCACATCGGTGTCAACGTTAGCATAGAGTGTGAGCCTGGAGCCTGAGTATTTAAACTTCTCTACGGTGGGAATTTGCCTCGTCCCTAAGTAGATTGTTTCAGGTGTACCTATTATTGTCATTGTAGACTTTTTTGTTAAATCTATACTTTTCCATCATAATATTGATTGCCTGTATTGCGCCAGTGGTTGACCTGGATGCTGTGAAGCCAAACTGATTTGGAGTTATTTCTGTAATATTTGACGACGTTTATTAATGATTCTTTCCCATATCTTAAACGTAAGTGAGGTCAGTTTTATGCCCTTGTACTTTTCACATTGTGCCACATCACCCTAGTTCTTATTTTTATTTATTATTCAGGAACAATTTACATTGTGTTTGATGCAAGAACATAATATACAACATTATAAATATTATTAATATAATAATCTAAAAGCGTACATGCAGCAATAATATAAAAAAGACATGCTTACTATAAACAATAATAATAAATATATAGTTGCAGTTCGTCTATTGAATATAAAAAGGTAGGAGAAGGCTTGGGCTCCAGGGCTCTGGTATGCGCTTCGTGTGCATGATGATATGAAACAGCTTAGTCAGCCAAGCTACGGCTATCGGGCCAAGGATCATATCAGGCCCAGTATAGCTTTTCTGTTTTTCATTTTAGACATAGCGGTGTTTAACCTGTCTAATATTTATCTCGGGTGTGAGTCCATACGTGGGTTCGCAGAGTATGAATCTTTATTTGAAACAGAAATGAACCTATTTATAATACAATTCAGAAATAAATAAAAATACAATCCTATAGCGCGTTCCAACGTAAACAACCAATAAAAGTTAGTTCTCAAGTCAATCATATCGTGATATTTTTTAAACTATTAGTCCAAATAACTTAGTGTAAAAGACAAAGTTCATCTGCATTAAATACTGAAAGCGATAAATGTATCAATTTTGATAAGAATTTGCTAAATACTCCAAAATGTGCATCTTAAAAAAATAAAGTATGTGCTCAAGTCAATCATATCGTGATATTTTTTTTAACTATTTGTCCAAATTACTTAGTGTAAAAGACAAAGTTCATCTACATTAAATACTGAAACCGACAAATGTATCAATATCGATAAGAATGGGCTAAATACTCTAAAATGTGCATCGTAAAAAAAGTATTTAATTTACGTATATTTATGGCTCATAATTTTTAATATTTATTGGCTTCCACATAAAAGGTAGATATATGCTGTCGCGGACTTTTTTTTAGAACTTTTTAAGACAAACAATTCTTCGATACATTATCTTCATGTTACTCCAACGGTATAGGCAGCGCACGCCAAGATAGCTCTCAGAGGGCAGATATTTTTCCGCCTTACTTGATACTTATCGTAATACATATAATGGCTAAATTACACAAAATCTTTATTAATTGTAGCCCATGTGTTATTCTGATGTATAAGCTATATTTGTATTAAGTTTTATAAATCCGTTAAGCCGTTTTTGCGTGAAAGTGGAACAAACATCCATCCATCCTCACAAACATTCGCATTTATAATATTATTATACTAGGACTTACCATAATTATGAATATCAGATTTTGAATTGAAAACTGGACACATGTTTTGGAGACAAGGAAATAATAATACTAACTGCAATATATATTTTCTCATTATTCTTTAATTGAAATTAGTTATAACAAATACAATAAAAAAAAAACATTTCGACAACAATACCTGTCAAGAGGGTCATAACAACACATCTAAAGAGGGTGGAACATTTTAAATACCTTGGACATAATTATGATGTCCTCGGATCTGAAAGACGATGCGGACGTAGAGCGAGAACGCAGGGCGTTGTATGTGATTATAATTGCCTGCAGGTTTGCTGATAGTACCACTGAAGTAAAAACAACATTGTTTAAAGCATTTCGTACATCTATCTACACGAGCAAACTGTGAGTCTCGTACACGCGCGGACAGTACAACCAGTGTAGTATAATAATGCGTTCAGGGTGCTGATGGGGTTGCCCCGATTCTGTAGCGCGACAGGGATGTTCGCCGGATCGCAAGTAGACTGTTTCTATTTTGCTATGCGAAAGAAGTGCATATTCCTGGTGCGCGGGGTTCAGGTTAGCTCCAACGGCATCCTGAGGGCATTCGCGCAGAGGTTTGACTGCCTGTACCTGAAACATTGCTGTATGGTTCACTCACTAAGCAACCGAAGTCAGTACCTAGGTAACATTGGTGTGTAATTGAATTCGAAAACGCATTTATTATGTCTAATCACTAGTGGTTTTCTTTCTGCCATCACTAATTCTTTCTTCTCAAGTTCCATTTTTCCCTTCTCAGAATTTATTTCTTCATCAGAATGCATGGTACATTCACATTCTGCCGCATTGTTTATAGATCTAAACTCGTAGTAATAATTATTAATAATAATAATCGTAATTTTAATCATCTGACTTCTTATTAGTACCTAGTAAAATACACGCTTGAATAACTGAAAGAAATAGAAAAAAATCTTTTGGAGATTCGTCATAGCCAATGTCAGGGGGCAATTCTGGTAACTATTAAGAACGTTCATAATCTTGTAGTATCATAGCCAAATACTCAAACGCTACTCAATTTTAAGATGCCGTTTAGTCTCGTACTGTCACAGTCACTTTAAAATAAAGTCATAGAGACAGTACGAGACTTACTAGCGACCCGCCCCGACTTCGCACGGATGCAATGTGGTGTAACTATACGAATAAACCATCATATCTATCTATTTATGCATTAAAATCCGTTGCGTAGTTTAAAAGATCTGAGGGCTAATTCACGTAACTTTATGACACGCCGATGAAGCTGCTGTAGTGCAGTTGCAGTTAAGTTCAAGTTTGAGTGATAAACGGTATTCTGGTAATCTTTGAACTGCGGGTAAGCTGCGTGTGAACTGCACGTCAACTTTACAACCAACAAACTTTACCAAACTTACTTATGATGTAGCCACATGAGAGAAAAAAAAATACTCACTAATAATTGAATAGTATCGATTACATTTCAATGAATATGACATTATGATATTATTAAAATAATACCCCAGTACAGATTAAAAGTGCTTTTGTGACATTAATTGTTGATATTTGGTTGTGATTTTACTTATTTTCAGAAAAATAACGATACAACGTTACATAACTATCATTTTGAGACGTCATCACATCAAACGAATAGTAGAATACCGTTCATGTTGCGTTCCGAATCACGCATCAAAGACGGGCAACAGTAGAATGCCGTTATTGCGCTCGCGTGACGCGAACTTGACTGTAACAGCACTTCTTTAGTTACGTGAACAGGGGGTGGCGTCATCGGCGCACAGTGTGGGAATCTCGCAATCTAGGGGGATTTAAATCGAAATATAAATTTTAATAATTGATAATACAGTTATAACTTATTTATACCTAAGACCCTATTTGTCACAGCTACATATAAGAAATTCTTGTAGGGAGCTTAAATAAATAAATAAAATAATAAAATGTTGAAGTGAGTAGATAATAATCGTTGTACCCTTACAATACGAACAACAACATTACAGTGTCATCTTCACTTGAGATTACTAATCAAATTAACGTATAGTCTTGTTTATTGGTTTTTTATTGTATTGTGTATATACTTCTTGGTAAGATAGAGTGTATTTTATTTTAGTAATAGTTAAACATTGATCTAATAACATCATTTGAAAGCACAGTTAAATTAAGCATTTTTTTAAAATGATTTGCAAATCAAAAGGTGTACAAAAAAAATGACCTGAATATCCCGGTATTTTTATTTTTTTAATTTATAGATTAGAGTCTTAACTTTTGAGAACAATTGATAAAACTTGCGATTTTTTGCGACCGTCATACATTTTTTTTCGGTTTTCAGAATGACTACCGAAATTACAATTTTTTTTAATATTTGGACCTCAATGCGATAAAGGAGCGAATTGATGTTAGTTTTGCTTTTAGAATAGGTAATTACTCTCAAGTAAAATTTTCGGAAGGTGCTATAAATAAAATTAAGTTCTTTTTGAGGAGGTTATGTAACAAATTTAACGAAAAATAGCCAGGAAGTGGTAGACATCGTGAACGCTTTAAACAAGAATATAACTTGGTTGGATGAATTATTAAATTAATAATATAATAAATAATATATAATAATAATAATAATATAATAATTATAATAATGATAATAATTATAATTATATATAATTATATTTTATATATAATAATTATGAATATATAATTAATAGTTAAAAAATTATTAAAAAATTAAATCAATTTTTAATAAAACTTTATTATCTATCAGTATTTTAGTCTTTTTATTTATTAGAATACCAATCGATATCATTTTTAACTTGTATCTTTTATTTAATTCAATTTGGTATTAAATTCCCCTAGATGGCGAGATTCCCACACTGTGCGGCGGCGAGAAATACTCGTCGCTCGAGCTCGACGCAACTGCCGAGGCTCGACGCAACTCACGATGGGCTGGGTTTCGGCGGTGGAGAGGCGTAGCTGAGCGACGGGCCCGGTGATGATGGGCGTGCCCGGCGTGCTGCTGCTCTTGTAATCATTTGAATGTAGTTCAAATGATTACAAGAGCAGCAGCTATTTTCTGTATTTTGTACCATCGTTATATACCTATTACACTTTCCAATTATTTCTGAAATGCCGATGACTTTTGCTTCTGACTACGGATCTCGATTCTCGCTTAATTGCTGACTTTGTATTGCTTACCACAGATTCTGATCTTTGCTTATGATTTGTGGTACGATGTTGTGGTGCATAAATTGTAATCGTAGTGTAGACAGAATGTAAATAAGTAGTTTCTGTAATAGCAGTACATAGTAATAACACACCAATTATTTATTATAACGATTATAAACTGCACCAAACCTGTAATCAAGGTCATTATAGTTTTCAGATTAAAACAGAAATTGCAAGTCATTAGTTTGTGTTCAGTTATCAGCAATAAATAAGCAGTAAAATGCTACATATTGCATGCTTGTACAGGCAGCAAAAGAGATAAGTATCCATGTCGCCGGGAATACTTGAAGTTTACTCAGAAACTAATGGAGGCTTTCAAATGAAATTTAATTAAATAATTAAACTGTTTATTCTCTATTAATTGTACTTTATTTTATTCATAATCACCCATCGGTTTCTAAGTAAACTTCAACTATTCCCAGCGACATGGATACTTATCTCTTTTGGTGACCGTACATGACTTTTATTGAGTGGGGCAAAGTTGTATAGAGTTTCTGGTATTGTCCTTTATTGTTATTATTACACATACTTAAATTACCTACGTGAGTAGGCATATATAAATTAAAACTAAACTTAATTAATATCACAAGTGTAGAGTATCCATGTTTTGTATGGTTAATATTCAATAGTTCTTGTAAGTACACAGTTTAGGCACATAATTGAATAGTCAAACTGACAAATAATTTGACATTGACTTTGACTTTCATTCAGTTCCTTCTCCGTTCATATCTTCTTAACATTGCATGGTGCACTCTTCTTCAGTCGCGTTGTACACGAATCTGAACTCGCATTTGCTCTTTAGTTTGTCTATGTCGCTCTTCACAAGTAGTAAAACGTAGATTTGTAGCACTGAAATATTAAAACAAACAATTATTGTTTGAAGCAGCCTTACTTCGTTTAAAAATATTATTTACTTTGGTTATATCTAAGTACTTTGAACAGTAAAATATAGCCTAAGTATATCACTCAGGGATAACGTAGCAGTTCTGGAGATTAGGACGTTCAAACAAAATAACAAACAAATTCTTTTCACTCTTTCCACTGGCTGTAATGTACTTGTTTTTAGATCAAGCTTTCATTCAAATTAATCTCCAACGACTACCTATACTAAAACAAAACAAAGCACGACGAAGTACTTTAGATATCCACGGGAATAAGCGCGTTGTCAATAAATTGAAATAAGCCAAGTTAATAGACAAAGGGCGAGCAAACCAGCAGGGCTATTGACAAAGAGCCCTTTTCCTGACATGCGTATTTTCGACTGCGCGCTGGTCCGCATGCGGGTGAGAGCACACTCCTGGCCACGCGCAGGACAAAGATTTCGTTTACTGCTAAGACCATGCGTCTTCGTCAGGCTGCGTGTCCGAGCCAATCCGCGTTACGCGCGCGTGCTGACCGCATGATAGGAAAAACATGTCTGAAATGATAAGATGCGGGCAGCCTGCATGCGGACCAGATGCACAGCCAGTTTAGGGAATTTCTAAATTGGAAGAAAAGGATGTTTCCTACCCCTTTTTCTATTGACATGAGTAACGAGTTTCGTTATTATTTTACATAGATATTTTTAAATTATTTACTTATTACACTTCATATGATACAATAATATACATTGGAAACCTTAGTTTTGTATAATTTAGTAGCCGTATTTAAATTTTGTAAATGTGAATACCATGGAGCCATTTACTAAGTATATTAATACCTATATGTTTGACAAAAATTAACATGGCGGTTGGGAGTATTGTCATGCTCGCTCAAATGTCTCGCTGATGGTGGCGCGAGTGTTGGATCATTCGGCTCCCTTCAAAATGGTTGAGCTGAATGGTGCTGATTCGCGCGTCATGTTCGTGAACGGGCGCTGTCAGTAGAGATTGGTCAGCTCTTATCTGCCATGGACTTTATCTTGCTTCTTTTTTGTATTTTGTATTGTTAGATTGCCTTCATAGTTTTCACATATAGAAGCAACAAGAATCATGTAACCAGACATTGTAAAAAACTTGATTTAAAAGAGTGTCCGTGGAGTTTCTTGCTCGTTCTTCTCCATAGAGACCTACCTACGTTTTGGAACGAGCAACTAGCTTCAACTCTCTGACTAACTGACCGACTCCTTGACAATTCAAAAGTGCCTGTAAATGGTTTAATTGAAATAAATACTTTGATTTTGACTTGACTTTGACTTTGATGCGCGCGCGGGTGAAAATACGGATGACAGGAAAAGGGCCTTAGGCGATTGGCACACTGCCCCGCATCACGCAGCGGGGTGCGGGAGTGCGTGTTCTTACGTTGCTTGAAAGTATCTCGTTTTGTATTGAAACACGCGTAGTACAACACACAGAAAACGCATTCACGCGCGGTGTTGCAGATCACGCGCCTACATGCAGACTGTGCGTGTTTTCCATACAAACGGAGATACTTACAAGCAACGGAAGAACACGCATCCACGCGCTACGCTGCATCATGCGGGGCAGTGTGAGAATCGCCTTAACTAGGACACTTCAAATGACTAATTAGATTTTGTTGTCAACTAAACTTTTTGATGTCCACTCACACTTTGGCTAATTTGGTATGGCGTATGTACATTGCAGCAAAAAAAAAACACATAAAGCCGTTGGCCTCGGCTGTCATTCGTAAATCTTTGGCTGTCGTTATGGGTAGTCAGAAGCCAGAAAGTTTGACAACCAGTCTTACCAAGGGGTATCTTGTTACCCAATACCTGGGTTGTGGAGGTCCGATAGGCAGTCGCTTCATGTGGAACACTGGTATTCAGCTACATCCGGTTAGAATCGAAGCCGACCCCAACATAGTTGGGAAAAGGCTAGGCAGATGATGATGTATGACATTGCAGCGTGCAATACGGATGTACACAATCTATGGACACCATCAATAAATTGAAATACATTTTAAGACCTGACAAAATTCGATTCTGAATAGATTTAAATTGCGTATGCTGCTGTTACGTCACTTTAATACCATCTCAATCGACTTACTATTTATAGATTTCAAAGCCACTTAAAATCAAATTTTACAGTTAATTAAATAAATCGTGTTGTCAAGGCTAAAATAAAGGGCTTTCGTTTTAAGAAGTTCCACTATGTTCCTATTAAAGATGGTTAATAATTTCAAAGCTTGGAATAAAATATACTTACAGACTTGACCCAACAAAGAAACTGTGTCTGTAAGTAAGAAGAATGTTGGACACGAGGTCTACCTCCTCACCTCTAAACAAAGTGTTGTTCAAAGTGTATATCACGGTGATGGTGGCACAAAACAGTCCGGTCAGGATATAGAGAATGAAGCTATGAATGTAGTAAGGTTTCAACAACTTCTGGTTTTTCTGGAACAAAAAAGTGCATTGCACGATTACCAATTAAACACACAACGGCGCACAGTGGGTCGAAACTATGATATTAGTGACTTAGGGATCAACTTTGTTTTTTTACTTTTTTCTTTATGCGGATGGATAGAGCTCATTAATCTCAATAATAATTGACCCTTGTATTTTTTCCAAAACTTTATTCTTTGGGTACAAAAATGTGTTTTGTTATTTTTTTTTTGTATGGAGCGAATCAAATTAAATTAAGTTCCTGTTAAGTAGCGTCAGATCCTGCTTTGAAACCTTTTTTTTTATTATACCTTAGTTTGTCTAGTCTACTATCTTGTGATGCTATGAACATGTGCATAAAGTTGCCACTCTGCCAAATATAAAAAAAAAACAGAATAAAAAGCTTCATTTTTTATTTTCTTAAGTCCTTTTATGTTAAATTTGATATGGAATAGACACATAATTACTTAACAACTAACAGCAATACATTTGAAAGGTCCCTAATTAGCTTAAATTTACTAAATATATGTATTATTTTAAAATGTGGATATCTGTTTGTAGGTTTAATGACTGTAATTAGTTTATACAATGTTCTTTTAAGTTGGATTTAATACAAAAAAAAAACAAGAACGAAAAGACATACCAAAAAAAAAACGCACATAGATACATATTTACTAATACTAGTAGTGGTAAACTAACTTACTACTAACACAAGTAAACAAAAAACTAACTATACACAATACGAAACTTTACTATTTCCTTTCAATTATGACATACAAACTAATAAAAAAAAAACAAGAAACTTACAATCTACCAAAAATCTTATTCACTATCGCTATGACTATCTTTTAAGTTATCTACATCAACAAAATCTTTGTTGGATTCTTTGGGAAAACTCAGCAGAAGCTCTTTGACTTTTGGAGAGAGAACCATTATATTTTGTTTTACCATTCGAGGTCTTTGATTTGTGATCTTTGGATCAGAAGACAAAAGAAGATTGTGTAAAATATCCTTATTTGTCGCCGTTCTACTTACCTTTCTAGAATGCCTCTCTCTATATTTCCGGAAATCTTTATTTCGGGATTCCGCTGCCTCTTCCGACAGTTTACCTATATGTATGGCACCAAAGTGCTTAATTATATCACTCCCATGTACCAACAATATATGTATACTGGAAGGCATATAATACCAGGGATATAAATAAATTCACATTCAGAAAATTTAGAAAGATTCACGTGCTCTCCAGATGCAACAGTCTGAAGAATCATGTGAAACCTTTATGAAATCTTTACGTATTCCTGTTATGCGGGCTGTTGTTTCTGCATCCCAGAAAAATCTTCTGGCAGTATTGCCATCATTGGTTGTGCCTACTCCTTGCTTGACTACATCGAGCGAACCGCATTTTAAACGCTTGCTGTATATGGCGCTCTTTCCGAGTGTCATTTTTTCTTTGTCATCGCCCCTACAACTACATTTTTTGAAGCCCAAACGATAAGCTGCAAACAAAAAAAAATTATCCTAAAAAATAATCTCACAGTAACTACATAAACATTAAAAAAATATATGAAGACCTAATAAAATTATATTTACCGATATGAAGTAAGCACTCCATAAATCTTATCCAGGCATGTAAACATTACATTCCATACTGAATATTTCGTCGTTATTTTGTCATTGAGCAACTGACTCTAAATTTTTCATCTCTGACGGTTTTGCTTAGCAAATATCACAGACACTTGAAGATGTGTCTGACAATTATGACGTTATTTTGCCGCCTATCATCGTCATGTGTAATCGATGCTTAACTTCAACTTGATTGATTCTTGGTGGCTGAAGTCTTTCTATTTCTTGTGTTAAGCTAGCTTTTATAGTTGCCACTATTGACTGCGTGTCTATGGTAAATTTGAATATTATCGGACGGCAATAGAAAGTTGATGAAGGTGTTCCCAAATAATTGTTCCATCACATTGTTGAAGCCTTATAGGAACTAGACTTGGCCATGAAAACAGTTGAATTATCAAACTCGATTTCAGTTTATTGTTTGTCAAATCAAATTACTTTGACCTGAGGCTCCATCAAAGCCCCATTTGCTTATAAGCAGTAGCTCTGTTGTCGAGTCCAACTCCAAAGCAATCACGTCTAAAAGCCTAGATACCGTCAAGTTGAGTAAAGTTTGCAGTTTAATAGCAGCTCTTTCTTCAGTTATGTAGTATTATGTCTTTTTTCCCTGTATAACATTTTGACTTCGCTTGTAGGCGAGGGTAAGAATGGTATAAATCACATCCATGTTCACTTGTTGCTTCTCTCAGACTTATACACTGCCAGTTACTTAATTTAAGTAAAACTAATAAAGACAGTGTCTTATCGGGTGAATATTGAATATTACTTTTCGCTTTACTTGAGCTTAAACACTTCTTAACTTTTTCTAGATCTTCGAGGTGAATTAGCATATGATTCATAATTTTTTCCTACATCCTTATTTTTAGTGTTCCTTAAACTAACAATTGTAGTAGCTTTCAGTTCATCCGGGGATAGCGAAAGAGTTAGAGTTAGTGACCTTTTAAATGTATTGTTATTACTTGTTAAGTAATTATGTGTATTATTACGTGTTTTTACATGCTATACCATATCAAATTAAAACTTAAAAGGCAAAAAAAAGAAGCTTTTTATTCTATGTATTTTTTCCTTTTTTTTTATCCATTTGTTTGGCAGAGTGGCAACTTTATGCACATGTTCATACTCGTAGCATCACAAGATAGTAGACTAGACAAGGTATAAGAAAAAATAAGTTTAAAAGCGGGATCTCACGCTACTTAGCAGGAATTTAATTTCAATTAAAAAAAACTCATTTTTCTACCCAAAATATAAAGTTTAGGAAAAAAACACAAGGGACAATTTATTATTGATGGTTAATAAGCATCATCCATCAACCATCCGCATAAAGAAAAAAACAAAAAACAAAATCGGTCCCTAAGTCACTAAAATCATAGTTTCGACCCACTGTGTGCCGGTGGCGCAGCGCAACACAACTCACAACCACTAGCGACACGCAACGGTTACTTCACTTCTACAAAAACTTTCGAACACTACACGCACAAAAAGTGAGAAGTGACTAGAATAAAATACTTACTACCTTTTTAATAAAATAAAATAAGGCACACATACGCAACAACAGAGCATTAAAATAAATGCTTTTATTTATCTACAATACCGTTTACGTGTATAATATTGTGTATGTATCTATTTAAATCAAAATTAAGATAAAAAAGTTGTGAAGGTCAGTCAGGCAGTCGCTCTATGTTAAACACTGGTATTCAGCTGCATTCCGTTAGACTGGAAGCCGAACCCAACATAGTTGAGAAACGTTAGGCAGATATTCTCTATCTGCTCGAGTATATTGCTACTCTGCTTGTTATTTAAACGTTAAAGTACTTTAATGTTAGACCAATGGTCTAGGATTAAACTTTGATGTAACTGCTATTTTAAGGCCTATGATTCACTTACCCCGCCCGTGGGGTGTCCGGGCAAGAATAGAACCCCCCCATTTCATCCCGAGGGTGTCGTCGAAGGCGACTACGGGAAACTTCGGAAGTCGGGCAGCAGCGGCTACCGTGTACATAACAACCTCAATGCGATCCCAAAGACGCCTGCCAAGCGTAGGGATTATGGCAACGCCCCCCTATTCATGGGAAGGCCTTTGTTCAATAGTGGACATCTTCTGGCTTGATGATGATGATGATTCACTAAATATTTTTTTTTTAATGAAAACTCGACTTGTGCCCACCAACTATGAAAACAGCGTTTAGCATTAAATCTGTAATTGTCAATAGAAGTGGAATTCCTACTATGTATTACAAAACCTATATTTAATTTCTCTGTTTCTATAATATGCATTTCCAAATCGAAGGCTATAGACAATTCGACGAATAAGAACATGGATACGACCTGAAAAGATAAAAACAACATTTATATTTAAAAAGAATGAAATGTAAATTCGATCATTTTATTACACTACTACTACTACTACTATCTCACATTTTATTATCCTTAAGGTGGACAATGGAGAGAAGGGAGTCAGTGATATCATTACGATTGACAGGATAGAATGGAAGAAGTAAATGTGTAGCGCTGACCCCAACTAACATGTGATAAGGCAGGAGGATTTGTATTATCATGAATTCAAAATTGAATATTACTTACCAATCTGAGGTATCCCCAGGTGATCAAACCATAACGTAGCGGCAAAGAGAAGCAACATCTTTTAAACATTTTCAAGCTACCCATGATACAGGAAAAAATCCTAGCGGATTAAAACAAATAAATTACACTTTTTTTTAATAAAAACCACGTTTAAAACCGGTCAATTAAGATTCACAGAATGAATTGATAAAAACATTGAAACATCTGATGAGGTCAACAGTTGCTTTGGTGCTGATTAAGTTTATAGATAGTAATATATGTTTGTTAGCCCGCTCAAGATTTATCGGGTTTTTAATAAAAGATTTAAGATGCATGACAGATTGACAGATTCCCCATTGATAATACACTCACAATACACACGCAAACACAAGTTACATAAATGTATTATATTGTGCTTAGTAATAATACATATATTACTTGACTGAATGTTCACGAACACAGAATCATTCTCAATAATTTGTGATATGACACACAAACATTCCAAACTATATATACAAACATTCATATAAAATGGGATCACGTTTGGGGATGGACTCGGTTTCAAAAGTATGTTTGGCGGCAGTAACGGTCATAGATGTAACCTGTGGGCGGAAATTCATACCAAGTGAATTCTAAACCGAGTGGTGCAGCACTAACGGCCACAGACGAAATCGTCTACAGACGAATTATCAAAAAGCGAATTCGTTTTCAGCATCGGGTGGAACATTTTCAGGTTCAACATCGTTATGGGGATGGTCGCTAACTTCGCCTTCCTCCCTTGTAGGAAACAAATCGAGATTTTGAGAGGCGCGAAAGTAGTGGTTTACGGTCAACGATGGTCAACAAATAACGCAACAATCTGAAATGACTATGGTTTTCGTAAAGCCCTGCTTCAAGCGTAACCAACCACTCTATATTTTGAGTGTAAGTATTATCTTCAGATTGGGTACCGTTCTCCTCGTATGATTCCTTGTCACGAACTCTCTGCCATCGAACTTTCAGATTCCGAAACGTTAACCTGTCTCGGTAATTGCCTAGGTCAGCTAAATTTTCGGGGTAACATCATTGCCATCACCTCTCATTGACTTGAATATGCCCTGGCAGTTGGGAGAGTCATGCTCACTTGAATGTCTCGCTGACGGTGGCGCAGGTTTGGGATCATTCAGTTCCCTTCAAAATGGTTGAGTTAAATGGTGCCGGTCCATGCGTCATGTTCGTGAACGGACGCCGTCAGTTGGGACTGTTCATCTCTTAGCTGCCTCGGTTATTTTAAATTTGAATATTATATTGAATTGGTTTGAATTCTTATTATAACTGTATTTTTCTCTAGACTTCTTTGAATATGCATGACTTGTTACATTTTTCTCACATTGTACCCTTAGATTCAACATGAATGATGTAATCTAGTAAAATATTACTGATTTTAAAAGAGTGTTCATGCAATGGAGTTTCTTGCTCGTTCTTCTCCATAGAAACCAACTGTTTGGAACGAGCAACTAGCTTTTAATTGAAATAAATGATTTTGAGTTTTGAGTTTATTTGAGTTTTGAGTTTTCCTTTGTAATTTCCATCAAAACCATATTCACCATCTGCGTCGCTATACGGATCCTGATTTTTATTGTTCGAGTCAGAGTCGCCATCAAAGAGACCAGGCCGATTGTAGAAAGGAGAGATGTTGTTAGTAATATAATAATGGCAACAGTTTGATATGTCACATTTCGTTAAATCGATAATTTAAAGACATTTCGAGAGTTTACATAACTTCTTGTTTACGTGAACTTAGCAACTTCAAAAACACATCACTCATGATCCATTGAAATAGCCGGCAAATAGGTACAACTAATAAATATTTCGCAGAATTACGGTTAAATTAATACTTATCGTTAACCAAAATTTGCCACACAGCATCTTCTCGGAGCACGCGTTTCACGTTTTTCCTCCCGCGGCGACTGGTTGGTCAAATGTGTATGTAAATCGTACGGCCACAGACGTTGTACCACAACACGTGACTTTCAATGTGTGAGTGACAGAGTATTATAACTTGTGTGCACGCACAGGAGTGTTTGCTGTGGCATTAGCGATCTGTTTTCTAGTCTAAAATGGCACAGAGTCATATACTTCCTCTACGGGAAATAGTCGGCCGTGGACGGAGTTCTAGTTTTTGCGTATTTGAAATCGCCGCCTACAGCCGTTGTGAGATATATGAGGGTCATAATTTACGTCTGTTGACGGACTGTCCGTGAACGTGTAATCGTGAAATCCACTTTTATTTTAGTTCAAACTTCAGGAAGTAAACTGTGCCCTGAATTACAGTACTGAAAAAAATTTGAAAAAAATGAATGAATTGGCATGGAAGTGCTAACATCAAATTTTAAGCACTGCTAGCAGTTTATTCTATTTGTTTGTTCTGCTGCATGTTTTATTATGGCTATCAAATGGTGATTCCGTAATTGGCGAACGAAATCTCCAGGAGATTCGCGTCAATTGTTTAACTATTGTGAGCTGAGGATTTTGTGTAAATACCTAAATAAATATGTTAAAAGTACAACCCAATAAACTATATACAGGCAAAAACGATCTTCCTTCACGTTGAAAATGCACCCACGATACAGGAGAAAATCCCAGTGTTGGGCTTTTTTTTATTAAATAAGAAACAACTAGTACACTCACAACATTGTTAAGTAGACGCAAGTTCTGCCTAACTATCAAATAGCTTTTTCGACTGTACAATTAACAAAAGATAAAACTAACCAGAGTCAACAGCTAAAGTAGAAGTTTTCTTATAAACCAATGAATGTTTAAGAATAAAATTTAATTAAAATATTGTACTGTATGTTATTTTCCAAATTTTAAATTAAATGTCGTCCGAAACCATTTACTGATTACTTATCTCATTTGCTGACCCTACATGCAAGTATTATAATCTGTCTCAATAAATAACTTGAAGTATTCAAAAGCATTACTGACACTTTATTTTCGTTATCTGTAACATTAATTAGCTTAAAAACTCTATTTCATTCTGGTACAACAATTCCTACTCCTCGATATTTGATTAAATCTAAATAAATATGTTTTTTTTAATATGTGTCTTTAGATTCACTTGTTCCTTGTTTACAACTAATTCTTTCTATATCTACATCGGTTGTACAATATTCATCGATTATATAATCCTCATTGACTATATAATAATCGTTGGCTTTATAATCTTCATTGGCTATATTACCTTCAATATATTTCATTTTACATGCTGATTCTGCAGCATTGTTCACAAACCTAACCTCGCAGTTTGTTGTTTGTTTTATAAACTCACTTCTTAGTAGTAGGAGAACGTATGCTTGAACCACTGAAAGAAAAAAATTGTTAAAACTTTTTTTTTATGGCTAACTTCACTACAGACTTTTATTACAGAAATACCAACGTACCCATCTATGAAATCGCAGCCTTTAAAAAATTAAATACTTTGTAATAAAAATAAGATCGTCTATGATTTGAACTTTTAAATTTGTTGACGATGGGCCACCAAGAGGGGTGGTCACAAATAACTTAGTTGTAATGTTATTCTTTGTAAGACTATATTATGTAAGATTTCCTTCTAGAAACAGCTTAACTTTTTTGTCTGCTTATCAAGCATTAATTTTATTGGGTTTAGCTCTAGCTACCAAAACGATCTAAGTCACGTCAACATTTCTCTCAATTGCCGAAGTAATTGTCATGATTTTGGATGTCTAAGAGAATCAAGGTTACCAACGTAGCCCGAAGAATTGCCGAACTTAAGTGGCAGTGGGCAGAGCACATTGCTCGCAGAACGGATGGCCGATGGGGCCGAAAAGTTTTAGAGTAGCGACCGCGAACCGGAAGACGTTGCGTTGGAAGGCCTCCTACTAGGTGGACCGATGACCTTGTAAAGGTTGCGGCGATCCGCCGGATGCGAGTCGCATGGGACCGGTCAATATGGCGACACTTTGAGGAGGCCTATGTCCAGCAGTCTTCCGGCTGAAATGATGATGATGATGACGAAAAAAAATCATTTTCAAAATCGATTACTCATTTGCCGGAAAACCGCGTAACAAACATTCAAAACAAAAAAAAAAATACATACAGGCGAATTGAGAACCTCCATCTTTTTATTAGAAGTCTGTTTAAAATAATGCAAGTTGCAGACCAAGAGCTAAGCTAAGTTAATTTAGCTTAGCTCGCATAGCTGACACAGTTTTTCATACTTCTGTGCAGACTGCAAACTATGTAAACAGTATGAAAAACTGCGTCAGCTATGCGTGCTAAGATGAACTAACTTAGCTTAGCTCTTGGTCTGCAACCGACATAAAACCTGAAGATTAGCTCATTCAAACAAAACAAACACATCAGCTTTGTAATCTTAGTATAGATATAAGATAGATTCAGATCGAGCTATTTCACTGCATATTCGTCTTTCTGTTTGCGATAAACTCATGCGGTTTTCACCAATAGACAGACTGATTCATGGTTTAGGTGTATAATTCGTTAAGGTTTCGTGTGAATTAGCCGAAAAATTAAGATGATTGTTGAAGATGGCGGAAGAAAATATGGTGACTGGGGAGCTGTGTAGACGGCTATGCTCGAGGAAGAAAAAGCTGGGGCGGGTTGCTAGTCGATACTAACGACGGTATTGTCTTGTTTTCTATAAAACCATTATTTTGTACTATTATTGTTTTCCATAATCGTCCCCCGTCATAATATTTACTTGCACTATTATCATTTATACTAATAACGTTTGTCATATCAATATAATATTCATAACTTTCATTTGCCATAAAATTAGTTGCCATAATAACATATGTTAAAATCATTAGTTTCCATAAGTAACACATTACATAATCGTTATTTGACATAAGCAACATTTAATGTAATTTAGAAACGTTTATTGTTTTGTACAAAAAATAATATCATTAAGGCCACGCACTAACCAAATGATTTATTATAGTAATCAATCTTTAGACAATAAAAAGTTAGTAAAAATCGAAACGGGTAGATTAGGTTAGGTGGGCCTTGCAAACCCTTCACAAGTCTGCCCAATGACGCACGGAAGTGCGTCACGCGTTTACTTGATACAAAACACTAAAATGTGCTAAATCTAATAAGATCAAATAACACAATAATAATTGTCATGAATAAACAATAGTGATCTCATAAAGTAATTCGTTTTACATTCAAAGTAACGTGTCAACAATTGTTTTGAATAAAACCATCGATAACAATTATCGAAATAAAGTAACCACAAATCAGTGTACATACAGTGAGTACTCAATAAATCATGTTTCGAATTAATAGACAATAATTGATAATAAAATCACTTGAATTGATAATAAGAGAAATAAAGATTCTGCGTTGAGTGTTCCTGGTTAGCACGTGTGCTTAGAATCTTTTCCGAGTTTTTTATTGTTTTTAGTGTTCGTTGAAGCTTTTGTGTCTTGTTATTGTGTGGCGTCCTTGTGTCTGTTATCAGGTTCGTACAGGGATTTTCCATTTTTCTTTTAAAAAACAATCGTAATCATGGATAAGCATAAACCTCCTGATCCTCCAGACATCCCATTCCCATCCCTTCCAAGTCCTTTGTCCCAGAACCCTCTATCCCAATTTGCGGAGGTCGTCTGCAGCATAACAGAGATGGATGTCTCTCATTCATCAAGAAAAAGACCTAACGATGAGGATAGCTTGACACCCACCCCCCCCAGTAAACAATTAAAAAGCCAGATCGGCCGTACCAAATATTCGGCGATGGATAAAGCTCCTTACATCATTCATGTATCCCGTCTGGAGTCACAAATAAATGCTGGTACTACCCTGCACCCTGTAAATTTTGGAAAGTTTTTAATAATCAACAACATTGCGAACATCGTTCGCGGTGGTGTTAACAGAGTAGGTCGTAACCGCGTTTCTGTAGAGTTTGCATCCCCTCAGGATGCTAACGCCTTCCTGATAAACCCCCTCCTATTGAAATACGGTTATACATCTTCAATCCCGACATTTAATATCACGCGAATGGGAGTTGTGACTGGAGTTCCCTCGGACATTTCAGAAGAGGAGGCCATGACTTATTTGACTGTTCCCTCAGGATGCGGTCAAATTCTCAAAATCCGGCGTATAAATAGGAAAATCCAAAAGGAAGGAGACCATGAGTGGAAACCCACAGAAACTTGTGTCATCACTTTCGATGGCCAAGTCCTACCCAAACGTGTATTCTGTTGCTACACATCCCTTCCAGTTGAGCAGTACATTTATCCCACGATCCAATGTCGTAAGTGTTGCAGGTTTGGTCATGTGGCTAACCTGTGTAGGTCTAAACCACGCTGCAATAAATGTGGCCACGATCACCCTGGTGATGGTTGCAACATTTCTGAGGGCGAGGCCTTTTGTGTGCTCTGTTCGGGGAATCACTTTGCTAATAGCAGGTCATGCCCTGAACAAGGTAGGCAGAAAGCCATTAAAACCATTATGGCTGAGAAATCTATTCCCTATGCTGAGGCTACAAAAATGATCCCATCAGTTTCTCGTAATTACGCAAATGTGACCAAAGCACCAATTTCTCAGTCATACCGAAAGACGGTTACACTTAAGCCTAAGACCCATGCCCCTCTCTCCCCATCATATGATAAAGCTGCTCACCAGCACTTAATTAGTTCCCCCCAACCTTCACAACCTAATGGCTGTGCTCTCAATTCCAATAATCCCACTTTTGATAACTCTGCTTCCTTTATTGATCTCCTTATAAAACTTTTACCCCACATCATTTCTTCTTCTAATTCCCAACTACCGTCCAACGTTGCCGATCAACTTATCTCTTTACTCTTAAAAATTAAAAATGGCGTCCCGCCAAATATTCCTTCAGTGGAATGTGAGGAGTGTGTGGCATAAGAAACACGACCTCATATTCCTTTTAAACAAATACAAGCCTCTGGCTTGTTCCATAGCTGAGACTTGGCTTACCCCAAGTCTAAGCTTCCGTATACCACACTACAACATCCTCAGATGTGACAGATCTGATGGCTATGGAGGGTCAGCCCTCTGTGTCAACAATCGTGTCCCACTTTCGCCCATATCTTTGCCATCACTTACAGGTAATATGAGTATTGCAGCTGGTATGGTTGAAGGTATCACAGTGTTTTCGATATACATTGCTCACCCTCATCATGATTTTTTTACAATCATAAAAAATATTATTACAAACATCCATGGACCAGTATTGGTCATGGGCGACTTTAACTGCCACCATTTCAGATGGGGGTCTGAACGTTGTGATACCTTTGGTGTTGCTCTGGTTGAGATATTGGATGACCTGAATCTCTGTATCCTAAACAATGGCTGCCCAACCCGAAGGCCTACTCCCGGACAGCAAAAAAGTTGTGTTGACCTAACATTTTGTTCGGTCGAGTTAGCAGCCTCAACCCATTGGGAATGTACAACCTTGTCGCATGGTAGTGACCATTACCCAATTGTAATATCTCTAGTTAACAGGACTTATTTAGAAAAAACTTGTCCTCCACTTTTGAAATATAATCTGTCCAAACCAGACTGGGCTAAGTTTGCTTCTTTACTGGAGGACAAAATTGATAATCTTCCAAATTTAAATTCAAGTTTATTAGATCCTTTTGGTCACCATCATGCCAAGAGCTGTTACGAAGGTTTTGTTACTGCTGTAACCGCTAGTGCAGATTCCTCTTTCCCTATTAAAAATAGTGCCCGTAATAAAATCCCATCACCCCCATGGTGGGATCCAGAATGCACCTCTCTAATTAGACAAAGGAAAGAGGCTGAAGAATGTTACAATGCAGACATGAGCACCCAAAATCTTCTAGCATATTTGCAAGCTAATGCCAGGACCAAGCGACTGCTCCGTAAAAAGAAACGTGCAGGTTGGGTTAAATTCTGTACATCTTTATCTCCCTCTACCCCAGCATCAGTAGTTTGGCAAAATATTAACCGGTACAGACGTGGTTGTTCCCCATCAATCTCTTCGCCAATGACTAGGGAAACAGCTGACTTCTTCTTTGACAAAATATCTCCTCCATATGTCCCACTCCTTTCTGAGATACTTAATGTTCCTCTGCATAATGTTTCCGTGGACCCTCTAGATGCTCCCTTTTCTCTAGAGGAATTGAATGCGGTTCTCAGATATATCCGGGACTCAGCCCCTGGCATTGACGGTGTGCCATATTCTTTTATTGCTCACTCTGGAGATAAGGCCAAACAATATTTCCTTAATATTTTAAATTTTTGTTACAACTGTGGTTGGGTCCCCGATCAGTGGAAGATACAGTTGATTATTCCGTTGCTGAAACCAGGCAAACATGTAGATGATCCGAATGGCTATAGACCAATTGCTCTTTCATCAGTTCTAGCCAAATTACTGGAGCATCTTATTAAAAACCGATTAGAGTGGATTGTAGAATCAAGGGATCTACTGCCGAATTTCCAATTTGGTTTTAGGAAAGGGCTGAGTACAATGGACAGTGTTGGCGTTTTAGTTGCGGACATTCGATTGGCATTTTCCAAAAACGAGTCCGTTGTTGCCGCCTTCCTCGATATTTCCTCTGCATATGATAATGTTCTTCTTCCCGTCCTCAGGCAGAAACTGCAACAGCTGAGTCTCCCGGTCAAGATGATTGAATGCATATGCGGACTACTATCATCCCGTTCTTTGATCCTGAGAGTCCAGGGCGAGGTCTTCGATAAAAGGCAGTCTTGGAGGGGACTACCACAGGGCTTCGTCCTCAGTCCTCTTCTCTATAACTTATATACCGCTGATATTGGCTCTTGCATAAACAGTAACTGCCATATTTTACAGTATGCCGATGATTTAGTCTTGTATGTGTCAGATTCCAATATTAGCGATGCCGCGTCATCTCTCTGCCTCTCTCTGGACTCTTTGGACCATTGGCTTTTAATCCATGGTCTTTCATTGTCCGCTCCGAAAAGCTCGGCAGTAGTTTTCTCTCGAAAGAGACGCATTCCTCAAATCTCGGTGGGGATTTCAGGCAATACTATTCCTTTGACAAGTAAAGTAAAGTTTCTAGGCGTTTTTCTTGATTCAAAATTAACAGGTAAACCCCACATAAATTTCTTAATTAGTAAATGTGAACGTATCGTCTCTATTTTAAAAGTTCTAGCAGGTGTTTGGTGGGGTGCTCACCCCTACACCTTGAAATTAGTTTATAACGCCTTAGTCCGTAGTGTGTTAGACTATGGTACGTTCCACTTAGTTCCTTGCAACAAAGGTGCTTTGGCTGGACTGGATAGGGTTCAGTCTAATTGCCTTCGGATCATCTCAGGCTGTATGAAGTCCTCTCCCGTTAACGCATTACAGGTTGAGTGTGCTGAACCCCCCCTAACCCTAAGACGGGAGTATTTAGCCTCCCGCTTTCTGTTTAGAGTCATATGTAGTACTTCCCACCCCCTCAAAGAAAGGTTAAACGAGTTAGATGCCTTATGCAGAAGCTCCAACTATTGGAAAAATAAAGAAATCCCCCTAATACTAAAATCCTTTCGACAAATTCAAAATTTAGTAAATCCGATTGTTCAGTATCCCAGAATTCCCCTTTTTAACTTTGCCTATGAAGCCTTAGGTTTTATTCCAAAAATTGTTTTTAATATTGGAATATCCAAAAAATCCCTGACAGCGAACTCGACCTTCAATGCGGTGGTAGGCGAACGATGGAATGGTTTTCAATTATTCTTTACGGATGCCTCTAAATCGACCGAGTCTAATTACACCGGTGCCGCGGTTTATTACCAAAACTATCGTATTATTTTACAATATAAATGCCCTAAGGAGTCTTCTATATTTACGGGTGAATGTGTAGCTATATTGGAAGCCTGCCGTTTTATTGAGTCACACACCAATATTGAGAAGGCTGTTATATTTACTGATTCCCTTAGCTGTCTGCAAACCTTAACCCAAAACCCTTTTAAAAGTAAACTGTGTAGTCCTCTTATTCTTAAAATTAAAACTTCTTTACTGTCTTGCACCAATAGTCAAAAGGATGTTCAGTTAGTTTGGATACCTAGTCATTGTGGCATTAAGGGTAACGAACGTGTTGATGCCTTAGCTAAGGATGCCTGTTCATCTGCATTGGCTGATAACACACATAATACCCATCAGGGTTATGACTTATTATCTCTCCCAAAATCTAATCTTCAGTGTTCATGGCAGGAGCAATGGAATGTGTCCAGCAGAAAGAAAGGCAGTTTTTTCTATGCAGTCCAACCTACCATAAAACCGAAACCTTGGTTCTATTGCCACAAAAAAGCTTCCAAAACCGTAGTCTCAGTTATTTGTAGAATCCGCTTAGGTTTTTGTTGTACCCCCGTCTTTTTGCATAAAATCAGAATCCGCGACTCCTCTCTTTGCGAATGCGGATTGGCAGAGGGTACTCTAGATCACATATTTTTTGAATGTCCCAATAATATTCCTCCTCTCGATCTATATAGCCGTCTCCCTAAATTCAAGATTCCTCTTCCGATTAATTTCCCTTCCCTCTTAACATATACCTCTCCAGAACTGCTTGTGGCGCTGATGACTTTCATTCGTCACAATAATATAAAATTATGAGAATCTGTGTGGGTGTGGTATACCTGTGCGTATATTCTGTGTTCTAACCTTAATATATTATTTATGTAACTTTATTTTGTCTGTTTGTTTCAGTCCCGTACTAACCCAACAAGAGCTACAGAACTTCAACGAAACATCGTGTAACCGTGTTTTAATTTCTTCGCTATCTACACACCTATAGACAGTTATTTTTTTTTACTTTTTTTCTTCGTTTTCCTTTTTTTTTTTTTTTTTTTTTTTTTTTTTTTTTTTTTTTTTTTTTTTTTTTGCACACGTGATTTCCCTGTCACTTTGACATTGGCAGAATTGTCGACATCGGCATTGCTTGCCATAATATAAAAAATTAAATTAAGAGAAATAAATCATAACAAATTTAGTTGACTACCCACAATAATAATTGAGATTAAAAACCATCTCCGACAAATATATAACTCGGCAGGATAACAATTTAACAGCCGATAGTAAATAAGCAGAATTCACAGTAAAATAAATAAATTTTGGACGTAAGAGATGTAAACAAAAACAAAAACAATTGTCTTTTTGCAACAACAGAACAGTAAACGACTATTATAATTTTAAATGGGAAAACATGAATGACTGGTGCAAGGCTAAACCTTATTCTCAGAACAAAAAAAAATAAAAGATCAAGGCCACAATTTCCACTTGTTTTCAAACTTCAATTCTAGGTACAGACACACACACACACGTCAAACAATACGGATGCACAGTAAATAAGGAGAACAACCGCGACGAAGATAATCCGGTTCCATCAACTATAAGTGGTTGTACATACGTGGTACTTAATCTATGTGGGTAAGTGGTGGCTACGAGCCCACGCCAAAGGAACTATTAGGGCCGGTGCGGACTGACGGCGTGGCACGGCACGACATGGCACGGCGTGCTTCGGCAGCTCGAAGGATGCTTTGACATGCCGCGTCACGTTGTGGCGTCTCACAGTAAGCCCAGGCACTTCTTCCTTACCCCCGCGCCCCACTCAGGCTGCCATTCGACGAAGACACCGCCGCACCCGTTTCAAACCTTATTTTAATTTAAAAATAAAAAGCAAACACGAAAAGAAATACTTTTCCGAATACAGAGATGTTAAACACGGCGTAGGTACCTCAGGGTGGGGTGATAAGTTCTTTTCTATTATGTCTTTAATGTGCCGCGGTAAGTCGTTTATATAAAGTAAAAATCCCCTAATTAGCAAGCTATATCAACTTGGGATCCGTGGAAATCAACTCAATTTATTGTCTGACTACTTGTCTGGAAGAACACAAAGAGTAAAAATTGGCAATTATACAAGTGACAGTTTACCTGTCACCCATGGAGTGCCTCAGGGGAGTATACTAGGGGCCAACGTTATTCCTAGTTTATATAAATGATCTTACACTACTTAATATTGAAAATTGCAGAATAATTTCGTATGCAGATGATACTACCCTGACATTCCATGGTGATACTTGGAGTGAAACCTACCAAATGGCGCAACATGGCTTTGACATGGTCACAAAATGGCTCGCTCAAAATTATCTTTCTCTTAATACCGATAAAACTAAATATATCTCATTTTCTATTCGAAACCCTAGTAAACCGCTACAATCAACACATCGTATAACCTCTCACATCTGCCATAGTAAATCTATTAATTGTTCGTGTCCCTCTCTATCTGCCGTTGATTATATTAAATATTTAGGACTCACATTTGATAAAAATTTCAATTTTAAAAATCATTTAATTAATCTCTCTAATAGAATAAGAAAACTCATATATGTATTTAAACAAATAAGACACTCGGCCAATCGTAATATTATGAAAATGATTTATTATTCCTTATGCCAGGCGGTTATAACGTATGGTATAACTTGCTGGGGGGGTGCAGCTAAAACGCATAATTTAGTTGCTGAAAGAGCTCAAAGAGCCTTATTAAAGGTCAGTTACTTTAAACCAATGTATTTTTCTACCGTTGAGCTGTATAGGGAATGTGAGGTACTAACTGTACGTAAACTCCTTGTACTAGCCTTAATTATGAGACAGCATTCTCAGGTCAAGCTAAACACCCTGACTGAAATAGAAACTTCTAGGAGAAGACGTCTCGATCTATTTAAATCGGTACCCTGTAGAACATCTTTTGCTCAAAAATTCTACATGTTCCTGGGCCCAAGGCTATTTAACATTGCAAATAAACAGTTGCAAATCTTTTCCGTGACTAAACAAGAGTGTAAACGGAAGGTGATCAAGTGGCTTTTATCCCTGACCTATGAAGAAACTGAAAAGCTTTTCACTGTACTTGCATAACAGATAAGTAAAAAAAAAAAATACAACAACAATAAATAAATAAATAATTATCCTAAGTTTTCCCCTTGCACATGTACTCACTCTCTCTCTCACACACACACACACACACACACACGCACGCACACTCACACACACACACACACACACTCACCACTTACACCACACACCACACACACACACACTTAGTTAGATACCGTTCTTGTTATCATTTTTTTCTTTGTTAATTTTAATTGTCTTTGCACCTAAATAGTTTCCAATTTTGTGCTTAGTATAACAAAATTGTAAAATTTCAACTTATTGTTACAAATTAGGAATAACATACACATCTGCTTAGTTCATAACTATTCCTGTAATTCATATATTTTATTATGGGCTATAATGATAATAGAGGGTGGGCGCTGATGCCTATAATTACAAGATATTAAGTTATCTTAGCTTAGGTATTGGCTGCAACTCTAATTTATAACTTGAATAACCTTAAGGTCAAATTTTTATTGTAACACTACATTTACTTGCTTGAAGGTGCAAATAAACTGTTTATTTGTTATTTATTTAAAAATAGAAGAGAACTTTGTTTGCTGAAGACAGCACCGCATAAATCAGTTGCTCTGATGCAAATAAATATGAACAGGACATAAATAGTACACTCAGGGACATTGTAAATTGGCTTGACGATAATAAATTAGTAATTAATTTAGGAAAGACTAATGTGATACATTTTTCCCAACGGACATCAACACCAAATTTAAAAATTGAATTTAATGGAACTAAAATAGACCAAGTGCGAAAAGCAAAATTCTTAGGCATAGTAATTGACAGTCAAATGACGTGGAAATCTCAGGTAGAAGAGGTATGTAAGAAATTGAGCATATAGAATCTGCTTTTGTTCTATTCAATTTGGCTAAGAAAAATAACATCACCACAACTTTGATCGTATACCATGGTCTCGTTTCTTCCACTCTGAGATACGGTATAATTTTCTGGGGAAATTCTTGCCTGCGGGAACAGGTATTCAAAGCCCAAAATCGTTGTTTGAGGTCGATGTTAAATATGAAATCGGCTGAGCGACTGTTCCAGTGTTTAAGTCCCTAAAGCTGTTAACATTTTCAGCAATGCTTATTTTAGAAATGGCCATTTTTGTTAAATATAACATGCATCTTTTTACTACAGTATTTCAAATTAGTAAGAGACCAATCAAAAACCAGTACAAAAATCTTATACGAGTTAAGAGTTGCAATACAAAAAACACAAAAAAAAATGTTATTAGTATGGGACCTACAATATATATAAAAAAGTACCTTACATAATTAAAAATGACACAATACGTAATTTTAAAAAGAAGTTAACAGCATTATTTATTGAAAAATGTTACTACTCGATTAACGATTTTCTAAATGACAATGATTTATAAATTTATCCTAATGTAAATTCTTATTTAATATAATTGTATTTTTTTACGCAATTTAACGACACACTAACATATTCTATTTGACCTGTAATTTATAATTTTGTATTTTAACACTAGTTCGCCATTCATTAATGTTTGTATGCATATTAGGTAGATTGTACAAGGATCAATCTGAGCGTACAGACGGGTATGAGCAACTTTGTGTTTTATCTACATATTTTCTATATTTTGTAACATTGTTATACCTATACAGGAAGACTTTTTAATCACGCTCCAAATTGTGATATTATGACCTTTATTGAAAATAATAAAATACGTATTTTTTCTTTTTGTATCACTCAGTACAAAAATATTGAGATATCGCATCACAAAGTTGTCTAAAAAATGGCAATGTTTGTGAACATATGCGCGCTTCGGGCATTGACCGCCCGACTCGCGCGCCTGGCCACGCCCCCAGGCATTGATACCTAACAATCAAAACATAAGTTGCAAATTTTCCCTTCATACTTTCACGGGCTTAGGACCGTCAAAATGCGAAAGGCATGTCGTGTTGTTTACTGTGATTCGAAAGTAATTCGTAATTAATCGAATACAAATTAATAACAACGCTAGATAAGAACATTTCAAAAAATAAAAAGAATAGATCATACCATTTACATTATGGCGTATTTAAAAAATTTTAATCAACTTATGTCTTCGACCTCTACTGCCAGCCTTGGCCTGCCAGGTCCTTGAGCATGCGACGGTGTTACGAATTGGCCATGGTCTAACAATCTTTGATTAGCGGCCAATATCACTCGACGGCTTGGTGTTGTAGCGTTGACGTATCCCTGCTGACGAAGGCGAGGTACACTTTCTGCTTCGTACAGTCTCTGGGCTCCGTTTAAACTTTCACCACTAAGGATATAACTTCGCACCATTTCATAATACTCGCGACTCGAATACATTGTACCTACACAACACGATAACGCGGCGCGGCGGCACGCGGGCGGCTTACGGGAATACGGACTAGCGCGGAAGGCGGAAGTAATGCGCTTGCGTTGCGTTAGGGCGCTTGACATTGACTGACAGAGATGCCATAGCGCACCCCTTCCCTTCCCCTCCCCCGCGCGGTCCCCGCAAAACCCGCTCATTATTTGCGCGCTACTGTCACCATGCAGAATTGAAATTCGGGATAGAATCATAATTTATTTTGAAAAATTTACCTACCTATTTTTTTTTTTTAATGGAGTCTTTGAATGACACCTAATTCCTAGAAAAAATTTGGAGCGTGATTAAAAAGTCTTCCTGTATTATATCGTAAAACGGGATGAATTGGGATGAAACTCTAAAGGGTATTTTTACGTTGATATAATATAGTTTCTTGACAAAAATGACTTAATGAATGACTCAATAATATATTTTTTTCTGGTATCCTTGTTGGTAACACGCTGCATTATTTCAACCTTATTTTTTTTAAAGTTTCGTCCCTATTCATCCCTGCATCCCTTTTTACTCCTTTTTACCGGTATAATAGGGTAGCATTTTATGTATCTGTTACGGCTAATAGTCAAAGTGCGGCTACACCTAGATTTAGCCGGCCACAACTAGGTGCAGCCGGCTACATGCGGTTAAACTAGTTTACGTCCGCCTTTGTACCTTTTGGTTGCATAACATTTAAATAAATAAATAAATGTGTTAAAGATAAACGCGACTAAGCTTTTAGGTATACCTTCGAGCTCAACAGCTGGACAATTAGAAAATACAATTACAGTTAAACAATCGCAATATGATTTGTAAGACTCATGTCAATACTCAAACGGCTACAGGCAAAAATATTCTTGTGATGTACATTACAAGAATATTTATGTTCTTTTTTTATTTAGTGCGTTTTTTTTAAATGCATATACTATACTTAATAGATTGAGGTTAAATAATTGTAATAGTTAGTTCTTTGTGTATGTGAATGTTTGTAAACGCACCCACGATACCGAAGAAAATCCCAGTGTGATGTAACGTTTTTTTTTTAAATAACAATGAACTACTCCGCACACACACACAACATTGCTCACAGTCACAATAGTTTCAAGTTAGCTGCCTGTATTCCAAATAGCTTTTAAGTGTAAAGATTGAAGTTTGCTTTGAAAATAATGAAGGTTTTGAATGAAATATAATTTACAAAATTAATATTTATTTTCTATTTTTTATAATTCAATTTCATTTAGTTTTACCATAAACAGTTAGCAGTATTCATATTTATATCTGATCGTTTATTTTCTATATCTGTAACATTAATTCGCTCAAGAACACTACTTCATAGCAGTACAACAATTATTCTTACTCGTATCATCAGGATATTTCTATTATTATTTCTATTCAATCTGAAGAATTTTGTTTTCTTTTTAGTATGTGTCTTTAGATTCACTAGTTCCATGATTATACATTCTTTCTTAATTTTCATCGTTTGTACAATATTCATCGATTTTTTTATCCTCATTGGCTTTATTATTTTCTTTGCTTTATAATTCTCATTGACTTTATATTCTTCTTTGGCATTAATATTCTCATTGATCTTCATTGATTATATTATCTTCTATACATTTCATGCTACGTGCTGATTCTGCAGCATTGTTCACGAACCTAACCTCGCAGTTTGTTGTTTGTTTTATAAACTCACTTCTTAGTAGTAGGAGAATATATGCGTGAACTACTGAAAAAATAAAGAAGTCGTTAGAAAATGCTTTACGCCTACATCAGTATAAACTTATCAGACAGTCAATCCAGTACAAACTCTCAGTACTGAAAATTTAAATAAATAAATAAACTGTTTTTTTGCTTGATATGTCATAGGTATTGAATTTTCTTGTCGTAATTCTTAAATTCAGATAATGTAGGTTGGTTCGTTTTGGCAGAATTAAGCTCAATTCGTAATAGGAGAAATGTATAAAAATTATATTAGGCCCATTTATTCTAAAAACTTAACTCATTGTTAGTTGGTAACAAGGTCTTATTAAAACAACAACTCAATAAGGAACAGTCACCAAAAGAGGAGTAACCAGAGTCGTCAGTCAATGTAGTTGAAGTTTACTTAGAAACCGATGGATGTCTTTGAATAAAATAAAATAAAATCAATAGAGAATAAACAGTAAAAAAGAATTAATACAGAGTATAATTACTATCCCTTATGGTGACTGTACCCAAAGGAGTGACTTATAAATGCAAAAATCGCAGCTACGTAGATGGCTATGCTCTCTTACCGTGCCCAAGCCAGGGAGGATGCTAGTCGAAACTAATGTTAACATAACTTACAGATTTGGGCAGCCAAAGTAAGTAGGTTACAGAGTGTGACCCAGGAGTTGAGAAAATCCATTTTGTGCCACTTTGTATCTTGCAAACCATATACAACCAGACAGGAAGTCAGGATAGTGGTCAAAATCCAGATAATAAAGCTGTATATATAGTATACTTTCAGCAGCTGCAGGTCTTTCTGAAATGTAAAGATGATTTACAAAATTATGAAGTACTTTGAAAACTTGAAGAAATTCTAACGTAGTTTTGTTCGTTTTCACAAAACTACAACCAATTGATTAGCCTTTTTCAAACTATATTGGAAACGGCTTCCAGTCTAAACGGATGCTGACTACCAGTGTTTAACATGGAGCGACTGCCTGACCGACTTCCACACCCCAGTTACTGGGTAACAAGATACCCTAAGGTTTTCTGGCTTTTGACTACCCATAACAATTGTGAAAAATGTATGAATAATAGCCGGGACCAAGACTTTACGTGCTTCTGAGGCACGGAGGGTCTCGGTATGAAATGGATAGTGAGATTAATATTTCTTTCTCATCATACGGATCATCATATGGATTTTCTTCAGTTACATTGTTATCACATATAGCAGCAACAAGAATAATGTAACTAGGATTTCGTAAAAGCTTGATTGAAAAGAGTGTCCGTAGAGTTTCTTGCTCGTTCTTCTCCATAGAGACGTACCCTACAGTTTTGGAACGAGTAAGTAGGTTCAACTTTCTGACTAATTGAAATAAATACTTTGACTTTGATTTAGATTTGGCTGCTAGGTTGGTACATTAGAATTCATATGTTCTTGTTGTCTCCGACCAAAGATCGATCACCGTGTGTCTGGCTTGGGCTTGTTGGGCACAAAATAGAAGGACCGCCCCTGCCATCTTCAAAAATAATTGCCTAAACTTGCCAGACTCACTTGGGCTGCAGCTACTGTATTGACTCTGTAGGTTTTATTTGTGACAATGTGAAATTTTATTGATACTGGTTGGAACTCTTTGCAATTTTATTATAATATAACAAAATTTTCCTGTTCGTCATGGAATGTCAATTACATCATTTATTCAATTCGACAACACGTGACAGTCGAGACTGAAGTCTTCTTGAAACTGCTTGAGAATGCCTATAAACGTAATGTCAATGTGTGCGTGCGAAAAATGGCGGTTTGTTATTAGTGGTCTCTCTGCTCAGGCGAGCCGCAGCCTTATTACATACTTTGTGGTTGAGGCCCTTATAATTGAAATAAGAACTACCAACTATGGGAGTACCTAACATGGAAATAAACAGTTCATTTTTTATTTATTTTAAATTAAAACAAGACCCGAGTTAGTCTCATACTAACTAAATAATAATAATTTCAAGCTAAATATCGTCCCACTGGAGGACAAAGGCCTCTTCTCACACATAGAAGGCATGCACATTGATCACCACGTTTGCTTAAGATTGTAAAACGATTCCAGACTTATATTAATTACAAGTTCAGGTTACTCTTTAATTTATATTTAACTAACCGTATGTTCTGCTATAACAAACACTACATTTAGCACAATATCCGTCCCTGATAAAATTATATAACATCCGAACATGACTACGGATAATATGTTGTATCCTGAGTCAGTCTTAGTTACTGCCAACATATAAATGAAATCATCTGTGGAACCGATCAATAGCAGGCCTCCTATTAGCTGAAAAAAAAGACATAATTATCTACTTATTGAGGAGGAAGTACTATCATGTTGTATCGATAAGTTAATTGTAATGTATTTAAAATGTTAATAGATAATTTGAATAGAATCACAAATCATTTTGTTATGAAATACAAAAAGTGAAAACATATTAAGAACTAGCTTCTGCCCGCGACTTCGTACGCGGATCCTGTTGCTTATGCCAGCGACAACGGTGTCGGCAAAATCGAAGATCTGAAACGTCTGATGTCGAATTGTAAGAGCCCAGGAACGGGAAACCAACGGGATGCGCGAGACGATTTGAGACGTTCAAAAAGTACAATTTTGATTCATACCTCCGATGGCGGAATATGTGGCGTAGTCAATCTTAGGAGTATACGTAAATGCACTCCGTTCCTTATCAACCCAAGGAAGGTCGCCATGCCCTACGGCTATATCTGAGACACATTCGATTCTTCAGATAATATCGATATTCTGTGCAGAGAATGTCGATGTCGATCAGAATTCAAACGGTCGTTTCGCTCTACTTCTGTCTCTTCATGCCGTAGTCCAGCAATTCTTTCTCTCTCACTTTCTAACTGATTATGAATATTTTGTTGTGTGCGTGTTCGGGACAATGTATGATAATCTCGATCAGCAGTTAGTCGTGCATCACGTTCATTACTCGTTTCAAAAGACCTGTTAGTAGATTTGTGAATACGCTGAGAACTCAAGCGTGATTCTGTATCGGTAAACGTTTCCGATTCGCGAGACAATGCTTGTCGCTCACGATCAGCGGACAGTCCCGCATCACGTTTTGCACTTGTCTCTAGAAACCTAGAAGCAGATGTGTAGATACGCTGAGAACTCAAGCTCAATTCTCTATCCGTGAACGTCTCCGACTTGCGAGATAATGCGTGACGTTCACGATCAGCGGTCAGTCGCGCATCACGTTCCCCACTTGTCTCTAGAGACCTAGAAGTCGATGCGTAGATACGCTTGGAACTTAAGCGCAATTCTCTATCCGTGAACGTCTCCGACTCGCGAGACAATGTATGACGTTCACGATCAGCGGTCAGTCACGCATCATGCTCATCACTGGTCTCTAGAGACCTTGATGTAGATGCGTAAATACGCTGAGAACGCAGGCGTGCTTGGCGATCTGAAGAGGTTTCCACGGAGTTGCAGCCTGATGTTCTCGAACAGCATCAAGTCTCTCCTGACGCGCTTCGGTAGATTCTTGGGATCTTATGATCCTCAATCTTTTAGCTCCTTTGGGACATTGGGAAAGATTTGACTTCTTTCTAGGCATGGTTATAGTTTTATTGTGAAGAGGTACCTGATCAATTAAAATCTATGTGACTGCTCCCTTGCGTTACCGGGTAGGCTACCGTGTAAAGGAAATTAAACACTCAAATAACATAAGCAGGAAGTCATATTTATTCGATAAAATAAAAAAAATAAATGGGAGTTTTGACCAGTAGAGTGAAATTTTCAATGATATACCAGCGTCATCAAAAATCAGTCCTAATCTGTTACCGCCTTCACCGCGTGGAGGTACTTCCAGCTTATGTTATTTTATAATATACAGTGAAATTAGTGATAGCTTTGATTTCCACATCAGATGTTTCTGATCTTCGATTTTTATAAGTCAACAGGAAATGCTCATCAGACCGAACAACTTTTGCTAAGACGTCATTCCTATATGTGTTATGGTGTAGCTGGGCTCTTGGAGTTCCATATCAGGTGTTCCAGATTTTCAAATTTATTCTCTCAGCAGAAAATGCTCATCACGTGGAACAATTTTTGCTATGGTACCATTTTTGTATCTCTTATAGTTTAGCTGGTCTGTTGCGGTTCTGCATCAGGTGTTCAAGTTTCTAAAATAAATCATAGCCTATATGTTGCCCAGACTTAATACCTATACAACAAAAAAAAACATTGAAATCCGTCCAGCAGTTCCGAAGATTAGCGTGTACAAACAAACAGACAAACAGACAGAATTTTTTTTTTTGATTCGTGCTCTATTACTGATTCTAAACCCCCCTCAATTATTATTTTTTTAATATATTCAATGTACAGACACAGTTTTTTTACTGTTTTATATTATATGTATAGACTAGCTTTTGCCCGCGACTTCGTCCGCGTGAATGTCGGTTATCGTGGATGTAGACAAAATCACGGATTAAAAAGTAGCCTATGTCCTTCCCCATAGTTCAAGCTATCTTTAATACTAAATTTCATCAAAATCGGTTCAGCCGTTTCGTCGTGAAAGCGTAACAGACAAAGTTACTTTCGCATTTATAATATTACTTTGGATATGTATTAATATGAATAAATCGAGTTAGCTACAAAAATAAAGTGTATTTCTTTTTTATTTGGTAAACAAACAAGAAATTCTCAAAATCAAAATAAACCTGAAATATTGTTATCTTCGCATTCTTTATAATAAATATATATATAATTAAAAAAATATATAAATATTATAATATAATATACAATAATATATTTAATATATAATAATTATATTTTAGCCACAAATTTTCTTCTAATACTGTAACGAGTATTTTCTACTCGCTACATGGTGTCGACCTCTCTCGTCACTTTTTCGAAGTTTTTACGGTAGAGCGATTTAGCGAAACCATAAAAACCAACAGTTTGACAGGTGGATTTTATTTCCCCGGCTGTCAAGTGTCAGGTTCTCTTTTTTGACGTTTCCGTTTTGGCATAATTAGGACTTACTTTCCGTCCGACTTCTCAACAAACATGCACGCTTGAATTTCTCCCGTTTCAATCACGAGATTGAAATGATTCAAAGGTCCATCTCTGGTTGGAACCACTTTGTTACAATGTTAGCAGCAGTGCTACATTAATATTTTGGAAACCGTGAGTATTTTGTTGGTTGATTCTTCATAGCCATGTCCTGGCAATAAACTTGAAGTCATGTGTCGTAACCCTCGTTCGAATATGTTTTGTTACAGCCCATAACGCCATCGCCGAGCGGTGACCTAATTAGTTTTCAATAAGAACGGTAAGTTTCCTCAAATTTCCGATTTGTTACCTCGTCGCCATTTTGTTCGACGTGTGGATGAACTAACAAAGGATATCGTTTTGTTTTCAGCCCAAAAAGGCGTTCTTATTATCTTTTGATCTTGCAACTTTAAATTTAAATTCACCCTACGCTACGCTTGGAGATGAGCATGAGGCCTTGTGGTAACGCAGCTAAGGTTTTATTTATTTAGCTTTCCCCAAGCCTGTGGTATGTTAGTTTAAAAATTTCATAATTACCTTAAAAGCGTGCAATATTGACCAACTTTAGTATAAATTTAATATTTTTTTTAATTACCTTTCAATTTTATAGAAAGGGACTTTCTTGTATTGTGTACACCATATTACCTGCGGTTCAATGAATAAATGAGCCATTGTTCAAGAGCTTTTCCGTTCCGCTATCCAGGATTCCTTTGTTTTTCATTAGTGAGCTCTGGCGCCCGAGTATTTCCGTACATTTATTTTGTTATTTGTGAGCTCACTTAGTCCAATCTTATAAACTTTTTAGATCACATAGAACTAACTATACACATATAGTATAGTTATTTTTTTTATTATTTTTTATTACAATACATATCAATAATGTCCAACCCACACAGACGCTGAGCGTGCGCTGAGGCCACTCAGAAAACGTTTTCTCGACCGCTCACCAGCCCGCCCGACGCTCGACCAGAGCGAGCATTCCGGCCGAACAATTAGAAACATTTTTTTAAATTACTTTTAAGTTACGTTTCTTATTCAAATAACAACGATGTTATAGTTTAGTAGTATATTAATACATAAATTCGATATTGGGGCAATTATTAAATTCGTTCTCGTAAAGAACGTCGTCGTCCTCGTCTCACAAATATAGTTGTATTTGTGAGAAAAAAGAAAATAGCGTCAAAATAAGACGTACTTCAAATAAACCATCATCTTATCTTGATCTTAATAATCTAACCGCTCACGGCTAAACCTCTGAACCGATTTTGAGGAAACTTGATACGGAGTAAGTTTAAACCCCAGGCAAGGCAAGGCACATGACCTTTCCTAATCCGTGAATTCGTCTGCGTCCGAAATAACCGGCGTTCATACGGATGAGGTCGCGGGCAAAAGCTACTAAGATAAATGCAGCTATTAACGACCCATCGAAAATTCTCAGCTATTAGCGATCCATTCCATTATTAGAAATTTTTCCCTACTAAAACAATTTATGCTGAAGACACTTGACGAAACACGCATGTTAGTTCATTGAGCATCGTAAAAACTTATGTTAGTATGCGTTGCATCCCGGGAAAGAGGCAAAATTCGTTAGTTCCTGTGACGACAGCGAGTTTGAAGGCCATTGTGGTACAAGTCCTTGTTTTTACACGTAGGCACATAAAATATTTGCTCAAGACTTTTTAAAGAAATATACAAATCCTGCACTTGTTCTGTATTATTAAATATAGATATTCATTTAAGCGTAAATTCTTCATTTCATAAAGTTTAAGTAATTGGATAAAACTTGAAATTTAAATAGAGTGATAATAGCTGCAATGATTTCAATAGTGGCAGCTATTGCCGATCCATTGGTCGGTAATTACCCTGCTCATTAAATTTAGTTTTAACTCTTTATTGTCGACATTTGGCAATAAAATAATTAACTAAATAATTATGATATTTTAATCTCAAACAAACAGCTATCGTAACACATTATTAGCGACTATTTTGTCTAGTTTACTCGTTTTATGTTTACCACTTATTATGGAATTGGTCATTCATTGTTATTGTAAAGGAACATTATTAAATTACCTTTCTTTATATCACAATGTGTGCATTCATTAATATTTAATGAATTAGTTACAATGTCTGTTATAGTTAGAAAAATCAAATAAATACATATTACCTGTTTTTTGTCAGTCGGTGAAACATTTTTATATTTTTACATGCATCGTTTATTACCGATCTATATGAGTCAGTGATGGCAAGTATGGGAATCTATCATCGATTATATGCAGATTATTGTCCTTAATGTTACATTACACTGGTTATCTTTATACAGATTATGTTACATTTTTAGATAACTTATTACTATTTTATTGTTTAAGTATAACTCAAACTATGCTAAATTATATATACTCTAGATCTTAGGTCCATATTCATCAACAATAATGTCTCCGTCAAACAGCATACACCAGAGTGGCTAAGTGGCTTTTTCTATGAAGAGTGGTAAGGACTTGATGCAAGCCTACAAGTCTTTCCTTTCTACTAATTTCCTTCATGTAACCACATTATTATGTTCTTATTTAAACAAAATACCAATCTATACATCTTCTTCGTTTACTTACACTCGGTAATAGCTTCGAAACATGTTCCTATGGGTCGGTAATATAAACAAACAATTTTTTTATTACAAGTAAATCTTCTGTCTTAGAGCATTTCAGTTAATAAACATAAACTAGACAAGCAAGAGTTTTCTATAAAACCAAAACACGGTATGGAAGCAACCATCACTCATATTTTTATTAATAATTATAAATTATTGTCAATTTTAAATTCTCTTAACAGGGTCGGTAATAGCTGCGTTTACCTTCCCTATCTGTAAAAAAATGCTGATACTTACCAATCTAATATAACCCCACAAAATAAGTCCATGTCTTAGGGGCAGACACATGCAACATCTTTTAAACTGTGGTAGTTCTCCACGCATTCTGATTGAATCATACTATCACAAAAGCACGTATGTAATAATTCAGATCAAATAGTTATTATATCATACACTATCTAAGAGAATACACTAACTTTTTATACTTGTAAATACCTAAGTATACTGCCCTATTTATATAGAATAACAATAACAAGCGATAATAAATTAGCAGAATTCACAATAATTAAATAATATTTTGGTCGTAAAAGTTGTAAACATAATTATCTTTTTCAACAATAGAACAGTATACGACGTTTACGTATAATTTATGGGAAAACATTGAATACCTGGTGCAAGGCTAACCCTTCTTCACAGAGTTCCCAGAACGAAAACCGCCACAATTTTCACTTATTTTAAAACTTAAATTCTAGGTTCAGTCAACACACAAACATCTGATAAAACAGAAGCACAGTCAATTAGGATAAACGGACGAAGCTGTTCCTCCTCCATCAACTATAAGTGGGTGTACTAAAGTAGGAAGTAGACGGAGTCGTATGCGCGTGCTTTGCGTACATACACACATCAAATAAAGTTTGTGATCACTAGCCTAGACTGATATAATTTTCTAAATTGAACTTTATTAAGAAAAATTCTTTGTTGCGTGTTTTCTTTATATAGGAATACCCTGTTTAAAATTAAAAAATAAATCATTTTTTTATGATTTAAAAAAAATTGCATCTAATCACAATGTAACAGAAATTTGATAGAAAGGAAAAGACTGTTTAACCAAACTTAAACAACAATTTATTAATAAAAGGTTTATATTCAATATAAAATAACTCCTCCTCTGGCTTGAACACATGCGAAGGATCTTCGCATGTGTTCGAGCCATGCATGCAGCCGGGGCATGTTGAGAATCAAGTTATCCAGCATTTCTTGGGGTAACCTGTCCCATTCTTGAATAGCGACTTCCCTGAGCTCTAGCACTGTCTGGGGACGTAGCTGACGGTTCCAAACAGCTCGCTTAAGAGCATCCCACGCGTGCTCTATTGGGTTTAAGTCAGGCGAGCCGGCAGGCTACTCTAATCTTGTAATGTCGTATTCTCGGAGAGCAGCATTGATGCGATGATTCGATGGGCGGGCGTATTATCATCGACCAGTACAAATTGATGCTCATGGTTTACTCGGAATGGTCTGACAATTCCATCAATATCAACTGCTCCATACATGTCTGCTGCCATGAAGCCTCGATACGGGATCAAAGGCGTTCTAGCTCCTCCAAAAGGACACCGATTTCCCACCTTGCTGAACTGTTCCAGTGGCAGTTCTTTGCCTTTCACGGTCTCCTGGTCTTTAGTTAATCTGTGTCCGCGCGCCCGCAATCCTACGACTACTAGTCATTGCCGACCATTTCAGAAAACCGTTTAGATTGATTTTGTACGACTTAAGACTTTTGTACGACGATGACTGACGGCGTGGCACGGCGCGGCATGGCAAAGGATTTTATTTTTAATCTAGTTATTTTTATCCATAATTCATCGAATTTAGAATTAATATTACTTCATTTCGATAAAATCATACCGCGGCACGTTGTGGTATGTCGCGGTGCCCTGCGGCACGCCGCGACGTGCCGTGGAATGCCGTTTCATTCCACAGACTGCCGCGGTGTGCACTGCATCCCGCAAGTCACATAGGTCATAGAATTATGACAGCTAAACTAATTTAAATAAGGTTTGAAACGCATGCGGCGCGGGCGGAGTCTTCGGCGAATGGCGCGCAGCCTGAGTGGGGCCCGGGGGCAAGGGAGGAGTGGCTGGGCTTACTGCGGGACACCACAAAGTGACGCGGCATGCCGCGACATACCATAGCGTCCTTCGAGCTGCCGAAGTATGCTGTACCATGCCGTGCCGTGCCACGCCGTCAGTCAGCGCCAGCCCTTAGAAGTTCGTTAGTTTTTTTTTCCTAATATCTCAGACAGCAGGATTTTTCCGAACTACTGGATATAACATATCTTTAAAAATTTGAGCTTTTATGTTATTGTAACGTATAAGCTAGACAAACTGTAAAGTTTCGTCAAAATACATTCAATAGTATTTGCCTAAAAGAGTTATAAACATTCATATGGTCATCTATCCTCGCACTTCCACACAAGTTTAACGTTTAAAACATCAGTAGGATTGTCTCGCTTTAGGGGGATAAACATACTTTTTCCTCGCACCCAGTACTTATTTCGCTAACATGTTCAAGTTATAGCCCATCTGACTTTATTTTACTTTAAGTTATATAGGCAGACGAACCATCATTTTAGAAAGCTTATAATTAATGTCAGATTTTGTATTCAAAATTGGACACATGTTTTGGAGATAAAGAATAATACCACCAAAAAGACAATATTCTTATATGTTTAAAAGACAAAGTAGTTTACTCGTAAGCTAGGTAGGTAGGTAGGGTAGGTAGGTAGGTAGGTAGGGTAGGTAGGTAGGTAGTGTAGAGTAGTTAGGTAGGGTAGGTAGGCAGGTACACAAGCAAGGCACCCTACCCTACCGGGTAGGGTAGGTAGGGTAGGGTAGATGGGTAGGTAGGTAGGTAGTTTAAAGAGTAGATAGATAGGGACAGGACAAGGAGCAACGGTCGGGTCTGATAGTTTTTAATAAATACAATATATAAAACCAAAACATTGAAACGAAAACGCATTCATTATATCTAATCTTCTTTCTGACATCATAAATTCCTTCTTCGCAAGTTCCATACTTCCCTTTGTCATTTATTTCTTCATCAGAATGCATGTGCAGTTTATAATTCTGAATTCGTATGGTTTTCTTAATTTTAATCATCTGACTTCAAAATCAATAAATCATTTATTTCAATTAAACCAAAAAGGCAGTTTTGAACGTCATTTCTGAAATTCGATTCTAGCTGCCCCTTCCAAAAGGTAGTTTCGTATGGAGAAGAATGTCTTCTTATAAGTAGTAGAATACACGCTTGAATAACTGAAAGAAAAAGAAAAATCTTCAAGAGATTCTTTATGGCCAACATCAGGGAGATAATTCTGGTGATTTTTAAGAACATTCATAATCTTATCTCGAGGCGGAGCTGTGCGACGGGTCCGGAGGTGGTGGGTGTGCTCAGAGGGTTGCTGCTCTTGTGATCATTTTATTTACATTTTTTCTGTATTTTGTAACATTGTTACAAATTAAAACAGGGTGAATCGGAACGAAACTCTAAAGGGGATTTTTACGTTGATATAATATAATTTCTTGACAAAAATGACCTAATGAATGACTCAATAATATATTTTTTTGTAATGTCCCTGTTGGTAATACGCTTTATTATTTGAACCTTAAAATCCTCTTTATATTTCGTCCCGATACACCCCAGCATCCCGATACACTCCATTTACCAGTATATTCATAGCAATACTATAATTCTTACTCGTATCGTCAGGTTATTTTTATTTTATTAAATCTGAAGAATTATGTTTTCTTTTTAATATGTGTCTTTTTTTTTTTGTTATGAGCACGAGGAATGATGACATTAATATTCGCGTGCCGCGCTATGCGACCTGCACTCCGGTTGCACGATAGGCCGTGGTGTCCGAGGCAGTTGACAGCTTCCCCACAGCGACAGCGATGAGGAGAACAACAAGATGCTCCTAAACATAAGGAAGCAGCAAGGCGAAAAGTAGTGTCGTCAAACATAGTACCTAGGTTTGACGACGGAAGTGCCAGAAGCCAAAGACCCGACTCCCATTTACCCACAGCCAGCAGACGCGCTCGCTCAGCAGAATTAGAAGAAGTGGAAAGTAAATTATTCTGTACTAACCTGCAGAGCGGCTCATCCCACCGCCTCTGAGATGATGGATTGTCGGGTAAATCAGTGCTCGGGCAAGGAAGTTTCCAGGCGTCCATGGCCTCGGCGAAGCACGGCACATCAAAATCAACCAGTGTAGGAGCTAGAACATTCCTGATTAAATTTTCAGTGCCGTGGACCAAGGATATAAATGCAGGCAAACTGATACTTGAAATTTTACGGACCCCGAGGCCCACCATACGAATAGGTAGAGTAGCTTGGGCTCAAACGCGGTCGTCCATTGCCAAATTTAAAACAGAGGTTAAACTATGACGGAAAATTTGGTCCATTTTTTCTTAAAGGTGATTGTGTTTCCACAAATTGGAAGCGCGTAGGAAATAATTTAATTTAGGGCCGAAACAACAGAACCGAATAATGGTGATGGCCGAATGCATGTTAATTTGGAGTAATCTTTCCGAGATGTCATTGAAATTTTGTATTTTTATGTGTCTATAGTTTCACTAGTTCCATGTTTATAAATTCTATCTTTATCTTCATAGTTTGTAAAATAATCATCGATTTTTTTATTCTATTATAAGGCCACCGAGCCTAATCTTCATTGGTTATATTATCTTCTATACATTTCATGTTACATGCTGATTCTGCAGTATTGTTCTCGAACCTAAACTCGCAGTTTGTTGTTTGTTTTATAAACTCACTTCTTAGTTACTACTAAGAAGTCTTTTTTTTCAGTGGTTCACGCATATATTCTCTAGTAGGAGAATATAACCACTGAAAAAATAGAGAAATCGTTAGAAAATGCTTTACGCCTATTTCAGTATAAACTTATCAGACACTGTACTGAACTGATGTTCAGTACAAACTCTCTGCTACTGAAAATATAAATAAATAGATGAACCGTTTTTTTTTGGCTAATATGTCAAAGGTATTGAATTTATTTGTAGTAATTCAATTTCTTATAATTCAGAAAATGTAGGTTTGTTCGTTTTGACAGAATTAAGCTCACATGTATTATATTTTTATTAGCCCCATTTGTTCTAAAAACTTAACTCATTTTTAGTTGATATCAAGGATTTATTAAAACAACAATTCAATAAGGAACAATCACAAAAAGACAAGTGAATGTAGTTGAAGTTTACTTAGAAACTAATGGATATCTTTGAATAAAATAAAAAATCCCTAATATCACTACTACTACCACCACCACTACTATCTCCTATGGTGACTGTACCTAAAGGAGTATCTTTTAAGTGCAAAATTCGCAGCAACGTAAATGGCTATGTTCTACTACCCTGTGGAGAGGCTGCTATTCGAAACTAATATACTTAAATATGACTTACAGATTTGGGCAAACCAAGTGAGTCCGTGACATAGTACGACCCAGGAGTTGAGAAAATCCACTTTGTGCCAATTTGTAAGATGCAAACCGTATACAACCAGACAGAAGCAGTACGACCCAGGAGTTGAGAAAATCCAGTTTGTGCCAATTTGTAAGATGCAAACCGTATACAACCAGACAAAAGCTGCAGCAGCTGCTGCAGTGCTGTGTGTTTCTGAAATGTAATGATGATTTACTGTAATGATGATTTACATGAAATTATTAACATTAAGTACTTCGAGAATTTGTAGAAATTTAAATAGTTTTGTTTGTTTTCACAAAACTATAACCAATTGAAATACACCTGCTTAGCCATTTTCAAACTATATTGGGGTCGGCTTCCAGTCTAACCGGATGCTAAAAGACGACACGGTTGGCGCAGTGGCTGAGCGATCGACTGCTGCGCAGCGTGTTGCGGGTTCGATTTCCCCCCAAGGTAAACATTTATGTGATGAACACTTGTGTTTGCCTTGTGTCTGGGTGTTGTTTATCTATATATGCATGTATTTACAAAAATAAAATGTATTTGTGTATGTATATCAGCTGTCTTACACCCACAGTACAGGGTCTCCCTAGTTTGGGGTCAGATGGCCGTGTGTGAAAATGTCCCCACATATTATTATTATTATTAAAAGTCAGTATTTTACATGAAACGACGGCCTGTCTAACATCCACAACCCAGTTACTGGGTAATAAGATACCTACTCTAAGACTTTCTGGCTACTAACTACCCATAACAATGTATAAATGACAGCCGGGACCAAGGCTTAACGTACTTTCTGACACACGGAGGCGTCTCGGTATGAAATGGATGGTCACCCATCCACGGGCCGACCGCTGCAAGCGTAGCTTAACCATGACCGGACGATCCGTATTGCATTTACTTAGCCACGAGCCATGTGTTATTGAGATATTTAAGTATTTTGGATCGTATACATATTCACATTTAACCGGTTATAGGACCGGTTACAAGCACCGATTACAGGATCGAACGATTATACCTATCATAATTTCGTAGAACCTTTTTGAGGAATATCTGAATTGGTATATTATTATAATTCATAATAATATGTTCCTATTGCCTCTGATAAAAAATCGGTCAACGATTGTCTGGCTTGGGTTATAATCGAAATGAGAACTACTTACTGTGCGAGTAGGTACCTAACATGGAAATAAATATTTTTTTTTATTGTAAATTAAAACGGTAACACCTACCCGTGTTAGTCTCATACTTACTAAATAATAATAATTTCAACCTAAATATCGTCCCACTGGAGGACAAAGGCCTAAGACTAAGGCAAGCGCATTCATCACCACGCTTGCGCCAGATTGTTTAGCGATTCCAGACTTATATTAATTACAAGTTCAGGTTACTCTCGGTTTAATTTGTATAATATAACTCACCGTATGTTCTGCTATAACAAACATTTGTCCCACACAATATCTGTCCCTGATAAAATTATAATGAATCCGATCTTATCTACGTATATGGTGTATCCTGGGTCAGTCTTAGTTATTGCCAGCATATAAATGAAACCTATATACAGACCAATAGCAGACCTCCTATTAGCTAAAAACAAAGAAGACATACTTATTGAGGAGAGAGTATTAATGTCTCAATATTTTAGTATCAATGAGTTTATTATACCTATTTAAAACGTAAATTAAATAGAATCACAATCTGAATTTTCAACACAAACGATTTTGTTACTAATTACGATAATGAGGAATGTTAGTAGCATGTAAGCGTCGCAAACTCACTTTGATTGATTGCATTGTTGGCAAGGATGTAACTAGATGTCACTGTGCGCTTACGTCACTTTTGTGAATCGCAGTGTTAAGATACTCCGAGAGTTAATGACCCTCGTTAGAACATTGTAATTTATTCATTAAATGGCTATGTTCTACTACCCTGTGGAGAGGCTGCTATTCGAAACTAATATACTTAAATATGACTTACAGATTTGGGCAAACCAAGTGAGTCCGTGACATAGTACGACCCAGGAGTTGAGAAAATCCACTTTGTGCCAATTTGTAAGATGCAAACCGTATACAACCAGACAGAAGCAGTACGACCCAGGAGTTGAGAAAATCCAGTTTGTGCCAATTTGTAAGATGCAAACCGTATACAACCAGACAAAAGCTGCAGCAGCTGCTGCAGTGCTGTGTGTTTCTGAAATGTAATGATGATTTACTGTAATGATGATTTACATGAAATTATTAACATTAAGTACTTCGAGAATTTGTAGAAATTTAAATAGTTTTGTTTGTTTTCACAAAACTATAACCAATTGAAATACACCTGCTTAGCCATTTTCAAACTATATTGGGGTCGGCTTCCAGTCTAACCGGATGCTAAAAGACGACACGGTTGGCGCAGTGGCTGAGCGATCGACTGCTGCGCAGCGTGTTGCGGGTTCGATTTCCCCCCAAGGTAAACATTTATGTGATGAACACTTGTGTTTGCCTTGTGTCTGGGTGTTGTTTATCTATATATGCATGTATTTACAAAAATAAAATGTATTTGTGTATGTATATCAGCTGTCTTACACCCACAGTACAGGGTCTCCCTAGTTTGGGGTCAGATGGCCGTGTGTGAAAATGTCCCCACATATTATTATTATTATTAAAAGTCAGTATTTTACATGAAACGACGGCCTGTCTAACATCCACAACCCAGTTACTGGGTAATAAGATACCTACTCTAAGACTTTCTGGCTACTAACTACCCATAACAATGTATAAATGACAGCCGGGACCAAGGCTTAACGTACTTTCTGACACACGGAGGCGTCTCGGTATGAAATGGATGGTCACCCATCCACGGGCCGACCGCTGCAAGCGTAGCTTAACCATGACCGGACGATCCGTATTGCATTTACTTAGCCACGAGCCATGTGTTATTGAGATATTTAAGTATTTTGGATCGTATACATATTCACATTTAACCGGTTATAGGACCGGTTACAAGCACCGATTACAGGATCGAACGATTATACCTATCATAATTTCGTAGAACCTTTTTGAGGAATATCTGAATTGGTATATTATTATAATTCATAATAATATGTTCCTATTGCCTCTGATAAAAAATCGGTCAACGATTGTCTGGCTTGGGTTATAATCGAAATGAGAACTACTTACTGTGCGAGTAGGTACCTAACATGGAAATAAATATTTTTTTTTATTGTAAATTAAAACGGTAACACCTACCCGTGTTAGTCTCATACTTACTAAATAATAATAATTTCAACCTAAATATCGTCCCACTGGAGGACAAAGGCCTAAGACTAAGGCAAGCGCATTCATCACCACGCTTGCGCCAGATTGTTTAGCGATTCCAGACTTATATTAATTACAAGTTCAGGTTACTCTCGGTTTAATTTGTATAATATAACTCACCGTATGTTCTGCTATAACAAACATTTGTCCCACACAATATCTGTCCCTGATAAAATTATAATGAATCCGATCTTATCTACGTATATGGTGTATCCTGGGTCAGTCTTAGTTATTGCCAGCATATAAATGAAACCTATATACAGACCAATAGCAGACCTCCTATTAGCTAAAAACAAAGAAGACATACTTATTGAGGAGAGAGTATTAATGTCTCAATATTTTAGTATCAATGAGTTTATTATACCTATTTAAAACGTAAATTAAATAGAATCACAATCTGAATTTTCAACACAAACGATTTTGTTACTAATTACGATAATGAGGAATGTTAGTAGCATGTAAGCGTCGCAAACTCACTTTGATTGATTGCATTGTTGGCAAGGATGTAACTAGATGTCACTGTGCGCTTACGTCACTTTTGTGAATCGCAGTGTTAAGATACTCCGAGAGTTAATGACCCTCGTTAGAACATTGTAATTTATTCATTTTAATCGATACCTCGTAACAGTAAGGTGCATCAGCGAATCCTAGTCCCCATTGGAAAGGGTTACGTAGAACACCCCTGTTAATTTGGCGGACCTTAGTGAACTATTTAGAGGGATCCTTCCCTTAGATTTTGGTTAGAGGACAACGTTCCCTGCCTTCGTCCAAGGACTGGGCACTGGGACTGCGCCTATTTTTATATAATCTCTAACCAACAAAACCTGCTGAAGTCTACTGTAAAACTGTAAACTGCTGAAGAAACAAACTCCTGACAGTTGTCTACGTACGTGTTTCTTTCCACCTGTGTGACGTAACTATCAAGACCTCCTACAGTAGTAAATAATGTTTCAAATTAGAATAGTTTTTTATATAGAATCCACCAGTTGATGATGGTTAAGGAATTTTACCATAAACAAATAAATAAAAATAAATCTTAATAATTTAAATGCGCAAGTGATTCTGTCTCTCACGGCAGAACCGTTCCACTGAACCGATTTTAAGAACTGAACCCAAGAAAACACACTATCATGACCTTTTTTAATCCGCGACTCTGTCTGCGTCCGAAATAACTGACGTTCATACGGATGAGGTCGCGGGCAAAAGTGTCTAAAAAATATACTGATACTCACCAATCTGGTATAACCCCACAAAATAAGTCCATATCTTAGGGGTAGACACATGCAACATCTTTTAAACTGTGGTAGTTCTCCACGCATTCTGATTTGATTACACTATCACTTTTCAAAACGAAAAGCACACAGAATTTTAAAAATTTAATAATTCAGATCAAATAGTTATTATATATACACGATACTATCTAAGAAAATACCCAAAGTTTTTATACTTTTAAATACGTAAGTATCTTCCCCCATTTATGAAGAATAACAATAACAAGCGATAATAAATTAGCAGAATTCACAATTAATAAATAATATTTTGGACCTAGAAGCTGTAACCATAATTATCTTTTTGCAACAAGAGAACAGTCTACAATGTTTATAATAGGGTATTTTACTCTATACGAGAAAAAATCTATAAATCTGCTTTTGAGACAGTTTAGGCATTAAGCAGTCGGAAAATGTAAGTTTTAGTTCATAAAATAACAAAACAATTTTTTTAATTCAATTCAAAGTTTTCAGTATTTTTAATCTGTTGTAAAACACCGTAAAATAGTAGCGGCCATGTTATTACGCCTTAAGGCTGTGTAAACAAAAACTTGTCAACTGTCAGTCAACCGATTGGCGTAATATAGGCTTTGTACTTTTATTATTTTCGTAACCAACGTAATTTTTTCATTATTACACCTATTACAAAATATGCTTTTAATTATTTTTAAATGACATACAATTATCATATTTAATATGAGCTCATTTGATACAAAACGAACTGACGTCATTTACGCTACGCAATATGGCGTCCAGTAAGAGGCGTTTTCATCAAACTACGCGCGAAATTTAAAAATTGAAAATTTAGATGCATTTTTATGGCACTTATCGATTGAATAAAAAAATTGTGTTTTGTTTTGGTGGCATATTAGCACTACAGAATTTCATTGAGTCACTTTTCAAAAATGGGTGTAATACCCTATTAATGTGAAAACATGAATGCCTGGTGCAAGGCTAACCTTTCTTCACAGAGTCTCATTCCCAGAACTAAAACAAAAGATTAACGGCACAATTTTCACTTGTTTTAAAACTTCAATTCTAGGGTTAGACAACACATAGACGTCTGATAAAACAGAAGCACAGTCTCTTAGGACAAACTGACGAAATTGTTCCTCCTCCATCAACAATAAGTAGGTGTATACAAAAGTAGACGGAGTCATATGCGCGTGCGTTACTTACGTAATCGGTTCCTAATCTGTATGGACCCGCAGTCTTGTGGCCACTAGCCAACGTCGTCTAAGAAGTTAGGTAGTATTTTCATTATTTTAAAAAAGTTCGTTTATTTATCTCTACTTCTTGGATTTTTCAGTACTAGATACCATTTTAATATCATTTTTAATAAAATAAGTGACAGACAATATAAACAGACTAGAAATAGGAACAAATTAGATGAAACAAGTTTCAGATTGTCAAAAGTACATATTTCTTTTTTGGGTACGTGGTACTTCTTAAATGTTAGGTGTAATAAAATACCTCTTGATATTCTACAACTAATTGAAAGACAATTTGAAACGCATTAAACGCACAATATGTCGACGAGCATATTATAAATTAGAAGACTACATCGATATCATTTCTTGACCGCATACAGTAGTATGCAAGTTTTATAATCTGTCGCAATAAACCACTTAGAATTGACTAACCGTTTATTTGCTTTATCTGTAATATTAATTAGCTTAAAAACTATTTCGGACAAGCCTAACAATTCCTACTCATCAGATTATTACTATCTAATTAAATCTAAACAATGATGTTTTATTTTAATATGTGTCTTGAAATTCACTAGTTCCATGTTTAGAAATTCTTTCTTTATGTTCATCGTTTGTTACATATTCATCGATTTTATATTCCTTGTTGGTTTTATAATTGTCATGGTCTTTATTATTTCCTTTGGGTTTATAATTCTCGTTGGCTTTATAATTTTCTTTAGCATTATAATTCTCATTGGCTTTATAAACTTCATTGGCTATATTATCTTACATTTCATGTTACATGCTGATTCTGCGGCATTGTTCACGAACCTAAACTCGCAGTTTGTTGTTTGTTTTATAAACTCACTTCTAAGTAGTAGGAGAACATATGCTTGTACAACTAAAAGAAAAAAAATTATAGAAGTTTCTTAACATATTTTATGAAATCGCAGCTTTTGGAAATAAAATACTTTGTGGAAGAAATAAGGTAACGACGAACAGGGCCACCACTCTTTTCACAATTAACTTAGTTGGACTGTAGTTCTTTGTAAGGTTATGATGTAAGGTTCCCTTCAGTAGAAACAGTTTAGCTTTTAGCTTTACAACACCACGTTAAAATTTATCAAAATTGTTGAAGTAATTGTCATAATTTTGGATATCTAACACTGATTAAGTTTAATTTTTTTTGTTAAGTTCGATCCTATGTGTACTTTACACTGCTGTTTGTTGTCCAAAAATAACAAAATAAATAAGCCAGACCCGGAACAACTATCTGTAAGCCATACAAATATTTGGCTTGTTTTGGTAGAATGAAGCTCAATTCAAAGTCCTCCGACGAGTCTGTCTGTCTGTCTGTTTGCGATTAGACCGAGTGAGAAAGGAAAAACAAGGAAGGAAGGAAGGAAGGAAGGAAGGAAGGAAGGAAGGAAAGGAAAGAAGGAAGGTTTACAATTTGTTAAGGTTAAGTGTAAATTGGCTGAGTAATGACGATGATTGTTGAAGATGGCGAAAAAAATCATGGCGACAGGGAGCTATTTAGATGGCTATGTTCTCCTACCGTGCGAAGCCGGGGCAGGCTGATAGTCGAAACTAATAAAAACATTACTTACTGATTTGGGCAATCAAAGTGATTAGGTCACATAATATGACCCAAAAGTTGAAATAATCCATATTGTGCCAATTTGTAACTTGCAAACCGTATATAATACAATCAGACAGGCGGTCATGATAATAATCAAAACCCAGATAATGAAGATAGATAGATATAGTATACTTTCAGCATTTGCAGGTCTTTCTGAAATAAATGGTAGATTTACAAATAATGCGTGTATTTTGTGAGACGTAATATGCTAGGGTTGTTCTCTGTTTGAAATATTTTACACCATACCTGTTTTAATGTGCAGGTGTTACTGTTTTTATTATCTATATCTATACTATATTTACCTTTATTATAATATTATAATCTATGCTGAGGAGCTCGTGGCTAAGTTAAAGCCGTACAGATCAATCAGTCAAAGGTTAAGCTACGCTAGCCGCAGTCGGTCTGTGGATGGGTGACCATCCCTTTCATACCGAGTTCCCTCCGTGCCTCGGAAAGCACGTAAAGCCGTTGGCCCCGGCTGTCATTTGTAGCCTGTATCTTTGGCAGTCGTTATGGGTAGTCAGAAGCCAGAAAGTCTGACAACCAGTCTTACCAAGGGGTATCGTGTTACCCAGTAACTGGGTTGTGGAGGTCCGATAGGCAGTCGCTCCATGTAAAACACTGGTATTTAGCTGCATCCGGTTAGACTGGAAGCCGACCCCAATATAGTTGGGAAAAGGCAGATGATGATGATAATTATAATCCATACTTCCATACTAATATTATAAATGCGAAAGTAACTCTGTCTGTTACGGTTTTACGATGAAACGGCTGAACCGATTTCGATGAAATTTGGTACGAAGATAGCTTGAATCCCGGGGAAGGACATAGGCTACTTTTCAATTCGCAACTTCGTTTGCATCTGCGATAACCGACATTCACACGGACGTAGTCGCGGGTAAAAGCTAGTAATCTAATATATAAAATTCTCGTGTCGCGGTGTTTGTAGTTAAACTCCTCCGAAACGGCTTGACCGATTCTGATGAAATTTTGTGTGCATATTGGGTAGGTCTGAGAATCGGACAACATCTATTTTTCATCCCCCTAAATGTTAAGGGTTAGGGTAGGTGTAGGGTAGGTGTAGGGTAGGTGTAGGGTAGGTGTAGGGTAGGTGTAGGGTAGGTGTAGGGTAGGTGTAGGGTAGGTGTAGGGTAGGTGTAGGGTAGGTGTAGGGTAGGTGTAGGGTAGGTGTAGGGTAGGTGTAGGGTAGGTGTAGGGTAGGTGTAGGGTAGGTGTAGGGTAGGTGTAGGGTAGGTGTAGGGTAGGTGTAGGGTAGGTGTAGGGTAGGTGTAGGGTAGGTGTAGGGTAGGTGTAGGGTAGGTGTAGGGTAGGTGTAGGGTAGGTGTAGGGTAGGTGTAGGGTAGGTGTAGGGTAGGTGTAGGGTAGGTGTAGGGTAGGTGTAGGGTAGGTGTAGGGTAGGTGTAGGGTAGGTGTAGGGTAGGTGTAGGGTAGGTGTAGGGTAGGTGTAGGGTAGGTGTAGGGTAGGTGTAGGGTAGGTGTAGGGTAGGTGTAGGGTAGGTGTAGGGTAGGTGTAGGGTAGGTGTAGGGTAGGTGTAGGGTAGGTGTAGGGTAGGTGTAGGGTAGGTGTAGGGTAGGTGTAGGGTAGGTGTAGGGTAGGTGTAGGGTAGGTGTAGGGTAGGTGTAGGGTAGGTGTAGGGTAGGTGTAGGGTAGGTGTAGGGTAGGTGTAGGGTAGGTGTAGGGTAGGTGTAGGGTAGGTGTAGGGTAGGTGTAGGGTAGGTGTAGGGTAGGTGTAGGGTAGGTGTAGGGTAGGTGTAGGGTAGGTGTAGGGTAGGTGTAGGGTAGGTGTAGGGTAGGTGTAGGGTAGGTGTAGGGTAGGTGTAGGGTAGGTGTAGGGTAGGTGTAGGGTAGGTGTAGGGTAGGTGTAGGGTAGGTGTAGGGTAGGTGTAGGGTAGGTGTAGGGTAGGTGTAGGGTAGGTGTAGGGTAGGTGTAGGGTAGGTGTAGGGTAGGTGTAGGGTAGGTGTAGGGTAGGTGTAGGGTAGGTGTAGGGTAGGTGTAGGGTAGGTGTAGGGTAGGTGTAGGGTAGGTGTAGGGTAGGTGTAGGGTAGGTGTAGGGTAGGTGTAGGGTAGGTGTAGGGTAGGTGTAGGGTAGGTGTAGGGTAGGTGTAGGGTAGGTGTAGGGTAGGTGTAGGGTAGGTGTAGGGTAGGTGTAGGGTAGGTGTAGGGTAGGTGTAGGGTAGGTGTAGGGTAGGTGTAGGGTAGGTGTAGGGTAGGTGTAGGGTAGGTGTAGGGTAGGTGTAGGGTAGGTGTAGGGTAGGTGTAGGGTAGGTGTAGGGTAGGTGTAGGGTAGGTGTAGGGTAGGTGTAGGGTAGGTGTAGGGTAGGTGTAGGGTAGGTGTAGGGTAGGTGTAGGGTAGGTGTAGGGCAGGTGTAGGGTAGGTGTAGGGTAGGTGTAGGGTAGGTGTAGGGTAGGTGTAGGGCAGGTGTAGGGTAGGTGTAGGGTAGGTGTAGGGTAGGTGTAGGGTACATTTTTCAACTCGAACATTGTAAACAACGATTCACATCAGTTGCCAGTCAGTTTGATAGATCCGTTAAAGTCACTTGTCACTTTATTTTTTTTATAGAAACAAAATGGGTGACGAGATGAAACGATAAGCTGTAATTTTTATTTCGAAATATTTTTATTATGCGAGGGTTTCAAAATATCGTAAGTATATCAATCTAGTTCTGGTAATCTATTCTCCACATTGGAAAGTATTTGAAACCTTCTAATTGAACTCTTTTTTCGACACAACAATACAAATACTACTACTACTAATACAAATGAATGTATGGATCTTGCCATGATTCTTTGTTCTTATTACATGAGTTCTTTCTCGCCTTGAATGATCTATAGTGACCAAAAAGTCAGCCTTACTAAATAATTATAATTCCAGCCTATTTTATCGTCCCACTGGAGGTAAAGGCCTCTTCTCACACAGAGAAGGCACGATCATTGATCACCACGCTTGCTCAAGGCTGTTTGGCAATTCCAGACTACATTTACAAATTAAAGTTTTCTCTCTTAGTTACTCTAGGTTTAGTATGTATATAACTCACCGTATGTTCTGCTGTAACAAACACTACATTTAGCACGATATCCGTCCCTGATAAAATTACAAAAAAACCGAACATAACTACGTATATATCGTATCCTGATTCAGTCTTAGATGTCCTCAGCATATAAAAGAAACCATTCGTGGAGCCGACCAATAGTAGGCCACCTATTACCTAAAAAAGAAGACATACTTATTATGGAGGATGTTCTCATTATAATGTATTTTAAATGTTAATTAAATCGAATCACAATTTTAATTTTCAACACAAATGATTTTGTTAAGAAATACGAAAAGTGAAAACCTAGTAATAATAAATCGGGTTGGCTAGAAAATAAATTAGTGTATATTTTTTGATTTAGTAAACAAACAAGAAAATCTCAAGCATTCGCAAGCTAGAAATTTTTTTGAAGGGTTTAGGTGTAAAGCCAGCCCGCGATATTACTATCAGTTTACTTTTTTTTATTCAAATAGCAACGCTTTTATAGTTTAGTATGTATGTAAATATATTTAAATATAAATTCGTTATGGGGCAATTATTAAATAAGCTTCTCTCTCTATATTAGAAATAGGATGATAGAGTCTAAATATGACGATTTATTTCATCTAAATCGTCATCTCGTCTTCATTCTAAAATAATCCAAAAGCGATAGTAATTCTGTCTGTCTAAACCGACAAACCGATTTTGATGAAATTTGATACGGTGTTAGTTTGAACCCCAACAAAGAACAAATGACTTTTTTTAATCCGCGACTTCGGTGCCATCTGAAATAACCGGCGTTCATGCGGAAAAAGCTAGTATCTAAAAAATTTGTTGATACTCACCAATCTGATATAACCCCACAAAATAAGCCCAGGTCTTAGGGGCAGACATATGCAACATCTTTTAAACTGTGGTAGTACTCCACGCATCCTGATTAAATCACACGATCGCTTTTCAAAACGCTAAAGCACACAGAATTATAAAAATAAAATTATTCAGATCAAATACCTAGTTGTTATAATTATTATAAACTATCAAAGAGAATATACTAACATACTCGTATAATACTTAGAAATACCTAAGTATCTTCCCCCATTTATGTAGAATAACAATAACAAGCGATAGTAAATTAGCAGAATTCAAAGTAAATAAATAATATTTTGGACGCTAAAGCTATAAACATAATTTTGTTTTTGCAACAACAAAACAGTATTACGACGTTTATGAATTATGGGAAAACTTTAATCCTAATTATTCTTCACAGAGTTTTCAATACAGCTCTAAAATAAAAGAGTAAGGCCACAATTTTCACTTGTTTTAAAACTTCAATTCTAGGTTTTGACACACACACACTTCGAATAATACAGAAACACAGTTAATTACGACAAACTGACGAAGTTGTTCCTCCTCTATCAACTTACTATAAGTAGGTGTACAAAAGTACGAAGTAGATGGAGTCGTATGTGCGTGCGTTATCTAAGCGGTACCTAACCTGTATGGGCACGCAGTTCTGTGGCCTCTACTCATCGCCGAAAATTATTTTTAGGAAACAGTTTAAATTGAATTAGGCACATCTAAGATGTTCCTGTATTTAATTCTTTTAAAAACGTTCTTACATAATATCTCTACCTAGTTCTATATTTTTTCCAGTTGTAGATACATATTTAATATCATTGTCCTTAGATTATTGTCATTGTATTTGTGTACTGATTTACCACTCAACTATGTACGCGGCTCCATCCGCGTGGAACTACTTCCCAAATTCTGAGATGATATGAATTTTTCCGACTTATTTGGCACGTATTATTATGTGTTGGAGAAATTACATTGTATCTTTATAATTTAGAACTTTGTGGCAATTCGCGCATGGCTGGCACGCGACTCGAAGCTGAAGAATGGTCTACCCGGCGGCGAAGTACACGTATTCTCGTGCTTGTTAGTCACAGCCCAATTCTGGGAGAATGTGCGAGGGACATACATGGATAATTAGCATGGGATTCAGAAGCGCCTGCGGACTTTACATAAGATAGCCGAGGGTCCTGCGTGCTGCCTCACGTTTTGGGTCCCTATAAGGAAAGTTGAAAGGGCCATGAGAAGGTTGAACAATCACAATAACACAGGTACTTATAAAGATACTCCCGTAACTTTATAAATATATTATTGTGATAAATAAGCTATATTACTGTTAAGTTTTATAAAAGTCCCGTTAGTGGTTTTTCTGTGAAAGAGATACATCCATCTATCGGTCTATCCTCACGAACTGGGGTTTACAAAATAGTAGTATAATAGGTATACATCTTTCTGGATTTTCGCTAACAAGTTCATGTTTTAGTATACCGGGCATTTTTTAGCTTGAAATTATATTAGTGGGTATTTTATTTCATACTGATAGATAATGAAATTAATGTCTAATGTTGAATTTAAAGGACACGAAAAACCGTCAGCAAATCAATTAAACTGGACACGATAATAACAAAACACCGAAAATACAGTATTGTTGTTTAAATGTTTAATAGGCAAAAGTGTTTTAAATAAAGTAAATGCATTTGCTGCAATTTTTACTCTTTCTGTAGTCTATAATTTATATTATTTTCAAACAAATATAATAAAAAAAATATTATCGCTACGCAAAGAAAACGCATTCATTATGTCTAATCACTCGTGGTTTTCTTTCCGCCATTATTAATTATTTCTTCGCAAGTTCCATTTTTTATTTCATCTTCTATTTCTTCATCAGAATGCATGGTACATTCACATTCTGCCGCATTGTTTATAAATCTAAACTCGTAGTTTTTCTTAATTTTAATCATCTGACTTCGTATTAGTAGTAGAATACACGCTTGGATAACTGAAAGTAAAAATCTCTATGAGATTCTTTATGGCTATCAACAAGGGAGCAATTCTGGTAATTTTTAAGAACGTTCTTATTCTAATCTTAGTCTTATGGCCAAATACTTAAACGCTACTCAATTTTAAGATGCCGTTAAGTCTCGTGCTATCTCTATCATTTTATGTCAAAGTAACTGTGATAGCACACGGCTTAATAGCATCTTAAAATTGAGTAGCGTTTGAGGCTACAAAGTAGTTAATAAACAGGATGGAAGGGATATCGACATACATCCTGCTACCATGAATTTAATACATTATTAGAGACTCATTGAAATCCTTTTTCTTCATTTTTATTCAGAACAAAATACGTTGCCCCCACACTAGGATTTTTTGCTGTGTCTTGGGTGTGTTTACAAATATATACACACTCACATAGACAAACAACAAGACCCAGAACAACTACCTGTAGGCCATAAAAAAAATTTCGGTGCGAGAATCGAACTCGCAACACGAAGCGGTCAGTCATTCCGCCAAACGTGTCTAATGCATCTCTTCTGTGCAATACCTGCATGATCAAAACTTATAGAACAGGTAATTTTCTTTTTAATTAGCGTCGAAAAATGTCACCACCGAGTAAGCTTGTCAAATTACAATAGCCCAATAATAAACGTGCAGATAAACTTACAGACTTGAGCAAGGAAAGTGGCCAGGTCAACTAGCAACACCCAAGTCCGGAACTCATCAATCTCTTGTAGATTGAACCAGTAGACAGTGTACGCGGATAAGCCGAAGCCTATCACAGCCGTCGTTATCCAGAGGACAAAGCTGTACACGTAGTATACTCTCAACAGCTTCAGGATTTTCTAAAGAAGAAGAAGATATTGAGTTAAGTACTGTTGAGACTCAGACGGATTTAGCCATGTCCAAACTTAATATACAAAGCTTAAATGAAAAAATCATCAATCATCATCATCATCAGCCGAAAGAAGTCTACTGTTGAACAAAGGCCTTCCCCATAGAATACTACAACAAGCGGCAACCTGCCGCAAGTATCCACCGATAACCCGTGACCTTGACGATGTCGTAGGTTCATCTAGTAGGAGGCCTACCAACGCTAGTCTTCCGGCTCCTTTGCGCTATAAATTCGCCAAAGAACTAAGGTCACCGACATAGCTCTCAGAATAGGCAATTTGAAATTGCAATAGGCAGGCCATATCGCTCGAAAAACCGATAACCGATGGGGAAGAATGGCGACTACGAAAGTAATAATTTATGTACAATTCCTAGAAAAAAGGAGGAGCTCAAAGGGCATCAAAAAACTCGTCCACATCGTTGTCAACGGGGCACGTGCCCAACAGGCTGGCAGCATTGCCACGTTGTATAGCAATGCTGATTCTTTGACCCAAGAATAGTCCAGCCTTCGGTTTACATGAAAAGTCGACCAACCGCTTGGCGATGTCCCGGGAAACAAGATGAGAACCTAATTTTTACTATTTTATTTTTAATTATTAGGTTCCGTATTTGATGGTGCTCAATGGGACTCTTTTACTAAGCCTCCGACAAACAATAATAAAATTAAATAAACTTTGAATTTTTCTTTGTTTTATTTTTCATTCATATGAATGAAAAATAAAACAAAGAAAAATTAAAAGAAAAAGGGCAACCAAAAAAACATGTTTATTATATAATAAACATGTTTTTTTGGTTGCCCTTTAGGTACCTATTTTGTATTGTGGTATGGAACTCTTCATGTGCAAGTCCGACTCGCACTTGACCAGTTTTTTTTTACCCCATGGATTTGACGCAGGTCAAATAAAAAAAAATCATTCTTCAGAAACAATTTTTAGTTTACCATCACCCTATAGTCCATCTAGATGATTCACCCTCAGTGTTGGAGTATACTTACTCTATGTCCACCAATAACAAACATAATGTTCATCATAATATCCGCCAGTGTAAATAACATTAAAAAAGCCAACAATGCTGCATAGATTTTGTAACTTATAACATCTGGTTCAGTTTTCGTCAAACCCAACATCGTAGAAAATGATTTCTCGGCACCAACCATCACTAGTGCGGATATTACCTGTGAACAAATTAACCTTAAGTATTAAAAACTTAAGTTTCATTATGTTTCATCTAAAATCTCTTCGTTATTAGGTACAAAATAACCACGATATGATGTAATTACGGGCACATGAGAAATTTCGACTTTGTTTCTGGAATGACATCTGCAAAACTTGTGGTATTGTAGATGTCTGCAGCCATCTCTTGTAGGATCTGGTCAGTTCTACTGAAAATACGTTTCCGATCTCTCAAGCCCATAATCATAATCTCCATCGTCAGCCGGAAACGTCCACTGCTGGACGTTGGGCAAAGGTTGGCAAGAGGGTTGCCGTAATCCCCACGCAACGTCTTGAGAATCACAGTCAGGTGGTTTATTAGTACACGGAAGCCGCTGCTGCCCAACTTCCAGATTGTCCCTTAGTCGTCTTCTACAACCCCCTCGGAATGAAATGGGTGGATGCGATTGTGGCCCGGACTCCCGGGCGCTTCTTGCTAGTTACCTAGTAAAAATTATTTGCCAAACAGTATTTTTAAATTATTGTATTCCGCTGTTAACATTTGTGAACCCAGTATTCTTTGTTTTTTGTTTACAATTTACTGTTTAATTGCTTTTTTTGTTTATGGTTTAGCATCAATAGTTTTGACTGGTTTAATATTCCAATTCGCTAGTGCTGAGTTTATATAACAATTGTTTTTAATTGTATGATTGGAAGGCAAACAAGCGTGCAATACATAGTTAATAGTAACATAGTTGGATAATGAATTGTTTCATGTACTTGTAATTAAACCTGCATTTATACCATTATTAGTTCACTGCATACGAATAACTAAAAGTGCATTGATAAAAAAGTCGTTAAAAAGCCTTCATTAAATAAATCAATCAACTTCCTTTAGAATTTTAGAACGTATAGTCAACTGCTCATTACTTGTAACACTTAAAACTTAATTAAGAAAATTGATCTTATTACTACGACCTCTGATTATATCATTTTATTACCAAGGGCGTGCGGGTGACTTTACTGAATATACCAACTAACAGACAACCCAGCTCACTGTTGAATATGAAGAGTCATCTAAAATACGAAGTGCTGAAAGACACTTCACATAGCCGTTCACTAAGATACTGATCAAGAAGGACTTATGGATACTGCCCATCTTACAGGTGCATCCATTACCGGGATTGTAGGAATATTTAAAGTACAACTATAATATTCTTGTTATCTATCATGTCTATTTAATATGAACCCTGAATATGGAGAGGTCAGGCTTTTGTGATAAAGAAAATCCTAATACAAGATCCAGGACTACACTGATTATTGTGTCTTCAAGTGTCAATAAAGAATGATTAGTATACTTAAATATTTTAAACTTGTTTTCGTAAAAAGAAGTTAAAACTTTGGCCTTCAATATTTTCGTAACCAAAAGGGTTCTCAGATATGTAATCCAGAAGACAAAAATGATAGCAATGATGAAAAGGTTGAGTCGATAACTTTCGGCTTCGCTGAGAGTATTTTTACTCTTGTTATTATGCACCTTGTACTCACCAATCTTAGATATCCCCACGCGATCAAACCATATCGTAACGGTAGACATAAACAACATCTTGTACAAACTGGCAACTCAATGCGCATTTTATTGGAACACTTTTATAAGTCCCACTCTTTCACTTATAGTTCTGACCTCGTAACTTAGAAATATGGAGATACCATACCACATGAAAAATTCAGTAGATACTGTCGCTTGTTTTATTAACATCAACACAGTTCCATTAAGTTCCTAGCAAAAGATATATTATTTAAATTACATAGAAGCAGATACACTTGCAAGCGCGCTCGCGTTTTGTAAATTGTATGAACGACACACAGAAGATAGTGACTAAGTGGCGGGTATGTGGAATCTTACGCCCACGCATTTTAAAGCGGCTAATATAAGGTTATACTAACCGTCCGATAGAACCGAGGAAGAGGGTCAGACAAAATATACAACAATATTTGGGATATATCCCATCATCATTACCAAAATTGGATCCCTCTGGTGATTTCAAAGCCTTATCTATTTTATCATCTGTTACATCATTTACCTAATCGTGGTGTTTTTAAAAAAGTCATTTACATAAGTCCAGAAGGACTAATTACATCTGTTTTATTTCTTGCTATAACTTGTCAATTACCCCTAGACAACTAAACTGTTAGGCGAGATGTCTATTAACTCCGTCAATGGTTATATCCACGGATATGATCATTAACCATAACCATCTTTGAGAACTGAGACAACTCGCTCGCAGGTGGTTTACGCGTCATCATCAACAGGAATGGCACCCGGAATTATGACATACGTAGTCTGTTTCTGATGGGTCGGTGACGGGTTTATTTTAGAGTTGATTTCTGTGATTGTAATAGATATATTTCGGTCAGCGTCACTACTGGTTACCCATTTTCTATAGTTTTGTCTAGGCAGTTGATGATCCTGTTTATACTGCGATCACCTACTTTTTCCACCGACTTAAAAAAAGAAGGAGGTTCTCAATTGGACACGTATAAATTCTTTTTTATGTTTGACCACGCATAATATATCTTTTTTCAGTGTAGTCCGATTTCGATGATTCTTTTTTAAATTGATCGTTTATACCAGAAAGCTGGCCTGGCATTTCATGAAATTATTCCATCCCTTTTTTTGGTTTCGTAATTAATTTGTATGATAAGAAGTAGGCACTTAAAACCGAAAAAAACAACTATCGTTAAAGTAAGGGTACAAATACCCTCCGTTGCGTACACCAATGCGATAATAGCCATAAATAAATATTGAAAAAGCCTATTCCTGTCGAATCCGTCACTCCCAAACAAAAAACTATCTTTATTAATATCTTTATAGGTACGTAGGATGTACCAAAGATTTGACAAGCATTCTTGTTTGTTAACAGGACACCACATTGCTAAGAATAGCCACTGGTATGTAGTCATGTAGGATTGTAAGAAGGAAACACCTATTTAAAGGTTAGGTTAGAAACGAAACGAGCACGATGATTGAGTGGTACTGTGAATAAAATTTACTCTGACCATGAACAATCTTACATAGTAGAAGATAAGAATTATGATAATTAAAAAAACAACATAAATAGATAAACTTAAATAATAAATACCAGCCTGCTTTTGTTCCTCTGCAAATCTTCTATTATTACAGAGAAGGCATGATCACTGATCACCACGGTTGCTCAAGACGGATTGGTGATTCCAGACTTATGTATATTTAACATTATAAGTTCATGTTTTTATTCACCAATGTCAGTGATGTCCAAAATAGATATAAAACGTACATTATGAATTCAAACTGTAGTCCTAAGTATAGTCAAAGTCAAAGTCAAAGCATTTATTTCAATTAAACCATTTGCAGGCACTATTGAATAGTCAAAAAAAAAAAAAATTGAAGCTAGTTGCTCGTTCCAAAACGTAGGGTAGGTCTCTATGGAGAAGAACGAGCAAGAAACTCCACGGACACTCTTTTCAATCAAGCTTTTACAAAATCCAGGCTACATTATTCTTGTTGCTTCTATATGTGAAAACAATGTAAGTGAAGAGAAATCCAAAACATTCTAATTAAAAATAAATTAATATAAAAGCCATGGCAGTTAAGAGATGACCAATCTCAACTGACAGCGCCCGTTCACGAACATGACGCGCGGATCAGCACCACTAGCTCAACCATTTTGAAGGGAACCGAATGATCTAACCCGCACGCCACCATCAGTGAGACATTTGAGCGAGCATGACAATGCTCTCAACTGCCATGCTCATTTATGTCAAACACATTGAATAAATAAATGGATCCATAGTTCTCACATTTACATATTAATTGAAATAATGCTATTAATTTATACAAAGCTAAAATTTCCAATGTATGTAAGTATGTCATTCGACAGATAAAATATAATAAGTAAATATAATAATAACGGTACACGTTATTCATGTCAATAATAAGGGGTGAGCAACATAATTTTCTTGCAATTAAGAAATTCCCTAAAGAGGCTGTGGAGCAGGACCAGCATTATGCCAAGCATTTTTATCATTGATATAATCTTCCAACTTATAATATGCTTGCCTACATAGTGTGCGTTTAATGCATGTTTTAAATTGCCTTTCATTTAATTGCAAAATATCGAGCGGTATTTTATTATAACATTTTACACAATACCCCACAAAAGAAGTATGTACTTTTGACAATCTGAAACTTGGTTGATATAATTTGTTCCTATTTCTATAGCTAGGGTAACCAGGGTTAAAAATCAGTTTTTTATTTAATTTTCAATTATCATTCCTTTAAATAAAATTACCAATTTGTTTAATTGCAAAACACAATCATTATTTAAGTAACGATAATGATTTATTTTCTCGCCACAATAAAATCAATTTTCAAAATCTCCACCACGTTGTAAACACGATGTATTTCTTCTCCTTTTTGAAGTCAGTTAAAAAGTCCTAATTGTATTATTTTCATTACTTTTAGATATGTTTACAATAGGTATAGGTAAATAGCAATGTATAAACAATTTTAATTAAATCACTATTTAAGCAATGGCAATAAAGAGATGACCAATTTCAAACGACAGCGTCCGTTCACGGACATGACGCGTGGATCAAATCCATTTAGCTCAACACGCGCCACCATCCGCGAAACATTTGGGTGAGCATGACAGTACTCTCATCATCTTTATACAACGCAGCTTATAACGTAGTAGGTACTACATAATATATTATGTATGCGAAATGTGTATGCTACTCAAGTCACCATTTTGTTGTATTTTATTACAACGAAATCCTAGAGTTTAGCTAGCCTATAAAATAAAATGATAGAGTTTAATGTTGATCCCACTTATTACGACCTTTTCAATTAATTACGAACATTAATACCTAGGAATGAGTAATTGAGAAAAACCAGCAGACAAGTGCGATTCGCACTTACACATGAAGGGTTCAGTACTATAGTACAGTAGTATATACTGTTCTGTTTCGTATCAGCTCACTCTACATTCCCCTACCTATCTACATTATCCTTATGGAGATAGTCCTTTCCATAGTTCACTGAGCAACTTTGAACTTGTTGACCACCGGTCTCCTTATTGTATACGTCCTGGTGCAACAATTATTAAATAATTCGATAGATAGTTCTCCATTGCCTCATTAGTGATTCTATGAACACCTCATCTCAGTGATGTAGTTGGTATAGCTGGACCTTCTTCCTCGGTACCGATCCTTGCATATCTCACTGTGCACTAGCTATAGAAGTTATATCTGTAACAAACGGATATACCTGAGAGAGTAGTAGAATCAAAATCAAGGTCAACTTTTAATCAAATTGATTAGGTTTCGTTCTACCAAAACCAACCAATCCACATTTTCTCAACATTTAGTAGAATGACGTCAGACTAATCCAGACGCAGGGCAGTAAAAAGCGAACACTAGATGTATCATCAAACATTTCGAGCATTCGCAAGTCAGAATCAACAGTGGCGGCGACCAGAAAAGCGCCGAGGCAATTAAAGTCGTCGAGTCTCGGACTTCAACTGTCTTGAATCCTCCATATGAGGCAGAAGCCAGAACAGATTTAGTAGGCCAATAAGGCGTAAGGGACATTTACAACTGGGAGAGGCACCGTTTGCCAAGCACCATGGATAACTAAATAATGAATGAGTTCTAAAATGAACGAAAATGATGATGACGATGATGATGAATATTGTTACGTTTGATTCGAATAATAGGTTTGGCAGAAACGCATGTAAATAAGTTCTATGAAGTTTCTACAAGGTAAGTAACATATTGTGTTATGTGTTCATTCTGCCAAAGAAACACTCCCATAACATATGATATGCAGATCGTTTGTATTTATAGCCAGGCATATCATAGACACAAAAGCGAAACAACAAGCGTGGAAGAAAATTCACTCCACCTCCAGCCATGTCCTAGCTAGCCGCTCACGAACGGACGCAAAAGTACTGATGGATTGAATCATCCCATCTACATTTACCTTTACATTTACAAAGGCAAAATAAGTATTGTAGGCTATTATTAATGAAATAACGCAAAGGTTCTCGAGCTATAGGAAAGTGCTGCAATACTTCGGCCACATACCCCGAAAGCCCTCTGACAATCTGACCTAGGGGACGCAGCCTAACTAGATGGTCCGCCCAAATAGCCAAAAGCCTAAACATGTAAACACGACGATCACAGATGCTCTAAACTAAACCACGCCATGGATCGAGGGAGGTGGAAGCAGCTCAGTCGTGGAGAGTCTGGTGGATCCCGTCACATCAGCAGCAGTATTCGGCTGCATCCGATTAGACTGGAAACCGACCCCAACATAGTTGGGAAAAAGCTAGGCAGATGGATTATGTCTTGGACACGGCCATGTGTTTTACGGGAATACGTGTACGTAACAGGTAATATTTTCTTTAAACGTATCGTATAACAAGAACATTGTAACTAATTCTTTGATTAATTAAGCTGTTGTTAATTATTAAGCTGTCGAGAGGTGGAATTAAAATTTCGGATGATGTAGATGTGTAGGTAGCTACAATACCAAATTATACTCCTCGATTTTGTTATCATCAGTTTTCTGAATAACCTCTAACTATAAAAGCAAGTTTACAGACGTATTCATGTTAAAAAAAAACTATGAACGCCAATGATGATTAGACAGCACAATTATTATTAAAACTAATTATTGTAAACTTCCTGTTAATATGCGCATATCATTCTATATGCGACTGAACCCAGGGTTATTATTAAAACACTAACCATTTCGCAGGACTATATTACTAATGACATAAAAAATTATTATTCGAACTATTTATTTAATATCAAGTTATATATTTAATTTTTTATTATATTAACATCTAATTTCTATTATTTTTTCAGAGAAGTGCCCGTCTCTACCGTGTTTATTACTACTACTGCATACTGACACTTATACCTTTAATCTTCGTCAACGCGGTGACACTGTGTTTCTCACTGGGCCGTGATAATGGCCATTGGAGATATATATATTTTATAATATCAACGATACTCACACTTACACCTTATATTTCTGAAAATGACGACCTTGTATTTGGTGTTGCAAGTTAGTTAGTTTTGGTAGTTTCAATATTTGTAAGTATCCATTAATAGTTATCCGTTTATTATAAAATTTAATTAAATTTCGAGATTGTTAATGTCACAGTCAAAACTCTTAACCAGTCAAAAGTACTTTTGACTACAACAATCAGTCAAAACTACTTTTGAACGTTTTTAATTTATCCTTAATATTTAGAATCCCATTACGTTGGAAGATTTTTTTTTGTGACTTTGTGAAAACTTTGGTTTTGTAGTGATACTTATAACTAAGGAGTTCCGTATTTTTGTTTGTAACGCAAACGCGTTTTGTCTTAACCCGGCGTCATGTGGGTGAAAAAGTGTAACACGGACGTAGGGGGTGGGTCATACAGACCCGCTTATTAAATATGAATTATTTCAGTATTTCATAAAAAAAGAAGATCCAGTTCATTCGGGTTTCTTTTTTAGGTATTCATGTAAATACATAAAAGAAAAATATCTTATAATAATATGATTCAATCATGTTTAACAGTGTCTTTTAAAAAAAACTAAAAAAATATCAGCAAAATCTTTATCTTCTAGTTAAATGTAGTTATATTATTAAAAAACAATCAGTTTTCATATTTTAATGGCACATTTTTATAAAAAATTAGGAAATCTCTAGAAAAAATAATAATATTAGTCTCTCCGCATCATATTATCATAGGTACAGTCAGTTATACAGAAAGGTACAATATGTTCTAAACAAATATGTTTGTTGCAACTCTTGCAAGTGTAATTTGTTGTATGATCTTTCATGGCTGGACACAGTTGACACCTTTTGCGAACATTAGCTTTTTTGACTGAGGTTCCCCTGAATGCTCTTGTAGAATTGACAATATACGCGGTCGTTCGACCTCTTCGTGATTCAATTTTTACTAACTCCAAAATCAAAAATAAGACCATTAAACTACATATTGGTAATTCAAATCATAAACAACAACAGTAAAACTAACATACTGTATACAAAAGCAATAATCCATCCAAAATGTTCACAAAATGGCGCAAAGTTGTTACACTAAGTGCGGGGATGGGTGTCACTTACCTTTTTCAACTTTGCGAACGTGTAACTCTTAGTGCTGCCGCTGCATGACTATTTTGTTGCCTGCGACTCATAGAACAACTCAATACCTTCAGCTATTGAGAAGAACGGCAAGGACGAAAAGGAGGTAACCGAAGTCCAAGCAAAATAAAATGTGTCGGGTCTCACAGACCCTATTCCCATGACGGCGGGTTAATAAGGGGTTTGACTGAACCCAGTCAAAAGTAGTTTTGACTGGTTAAGAGTTTTGACTATTACATTAACATTGTTGTAATTTTCTGTTGTTTTGGAGCGTATTATGGCACTCGGGATACAATATACTTCGGTCGATGCCGGTAAGACTCTGAGCTGAAGTGAGCTAATTAGCAAAGTTGTAAAGTGACACTCACGGTGCGCTTATAACTTATCTACACCTTTTTACTTGTAATAATACCTTTGTGTGAAAATCGTTGACGATATGTTTAATTGTGTTTGTGTTGAGCATAGTTTTTTTGATAACCTCCCATCAAAATCTCATTTCAGAAAAAGGAATTTAAAACTACTTTCTTTTCGGTGTTATTTTTTTTATGTTTCTTTTTTCTCTTCTTACTTTCTTTCAGATTGTGCTTATGCTTTTCATTAAGAGGTTGATCAAACAATATATATAAATTGAAGATTATTTAAGACTGGTGAAAATGTTTAGTAACTATTAAATTATTATTCGGTAAATTGCCACAGCAGTCCAGCACATGAATTAGGAAATAAGATATTTATATAAGGATGAGTTATGCACCTTTTGCAGTTATTCTAAATATTTATACTCGTATATTTTTTCAAACTCTTTATTATCTATCTTCTAGTTATACATTCCATCAAGAAAGTCCCGGGAATGAATAATTTAAAAAGCTAATTTTAAAGGGATTGTCTAATATTATTTTGATGCTAAGTTGGCACAACTGTCCTCTTTACTCGCGTTGAATTCGATAGTCACTGGTCATTCTGTTTGTTCACAGGTCGCCATTTTGTCAGTTCATCTCAACTGTGTTTTGCGATTTTTACTATAGTTAAAAATGTCGAACAAATAATTCGTCTTGTTGCATTGCAAGTAGAATTTCGTGTGAAGCACTGAAAATATTATATAAGTCTTTCAGTGAATCGACTTTATCAAAATCACGTGCGTATGAGTGGTATAATGCATTTAATGTGGGCGAGATGTGGTGTAAGATTTGCCTCGTTCTGGTCGCCCATCAACGTTTTTCACTGAAATAACATCGCTATAATAATGGAAATGGTGACTAAAAATCGTCGTTTTAGTGTGGAAATACTGAAAGAATCATGACATGATTACATTTATTTGTATAAAAAATAAATTGAGTGTGTTTTTAAAAATATTGTAGATGCCTGAAGATACTCTTTAGGTTCTCTTTGGGGTTTACCCAAGAATATAAGAATTTGAATTACTACTTCTCTCAACATCTTTATTTATTTTTACAAATCCTGATAGTTATGATTCTTTCATTGGCTCAAGAATCAATTCGTAATGTTTAAAACAATTGTTTTGGCAAGAAATGCGTTGCCGCTCAACCAAAGAATTGATTTCGCCCAAAGATTTGAATCGTCTGCAAAATCTCAATCGGATAAAGGTTGCAGAAGACGTGTTAGAAAGAGTCAATTCCGACTCCACATTCATAAAACGTATTGTTACTGGTGACGAGACATGAGTTTACGAGTTTCACGTGCAAATCAGTAGTCAACAAGATTCGGAATGGCGCCTTTTAACTGAAAAAAGATTGAGAATAATTATAAAGGTTGTGTAATATTTTAAAAGGTACTTTGTATTTAATAATTGAAAATTTGGCTAAAATTGCTCGCAGTTTAACACATATGGAGTCTATGTGACAGCCCCAGTTAAATGATAGATTTAATATGAGATCAAAAACATTGTGCAAGTCCGCCTTTGTACCTTTGTGCATGAAGTATAAAAATAAATCAATTGTGAGTAGGTACTGCAACATTTTTGAAATCAAGTTTATAACAATATCTATAGGTTATCTTATATATAAAAATGAATCGCTCAATGTGTTGGTAAGCGCATAACTTGCGAACCGCTTGACCAAATTGGATAATTCTTTTTTTATAATATTCCTTGAAGTACGAGATGGTTCTTACGGAGAGAGTAGGGTAGGTGTAGGGTAGGTGTAGGGTAGGTGTAGGGTAGGTGTAGGGTAGGTGTAGGGTAGGTGTAGGGTAGGTGTAGGGTAGTTGTAGGGTAGGTGTAGGGTAGGTGTAGGGTAGGTGTAGGGTAGGTGTAGGGTAGGTGTAGGGTAGGTGTAGGGTAGGTGTAGGGTAGGTGTAGGGTAGGTGTAGGGTAGGTGTAGGGTATTTTTTTTTTTTTTTTTTTTTTTTTGTTTTTTTTTGGCAGGAGTGGGAAATCCTCATGGACACCCAGGCTGCCTCACAGGTGAGCCAGTCTGGGTAGTGCCGGACTCTTACCGGCTAAAACCACACTCCTGCCTTACAAAATATCCACAGGCAAGGAATGCCCGTGCCGTTGTTTATAGTGTTACAATAATTGTTTACATTTTTTATCTTACCGGTGTTACAGTTCATCGTGTTCCTACTGGACTAATGTTAGTAGCCTAAATAACTAACTTAAATCTAAGTGAGTCCATTGTTTTTTTTTTTTTTTTTTTTTTTTTTTTTTTTTTTTTTTTTTTTTCTAATAATTTTAATTAAAATACCTACTTATATTATGTTAGTGTCATGTAGTGGTGTTGGTGTTATATTCTACATTTTTACATGCAATGTTTATTCCGTTTAACTACATGGCAGAGTGAGCCGACCAGCCCCCACCGACGGCATCCGTTCTCGGACGTGACGTTCACATCCGCGCCGCTTAGCTCAACCATATTTTAGGGAACTTAACGGCCGGATATGCACCGCCGCCATCGGAGGGACATTTACGTGAGTATGACAGACTCACTATGCCATGCAGTTTTACATTTTCACACAGATTTGGGTTTGTCAATTATGGTGTGAGGGAGTTTGGATGGGGATTAGGTTAGTATGGGTAGGTTAGGTGTGTTGAGGTTTACTAACCAGGGACTTCGCTAGCCTGAGCAGAGCTTCCACAACAGCTGCGTCTCGGTGCTGCATGGCCGTCTTTAGGTTGTAGTCGACGACCGTTTTAGTCGGCGCATCCATCGCTCTCTTCGCAAATCGGCCCGTGGCGTAATCGGCGTCGTCGGTGTAGTAGACGCAACTGGCTGTATGCCTGGACACCGCCACTACCGCGTGAGAGATGCTGTCGTGGATCTGAAGCCTCCTGGACTTGGTGTTGATGATAATTACGCTGTCGTAGGTCAACCCCTGAGCCTCGTGTATGGTCAACGTGCGCGATCCTTCACCGGACCCATACCCCTGGCTCATAAGGGAGGATTTCTCCTCTTGCGTATCAAGAATAGGGTGTTTTCGGCGGTGCTCGGTATTTGCGCTCCCGTGTAACCTTTCACCTTCAGGGAGTGGACCTGCGACAGCGACGACTTGGAGGAGTATATACCGGAGTATATCTCGCTCAGTGCAAACGCTACATCCATCGGGTTGCGGTGTGTGCAAAGCAACTCCTGGGTGATGCCTGCCACCAGGTTCGGACGGGTATACCTTAGTTCAAATAGGTTCTCTCTGTCCAAAAATGGTAACTGGTTCACGTCTCCGATGAGAACCACCTCGCTCGCTCCAGACAACTTGACTGCCATGACAATGGCCCCAAAGTGGTTCATGAGTGCTTCGTCTACCGTGAGGCGGTAGCATTTCTCTTTCACTTTGAACCCGTTGGCTAAGATTGAGGCCATAGTGCGCACCTTTGTCTTCACTCGATCTCCTAAGCGGTGCGCTAACTTCTCTCTGAGATCTTTGGCAGCTTCGGTTGTCGTGGTGGCAACGACGTCCTTCTCATCGTCGAAGTGTTTCACCACCCACGTTGTCTTGCCGCAACCTGGAACTCCGTTTACCCACCTGATACTGGGTACCGTCCAATGTTCCAGCGATGCCGGGGTGTCTGAGGTCCCCAAAAAAAAGACTGTGCCATTTCGAGGATCTTGTCGTCCAGCATGATCTTGGTACATTTGGCGGTAACCACTACCGGGTCGTCCTTTGGAGTGTGGAATGTAACTTTCCCCTTGCGCTCCGTTTCTTCCTCGTCCAGGGTCACGAAACAGTTTTTAGTGCCGCTGTAGGCTGCCATGTACGACCCCGTCATTTCCCCAGCAACAACTTGGGACGTGGCGTTGTCGTATACGGCTGCCTCGGCTTCCTCGAGTAGTACTCTAAGCAGACCCTCTGTGTTGCGTTGAAAAGTCTGCCAGATTTTGCTGCATGTCATGAGATTAACCTGTTTGGTCGCTCTCACAATTGCCACGTACTCGAGGAAGGCGCTCTTCACGTGGTCCGTGGTGCCCGAGTTCACTGCGAGGGTCGGCGGGCTGACTTGCCCTTTGTCGGCTCTTGTGGTTGTGGGTCTTTTTGGTTCCGGTTCTTTGGGTGATCTTTGAAAGAACCTTTCCACAGCTGTTTCCTGCCTTGCAGATGGTGATGCGCGGCTGATGCTTGGGAGCAGTGCGGTGAGGAAAGTACCGATTGCTTTTAGGCGACTCCTCGACCGGGCTTTGTCCTCCGGGCTGGTGGATTTGGCCTGCTCCTTTGCAGCTTTTTCGGCAGCTGCCTTTTGCTGGGCCCGTTCTGATCCGCTTTGGGTAATCGGACTTGTCGTGGGGCTCGTCGTTGTGGCTGTTGGCTCTCGTGGGGCTTTGAGGAAACTCAGAGTTTCCCCTCTGTCCTCGTAGGCGATCACCTCGTGATGTTCTGAGGCTTTCAAACAGCCGAAGCGGTCTGCGACGTCTCCTCTATCCCATCCGATCGCCATTGCGTCGACACTTATGGTGCGGGCTGTGACTGCCATGTGTCCTCCCACCTCCCTGATCTTTTGGAGTAGTGAGCTCGCTTGTGCGAATGGCGTTTCCTCTCTCCACTCGAATAGTGCGATTGTTTTCCCTTTAGATCGCATTAGACGGCATCGGTGAGAGGCTATTTCCACCTGAGGCAGCGCTGCGTACCTGCTGCCTTTCATGCTCGATTTGGTGGTACTCCCGTTGATCAGGGCTGCGAGGCCTGGTGATATGGCTATACGGGCTCTGGCTCGGCTTGAGCCTATGCAGAAGCTTATGCCCAGCTTCTCTGTTTCCCTGTTCATGAACAGAGCCAACAATCTGATGCCTGGTGTTCCGCTTCCTCCGCATGCCAGGAGCTGCGTGACGGGCATGGTGTTGGGAGCCGACTGTGGGCTGGCTTCTGCTGCTGCTGCTACTGCCGCTGGTGGTGGCTGTATGTTGGTGTTGACGTGTGTGATTTGTATTGTTGTTATGGGTGACGTTCGTGTTGCGTTCTGTGAAGTTATTGTTTGTGTGTCCGTTGTTGTTGTTGATGGTGTTGTCGTGGTTGTGTTTTGTGTCGTTGTTGTTGTTGGTGGTGTTGGTGGTGTTGTCGTAGTTGTGTTTTGTGTCGTTGTTGTTTGCGTGTTTGTTGTTACAGTTGTTGGTGTTGTCATTGTTGTGGTTGTCGTTGGTGGTATTGTCGTGGTTGTATTTTGTGTCGTTGTTGTTTGTGTGTTGTTTGTTGCAGTTGTTGGTGTTGTCATTGCTGTGGTTGTCGTTGGTGGTGTAGTGGCGAGATTTGCTTGTGTTTGTACAGATGGTGGTCGGTCTCGACTTCGTGGAGTTGCGTCGGTTTTGTTGGCCCTTGCTGCAACTGTGGCGATTTTACTCGCGAATGCCAAGAATGGATTCCTGGTAGTCGGTCTCTCCATGATGGTGTGGAGTGTGGACTGGCTAAGCTGGGTGTCGATCTTTTGTTCCAGCTCCATTCTGTCGTTGCAAAACCTTGGACATTCGAAGAGTAGGTGCCAGACTGTTTCATCGCGGCTGGGATCACAGACGCACGATGGACTGTCCTTCAGGTGGAATCGGTGGAGATACGCTGAGAATCCTCCGTGTCCAGTTAAGATCTGAATGTGGACCGGTGTCAGGACGGCGTCTTTGAGTGTCCTTTTCGCCGCTAGGACGTTGGGGAAGAACACTTTTGTGACCGCTCCTGTGCTCGAGGACTCGTACCGCGCTTGCCACTTCTTTATGGTCCCCTCCCGTATCTTCTTTTTCACGAACGAAACGGGGACCTTGTTGTAGTCCGCTGTTTCTTTTGTTAAGGCTGCTTCCTTAGCCAGCTCGTCCGCTCTCTCGTTCCCGGCGGTTCCCACGTGGGCCCTGAGCCAAAAGAGCCTCACTTCTCTGCCCTCCTTTCTGGTCTGACGTACGAGTCTCTTTATTAGGAGTGCCAGGGGGTGAGTGACGGATGGGCTCCTCAGCAGGTCAAGTGACGATCTTGAGTCACTTAAGATGCTTACGGAGGCCACCTTTGATTCTCTTGCCATCCTGACAGCTCTGAAGAGAGCGTACATTTCCGATTGGAAAACTGTGTTGTGAGGCTCTAGGCCAAAGGTGCTGTACCTGGACTCCTTTCCGTTTTCCCACCAAGTTAAGGCAGCTCCGACTTTTCCGTCTATCTTGCTGCCGTCGGTGTATATTTGGGGGCCGAATACTTGATGGGTCTCCAGGGTTTCGGGAGTCAGGTCCTCTAGGCGTGCATACTCCGTTGTTGTGAGTAGCGCTGGGTGGGGATTTTGGGAGTGGTGCACGTTGCACTCCAGCTCGCGGCCCGGCGGTATGAACTCTCGGGGATGTCCCTTTTTGATCTTGAAAAGGGTTGCGGCCTCGATTACCCGGAGGTCTAGGGGGAGTTGGCCTGACAGGATAAGTGCCGATGTTAGTGACACCGTGCGGTATGCTTTGCAGATCTTCTGCGCGAAACCCCTCTGCAGTGAGTCAAACTGTTTCCTCGTCATCAGTTTCTCAGCTGCGGGGGCCCATGCGCTTGCTGCATACATCACGATGGGCTCTATCACCGACACATATATTGTCCTTATTATCTCTCTGTTGAGACCCCAAGTTACCTTTGCCGCGAATGCCAACCGCTTATAGATGTCTGCAGCCTTTTTACAGGTCGCAGTCACGTGCGCGTTGAAGGTGAGTTTGGAGTCTATTGTGAGACCTAGCAGCTTGACCTCTTCGACTAGGTTGAGCCGTGTGCCCGACATGTGTAGTACCGGAACGTCGTATTTGAGCTTTTTCGTTAACACCATCGCATTGGTCTTGTGCGCGGCGAAACGTAGCTTATTTTGGACGCCCCATTCCGATACTATGTCTAGCGTGTCGTTGGCTGATTGCTGCAGGGGACCGGCTGTAAAGTCCGAGAAAACAAGAACAACGTCGTCTGCAAAGGCTTGACAGTATACCCCCATACTAGCCATCTTGTGTAGGAGTGAGTATAGGATAAGGTTCCAAAACGTCGGACCAGCAATTGAGCCCTGGACGCATCCTTTCGTGGTTCCCTTTTCGCTAGTCGCTCTGGCATAGTTGACCCTGATGTTCCGGTCTTCCAGGTATGAGGTGACGAGAGCGTAGAGGTTTTTGGGACAGTTTTTGGCTACCATCTGTCTTTTGAGTGCTGGCCACCACGCGTTGTCGAAGGCGCCCTCTATGTCCAATGATATCAAAAGCATGATCTTTTTGGCTTTGATTTCGGCTCGTAAGTGCCCTATTAGAGCGTAGAGGGCGTCCTCGGTACCTCGCTGTGGCATAAAACCGTATTGGTTTTGGTTAAGTGTTGGCAGGAAGTGCCACTGGAGTCTGCCTACTAGGAGCTTCTCGACGATTTTTCCTAGGACCGAGAGCAGACCTATTGGCCTGTACGACTTTGGGCTGGTGTAGTCGTCCTTTCCTGGCTTGCGAAGAATGCACACGTGGGCGACCTTCCACTGCTTCGGGAAGTGTGACAGCAATAGGCACCTGTTGGCTATCGCTAAGAACAATTCCCTATCGCAGTTTATTGCCGCAGTGCAGATGTCTGCTGTTAGTCCGTCGGGACCGGGTGCTTTTTTCGGATTTTGGTTTTGGAGAACCATTTCGAGCTCCGCGGTCGTGAAAGGTGGATCGTCGGCAGACAGTCCTCGGGGGTTTCTCTTCTCCGCTAGCCTCCTCAGATTGGTGTGGTAAGGCTGTTCGGCATCCGTTGAGTCGTCGGGGTAGAGGGTTTTTGCCAGAAGATCTGCAGATTGTTCTGGGCTGAGCGTCTCGCCTGCAGTATTTCTAAGGAGCACGTCGTCCCGTCTTCTGGCTGTCTTCCTTAATACCCTGTAGACGCCGTCCCACATGCTCTCTCGGTCCTGCTTCGTGCAGAACTCCTTCCAACTGGCTGTGGCTGCTTCCGACGCTGCTGTGGTGTATGTGTTTTTGGCCATCACGTATTCTTGGATGGTGAAGTGTCTCCGGGTTGCGGCTGCGTTCCGGATCCTTCTCTTCTTCGTCATTGCTTCTTTTTTGAGACGTTCTAGAGAAGGGCTCCACCATGGGGGCTTGGCGTTGTGTTTAGGCGACCCTAGCTTTGGGATCGTTTTACGACATGCACTGTGGATGTTGTGTGTGTACGTGGTGATGAGTGTCTCCAGGTCCTCTGGGTTCGACACTTCCGCGACTCTTGCCTGTGTGATGTCGTTCTCCGCCAGGCTGGTCTTGAAGTGCGTGCTGAAGTCGGACCACTTTGCCTTCTTGGTGTTGTAGATGCGCGTTGAGATTGGCCTTAGGGGTTCTAAGACCTTTTCTAGGCGCATCGAGAAAGTTATTGCATTGTGGTCTGAAGTTATTAGACTCCTTTCTACCCGCCACTCCTCGACCTTCCCCAGCAGCGACAGACTGCATGCCGTCACGTCAACGGCGCTCGTGCACCATCTGTCTCCTCTGTAGGTCTCGAAAGTCGGTGTTTGGCCCGTGTTTAGGATCTGGAGATCTCTCTCGTTGAGGAATGAATTATACGCTGCCCCGCGATGGTTTTCGGAAACACTTCCCCACCACTGGCTCCAGGCGTTGATGTCACCTCCCACGAGAGTGTTGCTTGTGTGTAATTTGTGTATAGTGTCTTGTGTTGCGGTAAGGTAGGGTTCTATGTCTTGGTCACCCTCAAAATAGACAGATACCACCCCAAAGCTGAGCTGACCCGCCTTCAGCAGGACGGCAGCGATGTTCTCGGTCACAAGCTGGGGATCGTGGATGACCTCCAGGTTGTCTCCGAAAACAACGATCGCCGCCTTAACTGGTTTTTGGCGGTTCAGACTGCACTGGATGACTTGCGTGCCAGGGCTTTGTTTCATCACACCTGTTCTACCTACATAGGGTTCTTGAACAAGTGCTACTGAAATTCCCTTTGTCCGAGCCACCAGGTGAAGTTCTTCTGTGGCCAGCTTGGACCGCTGAAGATTGATCTGGATGAAGTGCAATCTTGCTGTCGATCTTGATGCGTTTTGAGGAGTGACTGGTGTGGTTGTTATATCGTCTTGGTCGCCTTTAGCAATAGGAAACGCGCGATCTTGCTATGCCATCCCATTTTTGGCGTTCCTGGCAGTCTTCGCTGAACGCTGTGTGTGTCAGGTCGCTGCCCGTCCTGTGTGCTGCCTTGCAGTTTATGCACGTGGGCTGTTTGCCGTCGATTCGAGTGAGGCAGTCCTTCACATTATGTGCTCCACTGCAGTGGCTGCAGACTTCTTTAGCGGCCTTGCATATGGACTTGTTGTGTCCATATCCAAGGCACTTTGTGCGCTGGACTAGTGGGGACTGGTCTTCGATCGAGCATCGCTTGATGCCCACGTGGACTTTTTGCACCTGCGTGTAGCATTTCCAGAGCTCTGGGGAGAGCTCCAGCACAGGATGGCACTCGTGGGGGTTCCTCGCGCGTTTCCTATAACGCACCTTTATGGTCTGTCCATCGACAGCGACGTTCTGCAGAAGGTGTTTATTCTGCGCTCTTAGGAGATCGACGATCTCCCCGTCGCTGTAGCTGGACAGCACTCCCTTGATGCAGACTAGAGGGTTTTGAGGTTTCGGCTCCTGAACCTTAAGCTCTGCGTTTGACTGAACTTGGCCCTTAATGAGATTTAGGTCCGACTTGGTCGCACATCTCAGGATGACCTTCTGGTTCCGCGCTTTCCGAACCGTGTCGACTCGGGCTCCGCTAGTTTTCAGGTCCAGGGCGGTCCTGATCCTCTCGATGACGTTGTCTCCGGTATGTCGGGGGTTCGTTGACGAGACGATCAGGGTGTGGTTGGGTTGTGTAAGTGGCTTGGGGGGTTTGGGTGTACTGGCGACCTGGGCAAAGGTTTTGGGACCCAGCTGTTGTTGGATCGGTCTGTCCGCTTTACCCAGATCCGCTACCCCCTTCTCAATGCTTTGGAGGGTCTTCTTGACCTCCCCGACTGCGAGCTCTGCTTCCAGATTCAGGGCCGGGGGTGCCTGGATTGGTGGCTCCTTGTCGCGCAGCGCGCGGAGGTCTGCTGAGACAATTTCCAGTCTTTCTGTAATGGGTTTTAAAAGCTCTTTTAGGTGTGTGTGTGACTGTGGTGGTGGAGGTGGGAGTTCCACAGGCCTGTTGGCGATGGCCCGTATTTGATGGCGAAGTCTCTCCATCTCCTCCTCGAAGCTGGTGGTCGTGAGTAAGGGTGGCTCTGGGCTACTCGGGTCAGTTCCGGCGTCTTTGGTCTGTGAGAGGTCCTCTTTGAGCCTTTCTAGCGCCTTCCGGAGCACGTCCAGCTGGTTGGAGATGCTGGTTATGCTAGTGTCCAGGCGAGAAAGACCGGCCCCCATTGAATCCCACTTGGGATCACCCGGGACTCTTGCACATTCCTGCCTCGTCCTTTCGTGCTCTTTCAAGTTCTTTAGGCTCGCGTTCACGACCTCATCTTTCGCCTCCTTGATGCCCTTGAAGGCTTCAAGGGTCTCATGACCGAGCCATTCTCGAATCCCTTTCGCCTCTTTTTTAGTGTCTGAGACGTCCGTCCGCATGAGCGAGAGTTCCACTTTCAACGTCATAAGCTCTCTAGTATGAGCTCTCTCGACCCGCACAAGCTCTTGTGCATGTCGAGAGCGCTCCTTCTCGAGGTTGAACTTATGACGTGCTCTCGAGTCTGCCAGTGACAGAGCCGTCTCATACAATCCCTGTAGGCACTCATGGGCTGTGGTCTTACATTCTCTCTTCATATTGCCCGCAGCTTCGAGGGCGTCCTTGCCTTTCTGAAGGAGATTGTTGGCTTCCCTAGTGGCCAGGTCCATCTCCACCCCTGTGCCCCTTCTCGGCGTTCTGTAAAGGAGGCTCGGCCGTCCGCTAGCAGGGCAGTCGGTTTGGCTCACGGAGGAGGCCTCCGAGTTCTCCTCGTCCGAGATGATCTGGCGTGGGGGGGAGATGCCACACTGTTCCCAGTTGATGACTACTTCGGAGATTCTCCTACTATAGTCGGTGTGAGTGTCAGGCACCGATGGTGGTGGCATACTGCCCGTCACGTCCGGTTCCGACGCTGCCTTTGGCACCTGTGGCACCTGCGGTGGACGCTCCGGCTTGTCTGACACGACCGATTTTGCCGTGTTTTTCAGCACTTTCTCTCGTAGTGATCTGGCTTTGTTGGCTGTTCCGAGTGACTCCGTGGTCAATTTGCGGGATGTGATTGCGGATTGTCTGGATGACATGTTGAGGTTTAGGTGGTCGGCGAGTGTAATATTACTTAGTGTTAGTGATTGTTTTTTTTTTTTTTTTTTTTTTTTTTCTCCTTATTTTCTAATGTACAATGGACTCACTGCTGCTTCCGCTGATGTTCTGCTTCTGCTGTCCAGTGAGGAGCCCGATACTGCCCAGAGCTCGATGTTCTGAACTCTGTGTGCGCGATGGTAATGGTGTTCAGTGGATTTCCGAGGCGCCGCTGGATCGCTGTGTCAGTGTGGTGTCGAATTTAAGGATTCTGTTGGGGCCAATTTGAAGATCTTCTCTTGCCCTTTCAAATGAGCCCAAACTCGACGTCCTAGCTCCAACGGTTACGGAGTTAGACTGCGGCGGGGTGAAGTAGCCCTGAGAGGGGGGTCGGGAGGGGGGGTCGGGAGGTTTCGTGTGGAGGTGAGGGGGGGTGAGGGGGTGGGGTCGGGGGTTCTCTCGATGGGTGACTATTGGTGGGGGGGGGGGTCGGGGGGGGGGTCCTTTTGAAATGACTATGGGTGAGGAGGGTTGAGGGGGTTGAGAGGTGAGGGGGGAAGGGTAGGAAGGTATGTCTTGTAAGATGAGAATGGGGGGGTTGGGTGGGGGGGTCAGACCCGCGTTGGGAAAGGGGCGTGAAGGGTGTTGGGGGGTTTACTTACGGGGACGGCAGGGGGGGGGGATGGTGGGTCCCCTGGTGTGTGTGGCTTGGCCGCAGGATCCCGAGCAGGATGAGTCCAAACTCGAGGGGGGTAGAACAGGGGGTTATGGAGTTCCCTCAGGGCTTACCTGGTGGTGTGTCGTGGAGTCGTCACGGTGGTCTGGTCTGCAGGCAGATTCCTCGGCCGGCTTCGGAGTCTCCAGTGAGGGCTGGGAAGGCTGGATATACGTCACGCCTCGTGTCGTCGGTTGATCGGTCAACGAAGACACGCGGTCCTAAGTAAGGTTAAGTACTAAACTAACCGCGTGTTTTTGCGTATTCCGTACCTTAATAACTCCCTGAGTCCTGCTCCGATTTTTATAAACGAGGTGTCTTTAAATTGGCCTCTGCCGCCTTTTCCTGGATTATTATTTGCAGAACGACTCCACTGACCTTTGCTGGGTTATTAGTTCCAGAAGTCCCGGGGGTCCTGCTCCGCAACCTGATGATATAGGGGCTTGCCCACACGAATCCTGGTGAATTGGCACTTTAGAATTACACTGGTCACTGTTTTGCGCACGTAGCTCAACGCGTTGAAATTATATGAATTTTTATTGCGGAGCTGATGTTGTTCGTGGCGATTCAAATCGGTTACTTTAGGTGTAGGGTAGGTGTAGGGTAGGTGTAGGGTAGGTGTAGGGTAGGTGTAGGGTAGGTGTAGGGTAGGTGTAGGGTAGGTGTAGGGTAGGTGTAGGGTAGGTGTAGGGTAGGTGTAGGGTAGGTGTAGGGTAGGTGTAGGGTAGGTGTAGGGTAGGTGTAGGGTAGGTGTAGGGTAGGTGTAGGGTAGGTGTAGGGTAGGTGTAGGGTAGGTGTAGGGTAGGTGTAGGGTAGGTGTAGGGTAGGTGTAGGGTAGGTGTAGGGTAGGTGTAGGGTAGGTGTAGGGTAGGTGTAGGGTAGGTGTAGGGTAGGTGTAGGGTAGGTGTAGGGTAGGTGTAGGGTAGGTGTAGGGTAGGTGTAGGGTAGGTGTAGGGTAGGTGTAGGGTAGGTGTAGGGTAGGTGTAGGGTAGGTGTAGGGTAGGTGTAGGGTAGGTGTAGGGTAGGTGTAGGGTAGGTGTAGGGTAGGTGTAGGGTAGGTGTAGGGTAGGTGTAGGGTAGGTGTAGGGTAGGTGTAGGGTAGGTGTAGGGTAGGTGTAGGGTAGGTGTAGGGTAGGTGTAGGGTAGGTGTAGGGTAGGTGTAGGGTAGGTGTAGGGTAGGTGTAGGGTAGGTGTAGGGTAGGTGTAGGGTAGGTGTAGGGTAGGTGTAGGGTAGGTGTAGGGTAGGTGTAGGGTAGGTGTAGGGTAGGTGTAGGGTAGGTGTAGGGTAGGTGTAGGGTAGGTGTAGGGTAGGTGTAGGGTAGGTGTAGGGTAGGTGTAGGGTAGGTGTAGGGTAGGTGTAGGGTAGGTGTAGGGTAGGTGTAGGGTAGGTGTAGGGTAGGTGTAGGGTAGGTGTAGGGTAGGTGTAGGGTAGGTGTAGGGTAGGTGTAGGGTAGGTGTAGGGTAGGTGTAGGGTAGGTGTAGGGTAGGTGTAGGGTAGGTGTAGGGTAGGTGTAGGGTAGGTGTAGGGTAGGTGTAGGGTAGGTGTAGGGTAGGTGTAGGGTAGGTGTAGGGTAGGTGTAGGGTAGGTGTAGGGTAGGTGTAGGGTAGGTGTAGGGTAGGTGTAGGGTAGGTGTAGGGTAGGTGTAGGGTAGGTGTAGGGTAGGTGTAGGGTAGGTGTAGGGTAGGTGTAGGGTAGGTGTAGGGTAGGTGTAGGGTAGGTGTAGGGTAGGTGTAGGGTAGGTGTAGGGTAGGTGTAGGGTAGGTGTAGGGTAGGTGTAGGGTAGGTGTAGGGTAGGTGTAGGGTAGGTGTAGGGTAGGTGTAGGGTAGGTGTAGGGTAGGTGTAGGGTAGGTGTAGGGTAGGTGTAGGGTAGGTGTAGGGTAGGTGTAAGGTAGGTGTAGGGTAGGTGTAGGGTAGGTGTGGGGTAGGTGTAGGGTAGGTAAATAGGCAGGTAAGTAGGTAGATAAGGACAGGACAACGTCTGTCGGGTCAGCTAGTTTAAAATAAAAATAAGGTGTGTTTAAACGGCGCGGGGTAGCGAGTTCCCATGCGAGCCGCGGCATGCGTGTTGATGCGGCTCGGCTAAATCCGAATGCAAGGCTATACGTATACACGGCGCGGCGGCACGTGGGTCACAACGAGATGTTGAACCACGCCATCGTATGTCCGTTCTACAAAAAATGGATAAACGAAAACGCCTTGCTGCAGCAGCAGCAACTGTTATTTTGCTCAGTGGTGTTTATTTAAATAAAAGAGAGAGACGAGTCGTGCACATTGTTGAGATATATGTGGCCTGAATCTCTTGGGTTCCATATGGCCGGTTCCTCTTCATACAATTCATCTCGTAGAAACCCAATTCAGTTGACGTTCGACGGCGGTCTGTTTCTGTGTTTTCTCATCATGCTAGTAGCCCTATAATATTACTCTCCTGAAGGAAGGTTATAGCGATGTTGGGGTCGGTCAGGGTATGACTGACTACCTTTTTAAATTAAACATTGTGAACTTTTTTCAAACCCCCCCCCCCCCTTCTTAAAAACTATTAGAATTTTGTAAATTTAATAAATAGGTTTTTTTTGTTTATAAACATTATTATTCACACGCACACACATTGAAAATTTAGGTTGTTATTGTGCTGTACTCGGCCAATTATATAAAGAGCAATAAACAGATTAATTAAACAGTGTTAATAAGTACTGCGAGAGGAGCAGACATAATATTTTCCAGTGACTTTTAAGTGAAAAGTTAAATTTCAAAAAGTTGTTTGAGGTAAGTCATCTTGTTTTGACAACATGCTTTTGTCGTTAGAAAATTAGAAATTGAAATAAAATGATTCCACTTATAAATGAATTTACAAAAAATATTATATTTATTTACTGATTTACTTAATAAAGTACTTAAACTTTGGTTTTTATATATGATTTCTATCGGTAACCATATCGTAATCGATGGAACCGATCACTTTTCCGAAATGTTTTTTTCCGAATTTAATTTTACCGAAAACTATTGACCGATGTCTTTTTTGCTATATGCATTATGTTACATATTTTTATATCATCGAAATATCATGTGTCATAAGTATTATTTTACCGAACTATTTTTCGTCGATTTACAAATTAACTTTTTGCTATTGGCCGAAGCCTCTTTTGAACTTTTTTCATTTGCCAAATGATTTATTTGCCATATTTTCACCACACCGAAACAATATTTTACAGAATACTAGCGGACCCGGCAGACGTTGTCCTGCCTGAAAATAAAAACAAGTCCTAGAACTACAACGCCAACTATCGGGTCCAATTGTGAATCTAAACCATTCACAAATCCACTGGAACACACACAAAACATTTCATCAAAATCGGTCTAGCCGTTTAGGAGGAGTTCACTTTCATACACACGCACAGAAGATTTTTATATATAAGATTACCTGGTAGCATTATCAATATAAAATAAAATAGTGTCATAAAAAATCAATAGGCTACAAAATTTTAGTGACAGAAACGAATCGCTGCAAAACCGACTTCACGCAGTCTTGTCTGCCCTACCCTAGAGTGTAATTTAAGCCCGCGTAGGCGCGGAGGGGTCTGACAGAAACAATGCTTGTGCATGTTGCATGCCTGCTTGCATGTTTCATGCTTGTTTGCACGCTGCATGCTTGCGTGCATGCTGCATGCTTGCTTGAATGCTGCATGCAAGCAAGCAGATAGCAGAATGAAGCATATATGAAATAGTGTACACAAACTTTCTAGGCGTTTGATGAAATGAAAATATGGTAATTAAAACAGTGGCATACTGAATGTTTGGAATCATAATACTTCGAACAAATGTTATTCGGCTAAGTCTAATTTCGGTAAAAAGTTTATCGACCAAATGAAACGTCGGAAAAACGAAAAAAATCGAATTGATAATAGGTCAACTGATACAGTGGCAGACGTGACTTCGATGAAGTAAAAAAAAACGAAACGATAATAGTTGAAAAGTTTTAGGTGAAATGAAATTCGGTCAAATATTTTGCGACCTTATGATAGGTAACCCGTAATCGACGATAACAACCAACAAATGATGGTCTTCAATACAATTTCAAAGTTGAAAGGTTTTCCGGAGTGTTTTCTTGGATATTATTTACTTAAATACCCAGAGAGTCAAAAATGGGGGCTACTAAAAATCATCATCATCATCATCAGCCGGAAGACGTCCACTGCTGAACAAAGGCCTCCTCCATAGAACGCCACAACGAGCGGAAACCTGCAGCTTGCATCCACCGGTTACCCGCGACCTTGACCATGTCGTCGGTCCATCTGGTGGGATGCCTACCAACGCTGCGTGTTCCGGTTCGTGGAAATTAAAGTGCTTAAAGACGAGGGTTTATAATAATAATATATAATAATAATAATAATCCATTTATTTTCAGGCTGCATAGGCCCATAGATAAATACCTTAACCTAAACATACATATTTTATAATTTGTAACTTTTGTTAGTAGTAAAGACTTAAGACTATTGTTAGTAGCACTTCACTTTGCACTAAATTGTCTTTGTGCTGTCCTGTGGCACTTGTCCGCGGAAGCGACGGAACACCACGTCCTGCGGCCAAAAGTCTTCTTCCATGACGAGGGGTAGGAAACAATCCGGTACTCGCACCACAAACGCCTTGAAGTTAACGTTGTGTCGCGACTCCAGTAACTGCACCCTCGGCGTGTACTTCGTCTTTCGGCGCACGTACTCCACGATGTCCTCCGCCTTAGTGGTGTAGTGCAGGCGGGAGATATACACCGGAGTGTTCGGCTTAGCTGCACGCAGACTTACATCGGGCTCCGCTGGTGCTTTGCCGCAGCGGTTCGCGTTCTTCCGTGATCGGCGTTTCCTCTTTTGCCCCGTCACGAAACCATCCCCATTATCCGCCTTTTTTGGTGCCTTTACGGGCACAGGCTGCATACTAGCAGCGCCAGGGGCGCTCGCAGAGACGCTAGCGAAACCCCTCTGAAGAGGTTCCACCGGGGCTGCAGACACTGGCAGCGGGACGGGGCCCGGGGTTCGGGTGGCGCTTCGTGGAGGAGCCGCGGAGACGGGCGCAGGGCTGCGGGGCGCGCAGTCAGGACGTTTTGCTAGCTCTTCTTTATAACCAGTGTCTGTTGCCAGTGTTGACTTATGGTACAGAGACGTGTTCCTTAACTGCTGGCCCCCTACAGAAGCTCAAAGTCACGCAGCGAGCAATGAAGAGAGCTATGCTCGGAGTTTCAAAGAAGAACGAAGAAGAACGTTCCGAAGAACTAAGTCACCGACATAGTTCTTATTAAAAATAGAAATTTTTAGTAACTTGCAAATTTTGAGAGCTGAATTTTGATTGTAATATTATAATTAATTGCAATATTTATAAAATTCTTTTTATAAATATTGCAATTAATTATAATATTACAATAAAAATAGGCCTAAAACTAACATTATGTGAATATTACACAGTTGCAACAAATACTACATCTATACGGATCAAAATGATCACCTTCTTTTAAGTCTGTTTAAAATTGCACCATCTTAGGAATAATACGCTTTTCACTTTTTGACACCATAAGGTACACCTTATGGCTAAACTACTTTTTGCCTAAAGTGGCTAATTAGCTAACTCAGGGCCTGAGTACAAGCACCACTCGTACTGGTCTATTTTAAGAAATGATGTCGATCGTCTTTAGGACACTCAAATCACACCGAAATTTATTTAAATTATAATTCGAAGTAGGATAGAAAGGATTAGAAATGGACAAGCTCGGTGAATGCAAATAACAATGCTTTTGTTTGTATTTTTTCAGGCAGGGTACCTACCAAAAAAATATTGGTGGTTTAGTACACAAGCTTGCGTGTTTTGAAAGATTGAATTTTCACAATGTACACTACAAAATTGAGGCCTCAAATAGCTGCCTGTGAAATAACCAAACAAGGACGATCTAATGAAGATGATACCTCAGGATGCTGTTCTGTGAGACGCTGTTTATTAGTATGGGCATCTCTGCGGTTGGTAAGTGGAAATTGGTAAATAAATCATCTGTAGTCGGCTTAGCGATAAAATTAAAGTCTATCAGTCGTTGCACTACATTAGTGGATCTATAAATACCACGATATTTAGTAAATATTGATGGGACACAAGAATGACTCTTGACAAGTCATAATACTGTCATTGTTTAACTATCATGTCTGCTAATTGGATAGTTGATTTCATGGGGACCCCGTTAATTTTTTTAACCTTGTTATATTTTTATTATTTGTTGTAATAGTAATAAACACAGTAACAGATAGTAATACACACTCAGTAAACATTTCTAGTATCTGCCTATGACATGACGGTTCAAAATACCTCTGACAGACGACCGGATGGACTGACAGACAGACAAACAGCGGAGTAATAGTGATATGGTGTCGTTAAGCACTCTTTGACTTACCATCACTTCAGATTACTTGAATCTCTCTGGGTTATGAACCCTTAAAAACAAAAAGTACACCTAGGTAAATACAACAAAAAGTTTTATTTTCATTTCACAGGTAGTGTCCGTACTATGGACTAGTGTAATAATATTAATAACTGTTGAATACTACAGGCACCGAAGGCCGGAATCGTTATTTTCACTAAAAGATCCCTTGGTGGTGTTTGGAATCATTGCTACAATTGCACAACTAGTGGAATTCGGAATGTTAGTTACGTTCATCGTAGCTGGGATCAAGGTAATCTATTTATTACGTAAACAAAGAACCTCATTGCTGAGTATAAGCCATACCTACGGATCAACCGGTTGTGGTTTAGCTGCGCTTGCCCGCGGTCGGTCCTTGGATGGGTGACCATCCATTTCAAACTGATACCCCTCCTCTTACCTGCGTGCCTCGAAAAACACCTAAACCCGATGGTCCCGGCTGTCCTTCGTAGATCACAATCATTAGGCGATTCGCACACTGCATCGCATCACGCAGCGTAGCGCAAAAAACTATTATATTTGTATTGAAAACACGCGCACGTGACTACGTCGCCACGCACCCCGCTGCATGATGCGGGGCAGTGTGCGAATCGCCTTATAGACTTATGCCTTATGATATTTTTATTATTATTATCATCAAATATAATTTCTATTTTTTTTTCAGAGAAGAACCCATCTCTATCGCGCTTACTACCGCTACTGCATTCTGACACTTATAATCTACGTCATCGCCGTGACACTGTGTCTATCACTGGACTATTATGATGGCCACTTCTTTGGAGAGATATAATTATTTAACTTATCATATCAACGATTTTCCTGCACAGATTACTGAAAATGACGCGCTCGTATTTGGCGTTGCTGCCAGTTTGAATATTTGTAAGTATCCATTAATTTTGATGTCCATTTTCGATATTGTCAGGGAACGTCATTTTCGGTTGTTTTGGAGCGAAACTACCTCAGTTGACGCGAGCTAATTAACATTTATTGTGTTTATGTTGAGCATATTATTTTTGATAACCTCTCATCAAAATCTCATTTCAGAGAAAGGAATTTAAAACTATTATCTTTACTTTCTTTTCGATGTTTTTCTCCATGTCATGTTTCTTTTTCTCTTTTTACAGGCCTTGAGATCGTGCTGATGCATTTCATTAAGAAGTTGATTAAAAAATATAAATATAATGAGGATTATATGACCGGTGAAAATGTTTAGTAACCATTAAATTATAATTAGAGAAATTGCCACAGCAGTCCAGCATATGAATTAGGATATAAGATTTGTATTTAAGGATGAGTTATTATTATTGTGTTGTATTGTTGTATGTTATTACATCTTTTGCAGTTATTTTAAATACTCGTATATACTTTCAAACTCTATATTCTAATGAGCCTTTACGTTGAAAAAAAGATTTAGTAATGTAAATACATTTGTAATTGTACACGACATCAAAGTCAAAGTCAAATCATTTATTTCAATTAGACCATTATAAGGCACTTTTGAACGTCAAATGAGAAAAAAAAAAAATAATTGATTCTAGGTGCCCATTTCAAAAGGTAGTTTTGTATGGAGAAGAATGGGCAAGAAACTCCATACTTACTCTTTTAAAAACGATGTTAACAATATTTGCATTTACAGAAATTATATAATTATACGTGAATACGATGTACCTTGCATAAAAACACTAGGTATTTGAAAGTGTGTACAAAGTATCACAGATTAAGGAATGACATACTAAGTTATGTGTACATAGATACACAGTGTTCACATATTAATACAAATGTTGAAACAGTAGACGACCACTCCTTATATTTTAACAAACAATGAATCAGTATGTGAGCCTGAGCAGTGCATAAAAAAGAGTCAAATATAAATATGTACATATTTATACTAAGTATGAAATTAGGTATTTTAAATTAGCAATCGGTTCGATTTTGTCTAGACTGTCGATCGTCCTATGGAGCTAGACCAGCATGTTTCCAAGCATTCTTATCTTGAATATAGTCCTCTAAATTATAATAAGCTTTTTTACAGAATGTACTTTTAATATATGATTTAAATTTTGTTTCACTTAGCTGTAATATATCACTAGGAATTTTGTTGTAGCACTTAACACAGTACCCCATAAAAGATGTATGGACTTTAGACAATCTAAAATATGGTTGAGCTATTTTGTCCTTGTTTCTAGTATTAAAGTCATGTCTATCACTTACTTTATTAAACATATGTAAGTTTTTTCTTACATACATAATATTTTCATAAATAAATTGGCAAGGCACTGTCATTATATTAATATTTTTAAATAGTTCCCTAAGAGATTCGCGGCGACGTATATTGTAAATGGCTCTGACAGCTCTTTTTTGTAAAATAAAAACGGATTCAATGTCAGCAGCCCGACCCCACAATAAAATACCATACGACATAATGCTGTGAAAGTAGCCAAAATAGACCAAACGCGCAGTTTCTACATCTGTCAACTGTCTTATCTTTCTAACAGCATAAGCCGCGGACCTTAGTCGCCCCGCAATAGATGTTATATGAGGTCCCCATTGTAATTTCTCGTCTAGCGTGATTCCCAGGAAAACCATTTGACTAGTAAATTCCAGTTTCTCTCCATTAAGTATGATGTCATATTTGCTATTCCTAACATTTGGTAAAATGAATCGAATACATTTGGTTTTTTTTTCATTAAGTACCATATTGTTTACCGTAAACCAATTTTGAACCTGAAGAATAGCGTCATTTACGTCGTCTAGATTTTGTGACCGTCTGTCTATTTTAAAAATCAATGATGTGTCATCGGCAAATAACATCATTTTTGGTTGATTTTGAAACAATTGGGGTAAATCATTTATATAAACTAAGAATAGAAATGGACCCAATATTGAACCTTGAGGAACGCCCATAGTCGTTTCAGACCCCAATGAGTTCACGCCGTTAACCTGTACTTTTACCCGTCTATCCCTCAGGTATGACCTTAGTAAATCAAGAGATGTTTTACTAACCCCGTAGTGCTCCAGTTTCAGCAAAAGTGTCTCATGGTCAACGCAATCGAACGCCTTTGAGAGGTCGCAAAAGATTCCAATGGCATCTTGTGATTCCTCCCAGGCGCTAAAAATGTTCTTTATCAGGGTCACACCGGCGTCAGTTGTACAACGCCCTTTGGTGAAACCATACTGTTGATCATGAAAGATGGAATTTTTATTAAAGTGACGCAACATTTGATTGAGCATTAACTTTTCAAACACCTTGCTGAGAACTGGCAGAATCGACACAGGCCTATAATTGTTGGGGTCTTTACTATCACCGGATTTGAACAACGGTACTACTTTACTGTGTTTCATCAGATCCGGAAAGACTCCTTGGTCTACACTGGTGTTAAATATAAGAGCTAAATAGGGCGCAATCGTTTCGATAATAGATCTACAGACTTTTACAGACATTCCCCAGAGATCTTCTGTTGATTTAATTTTAAGATCTTTAAAGGCTCTTATAACAGCCTGGGGGTTTGTATGTTCAAACCTAAACTCCGAACGGCATGCCTTAACATTCTTCCTAAGTAAGGCAGCAGAGAGCGCGGGAGAGGAATTTAAAGCTTCAGTAGTTTTAATGGGAATATTTCCAAAAAATGTTTCAAATTCCTGAGCTACTTCTATATCTGAATTTATGGGGCCATGTGCAGTCTCTAAATTAAATTCAGTATTACGCTGTTTTTTCCTACCTGTTTCATTATTTATTATTTGCCAAGTAGTTTTTATTTTGTCATCAGCTAATTTTTTTTTTTTATTTTTTTTTTTTATATTGTTATAGGCTTGCGTTTCTAATATAAAGGGATTTGGCTATTTTGCAGACACTTTTAAAAAGTTTTGAATATTTCGCAACATACTGATGAAAGCTTGTATTCATTACATGTTGCTTTAGACCATAAAGTTCAAATAGTTTTTCCCTGCTTTTACGAATACCTGGAGTCGCCCAATCGCTAAATAAGAACTTTGTGCAAATAGTTTTAGTCTTTAGTGGAAATGTGTCATTAAATTGCGTGTTTATTAGTGAAAAAACACAGCGTAGAACTCATTTGGGTCATCTATATTATTAAAGCACTGAACACTTAGTTTACTTTCCAAAAAACTATTAAAGGAGATGTTCGGAAAATGTATGGAGCCTGGGCCAGCACTATGTACACCATATGTAAATATGGCTACACATTATAGACACCGTTTTATTATGGTGATTGTGTATAATTTTACTTCGTTTTAGTGTAAAAACAAATTAACTCGACCAAGGAGAGCAACACAACATATAAATATGGCGGATCAGTATTATGCCAAATGACATTTTGACTGACAATGACATTTGATTAATGTGTCTACTGTATAATGCGAAAAACACATGAATAATTCCAAAAATACTTGGGTTTTGAGATATAATAATAAAATAGTACTAGGTACAGAATGTTCTACTTGAATACGGCAGCAAATCTTGTATAACCTATTCGAGCAGCTAGAGATTGGTTACCGGTGTCAAAAGGAGCAAACAAACAAGACTTGAACGCATTTGGTTTATCAAACTGTGTCCTTGCTGCTGATCAATATATTCTGGACTTCGAAGATTCATAGAATAGTGAGCTGTGCAGTACCAGAAAACGTAACAAGTTATTGTAAAAGTTGTATCTACACAGTAACAGCTGGGAAGACATCAATTGCTCTATTCCAACTAGACAGTAACTATTTTCAATCAAGTTCATGATATTTAGTTTCTAATATTAGCGACTTGTAAGAGGATGAGACATCAGTCATGTGAGGAATATAAATAAAACAACTTGTTAGGATTTGTGATTTTATTTTACGTATTCATTTCCTACATCACCCCATAATAATATTCCATTCAAGATTGACGCTAGTGCTTCTATGCTCTTTTGGTACCGCACCCAACCCAAATACCACACAATGGTCATTATATGAGCACAGCAACCCACAGTCCGTTTTCCCGAGATAAAACTACAATAATAACTAATTATTTTAATTAGAGACTTAATTCTTCAGATTTTAATATAATTTTTCTTAAATATTCCGGTACTCTATTTCGTTCTAAATTGGTACAAGCTGGCACAAAACAATGAGAACTTGTCTGTGTTGTGTGTGAAAAACAATCAAGTGTTATTGATGCACTTGGTGGCTGGATATCAAGTTGCGCTTCTTCTTCCATTCTTATATTGTACTGTACAAGTCTCCAGCAGTAGGAACAAAGAAGCGCATGTTCTGGTAACTGAAACAATAAAATAATTTAGTTATAGTAGCAACAGAAAGGGTTGTTAAATATGTGTAAAAGCAAATAGGCACTGATATGTGAAGCTTATAGAATTTAGCTTTAAGAATTACAATTGACTAATAGTCACTGGTTAGTCTTTCAAGCATACAATATCGTAACCAGTGTACAGTGCTTTAATAAAAAAAAAAAATTAACCTACCTCATTCGGGTAAATTCTTGCTGCAACTTCATCTCTCCATGGACCACTAGCCAAGTGTGTTTGCCTACGGTGCAGAGACATTCCACACCATGCACACATAGTGTTTTGATGAAGGTTAGATGGGCCCGAATTTTGCCGGTCATCCTCAGCCCTTGAAGCATGCTCAACATTTCTATGTGCTGCTACCCAGCAAGCATAACAAACCAGTCCTCCTGGTGGAATCTAGATAAAACAAAAGAATGCATTATGTATTATTTATTTATAAATACTTCATGCACAAACATACAAAGGCTGACTTAAAGCGCCTGTAGGTAATTAAGTAAGGTGTTACTGTTACCTCTCTTGGATATATTCTTGCTGTGATTATGGTGCGTTCAGGTCCTTGTTGTATAGAGTGTCTGTGTGTATGGGTAAGAGACCGTCGGCACCATACACATGAATTTGTGTTAACTACAGGAGCTGCTACGATTCCTCTTTCTTGAATTATACTTCGAGTATGTACCCAACAAGCAAAACATATCAAGCCTCCCTCGGGTATCTAATATAAAAAATATGAAATTGAGATATAGTAATATATGTATAGTAATAAAATAAGCATAGTTTAAAGATAGTTATTTGGATAACTTTAAATGACTGTTCTTTTTATTTCTGCAAAGTTGTTGTTTTGGATTATAATCAAGAAATATCTGCATTTGTTTTATATTTATGCCTGCCATTTATGAACAAAAAAGAAAAATAGAAGAGGTGCTTACCTCTCTTGGAGCAATGGTTTCAGGAATATATTGTCTTACGGCACCCTCAGGAATAGAGTGAGCACGTCTATTAAACAAAGACCTCCTACACCTAACACAAACATGACTATCATGGCGATGCTGGAGTTCATGATTATCACAAAACATTTCTTGCATTATAACGTCAAAACATTGTGAGCACATTACCCCATTCATTACCCCAACTAAAACAAAACAAATAAGAGGTTATACAGTTTTCATAGATATGTTACAGAATAGAAATAAATAAAATGTTTTTACCCGATGAAGATACCGTTTGATGAACGAAATTATTTCTGGACCCCTATCATCGGCAACATATTATTATTGTTCATTTTTATCTATTACAGAGTTGCATTATAGGCACGCCATTGTTAATAAACTGGAATTAATGAGTTAAAATCTGTTAGATTATGGAACAAGGGAAGAAAACATCTGATAGAAAAAGGATTTAGAAAAAACAAGGCAATACATAGGGCATAGGGGACATACCTGAAAGTGAACTTGTTATTGTAGAATATACTTACCATAAACGACGTAATTCAAATCACAGGCGAATCAGAAACTATATAACAAAGCCGGGGTCAACAGAGAAGTATTCAATCAATATCCGTAGTAGTAAGCTACAAAACAAAAACAATCACTGACAACTTCGAAACACATCCAAACCAACGCGCGCGAACACGACTCAATCGGAGTATCGGACTCAATCATTCAAAGACAAAGTCAAAGAAAGTCGCTAATGTCACAAACTGTCAAACGTCAAACTGTCCAAAACTGTCAAACGCAACGTCATGGCTGTCCTAAAAATTGGGTTATCATATTAAAAATTCTTCCCAAATAATCATTTCTTACACCTAAACTCTTCTTCAAATTAATATGTTTGTATTTTTATGGAAATCCCCTTATTTTTCCTTATTCATCTATGTAGTGTACATAGTGGTGGCCCAAAATCGAACAACTCCTTTATCTAAGTTTTTACATGTAATTGGCCTAAACCTTATTTGAATTTTTTGTAAAGGAATGTAGGCGCAAAACGTTATTGTCTGTCCACTATGATCAGATGGCAGCTTATTTATAATTTCTTTATGTAAATAATCACAATTACAAAATATATTATCAATACAAGTGGCAGAAGAATCTGTCACTCTAGTTGGTTCCATAAAAACATTTGACAAATTAAATGACCTAAAAAGACTCAATAATCTGATACTACTGGAGTTGTTTTCTAACAAATTAATATTAAAGTCACCACATATATTATGATGATTGATTTACTACTAGTACTAATTTTTTTCAACACTTCTTCCATTACAGAATCAAATGTAGATAAATTCTGGGGATAACTGGGGGGTCTGTATACACATACTATAATATGCTTATCCAGCTCAACACAGGACAATTCAACAGTATGTTCTACTGATAATCCAACGATGTCTTTTCGTTCTTTACACTTAATAGAATTTTTAATTAATATTAAAGACCCACCATGTATCATATGTTTTCGGCTAAAATGGCTAATTACACAATAATTTTCATAATTAATAGACATCACTTGATTATCTTTTAGCCAATGTTCTGTTAAACAAATAATATCATATTTGGTTATTTCTAAGAACATTTCTATTTCAAGTAATTTGGAAAAGCAACCTTGAATATTTTGATTAAATAATTTTAAAGTATGTTGCTTTCCTTTATTTGTTAGGTTGCCAGAAGTTACCTTTTTATTATTCAATAATAATAAATGATTATTTGAAGGTCCAGAATCATCACCTTACCATAAAACAAAAAACAAGGTAATTGTTCATATATCTATACATATGTCGCAGCAAGCGATAATTTAGCGATAAAGAGGATTCAAAGTGATTATTGTAGTACCTACAGAAGAAATGGTAAACGCCGTGACGTCAGCTGTCGGTTAAAATGGCGCCATGTGGACAGAGTCGTGTTAGAGAGTGGGGACCGTGCCAAGCTCACTTTTGCTCGAGACACCAAGCAGGACACTCATCTAGTACGAAACTGTCGGTTTACCTATTTGAATTGTATTGTACGATCACATTTAATAAAGTAAGGTTGTTAGTACTGCATTGAATATTGTTATTCTACAATGAACCCGATACCACCGAACCCAAACGATGTCGGCGCTACCGCTCAGCCATCGCTGACGCCGACACATATAATAAAACAGTAACAAAACTGTGTCTGTACATCTATACATATAATAAAACAGTAACAAAACTGTGACTGTACATTGAATATATTAAAAAAATAATAATTGAGTTGGGTTTATGAACAGTACCAGAGCACGAATCCAAGAAAAAAATTCTGTCTGTTTGTCTGTTTGTCTGTTTGTTTGTACACGCTAATCTTCGGAACTACTGGACGGATTTGAATGATTTTTCTTTCATTGTATAGGTATTAAGTCTGGGCAACATATAGGCAACATATATAATTTATCTTGGAAACTTGAACACCAGATGCAGAACCGCAACAGACCAGCTAAACTATAAGAGATACAAAAATGGTACCATAGCAAAAATTGTTCCACGTGATGAGCATTTTCTGCTGACAGAATAAATTTGAAGATCTGTAACACCTGATGTGGAACTCCAAGAGCCCAGCTACACCATGACACATATAGGAATGACGTCTTAGCAAAAGTTGTTCGGTCTGATGGGCATTTCCTGTTGACTTATAAAAATCGAAGATCAGAAACATCTGATGTGAAAATTAAAGCTATCACTAATTTCACTGTATCTTATAAAATAACATAAGCTGGGAGTACCTCCACGCGGTGAAGGCAGTAACAGTTTAGGACTAATTTTTGATGACGATGGTATATCATTGAAAATTTGACTCTACTGGCCAAAATTCCCAATTCTTTTTTTATTTTATCGAATAAATATGCCTTCGGGCTTATGTTATTTGGGTGTTTAATTTCCTTTTCCATTTATTTTCGTGACACGGTAGCCGACCCGGTAACGCAGGGGAGCAGTCACTTAGATTTTAATTGATCAGGTATCTTCTTTACAATAAAACTATAAACTAATAAAAATAAACTAATAAACTATAAACTAATAAACTAAACTAATAATAAAAATAAAACTATAAAACTATAACCATGCCTAGAAAGAGGTCAAATCTTTCCCAATGTTCCAAAGGAGCTAAAAGATTGAGGATCATAAGATCCCAAGAATCTACCGAAGAGCGTCAGGAGAGACTTAATGCTGTTCGAGAACATCAGGCTGCAACTCGCTCCGTGGAAACCTCTTCAGATCGCGAAGCACGCCTGCGTTCTCAGCGTATTTACGCATCTACATCCAGGTCTCTAGAGACCAGTGAAGAGTATGATGCGCGACTGATCGCTGATCGTGAACGTCATACATTGACTCGCGAGTCGGAGACGTTCACGGATAGAGAATTGCGCTTGAGTTCTCAGCATATCTACGCATGTGCTGCGGAACGTGATGCGCGACTGTCCGCTGATCGTGAGTGACATGCATTGTCTCGCGAATCGGAAACGTTTACCGATACAGAATCACGCTTGAGTTCTCAGCGTATTCGCACATCTACTAACAGGTCTTTTGAACCGAATGATGAACGTGATGCACGATTAGTCGTGCATCATCGGGTCGCTAGTGTATGATAATCTCGATCAGCAGTTAGCTGCTGATCGAGATTATCATACACTAGCGACCCGACCCAGCTTCGCATTGGCCTATAGCCTTCCTCGGTAAATGGACTATCCAACACAAAAATATTTTTATAATTCGAACCAGTAGATCCTGAGATTAGCGTGTTCAACCAAACAAACAAACAAACTTCAGCTTTATAATAATACAGTATAGATTGTCCCGAACACGCACACAACAAAATATTCATAATCAGTTAGAAAGTGAGAGAAAAAGATTTGCTGGAGTACGGCATGAAGAGACAGAAGAAGAGCGCAACGAACGTTTGAATTCTGATCGACTTCGACATTCTCTGAACAGAATGTCGATATCATCTGAAGAATCGGATGTGTCTCAAGATATAGCCGTAGGTCATGACGACCTTCCTTGGGTTAGTAAGGAACGGAGTTCATTTACGTATACTCCTATGATTGACTACGCCACATATTCCGCCATCGGAGGTATGATTCAAAATTGTACTTTTTGAACGTCTCGAATCATCTCGCGCATCCCGTTGTTTTCCCGTCCCCGGGCTCTTAGAATTCGACATCAGACGTTTCAGATTTTCGATTTTGCCGACCCCGTTGTCGCTGGCATAAGCAACAGGATCCGCGTACGAAGTCGCGGGCAGAAGCTAGTATTATATATTATGAGACCAACAACCATTGTGAGTAGGTATTGCAGTTTCGTTGAAATGTAAGTATTTATTAATATGTATAGGGAATTAATTGATTAATTAGCAAAGTAATAATACTTATTAAGTTGTATTGTTAAAATAACTGCATATCAGTGATTTTTTTTAAATTTACATTGCTATGTATCACGGATATATATGGTTTGTATTATGTTACAGTGAAAACTCTTAACCAGACAAAACTGCTTATGACCAAAATCAGTCAATAGTAGGTACTTCTGAAAGGTTATAATTTATCGTTATTACTTAGAAACCCATTAGGTTGGTAGATTTGTTTTTGTGACCCTTTTCAAACTTTTGTATTATAGTGATTCTTATAACTACGGTGTTCCGTATTTTCGTTTTGGAAACGCAAACGCGTTTTATCTTAATAAAGGTTTTGACTGAAGCCAGTCGATAGTAGTTTTGCCTGGTTAAGAGTTTTGACTGTAACATATTATACAGAAACTAGCTGCAACTTTTTGACTGACTGACTCCTTGACAATTCAAAAGTACCTGTTAATGGTTTATCTATACATATAATAAAACAGTAAAAAAACTGTGTCTGTACATTGAATATATTAAAAAAATAATTATTGAGGGGGATTTAGAAACAGTAATAGAGCACGAATCCAAAAAAAAAATTCTGTCTGTTTGTCTGTTTGTCTGTTTGTCCGTTTGTCTGTTTGTTTGTACACGCTAATCTTCGGAACTGCTGGACGGATTTGAATTATTTTTCTTTTGTTGTATAGGTATTAAGTCTGGCCAACATATAGGCTATAATTTATCTTGGAAACTTGAACACCTGATGCAGAACCGCAACAGACCAGCTAAACTATAAGAGATACAAAAATGGTACCATAGCAAAAATTGCTCCACGTGATGAGCATTTTCTGCTGACAGAATAAATTTGAAGATCTGGAACACCTGATGTGGAACTCCAAGAGCCCAGCTACACCATGACACATATAGGAATGACGTCTTAGCAAAAGTTGTTCGGTCTGATGGGCATTTCCTGTTGACTTATAAAAATCGAAGATCAGAAACATCTGATGTGAAAATCATCTATATATACAACCTTACATTTTGATCGTTTTAATCCCGTCGAAGGTCATTCCGGTGCATGAAACACTATCGATTTGTAAAGATAAAATTAAAAAAATAATTACTTTTTTTTTTTAAACTCGTATTAATTATCGCATGCGTGAAAAAATAATGCGGACCATTAGTAGGCACCATTCGAGACTAACAACAATGGCGCGTAAGCGCAGTCAACCTGGACTCATAAAAATTAGCCAATGCTAGACCAAACCCCGCCCCCAAACCCCATTTGATTGGCAATGCAAAAAGCGCGCGCCCCGCGCACCCCGCGCGCTAAGGGCAGCGCAGGACTACGTCATGTAAACAATTCAGTTTCTCTAAGACGTCATCGGTGTGTTGTTGTTTAAAGATATCCTTGTCGCGCAAACGTAAATGGCGTCTCGTAGTTACGCGTACTCCAACCTGGAGTTTGTTGCCATGGTGCAATTTTACGCGATCGCGGGTTTCGATGCGCAAGCGGCTCGTCGTCTGTACAGTGAACCAAATCACTTACAATCTTTGCGACTGCGTGGTATACCTAACCCGCAAATTCCGTCTGGTCAGACAATTGTGGCGGCTACGCAGCGTTTGTTAGACCACGGACAATTCCGTACACCTACACACGCTCAGGGCCGCGGTCGCCAACCAGTCTACACGCCTGAGCTAGACGAACAAATCCTCGAGTACTTCGAACGAGATCCCAGGCGTAGTACAAATATGGCTGCAATTAGCTTTAACGTAAGTCAATACTACGTTTGGAAGCTCTTAAATACAGAAGGACTCTATCCGTATCACTTTCGAAAAGTACAAGCCCTCCACGAGAATGACGGGACAGCTAGAGTCGCATTTTGCCAGTGGATTTTGAACAATCGCGAAGTTAATATTCTGTGGACTGACGAATCAACTTTTACGCGTGTAGGACTGTTCAATCAACGAAATGAACATTTTTGGGCATTTAATAATCCACACGTGATTAGTGAGTGTAGACATCAAGTGCGTTTCAGCATTAATGTGTGGGCTGGCATCATTAATGATAAAATTATCGGCCCGTATTTTGTCGAAGGAAATCTGAGCGGTGGGACATACCTAAACATGCTGCAAAGTGTAATTCCAGACTTAATGGAAGACATACCACTGGCGTATTTAAATAATTTTTATTATCAACATGACGGATGTCCAGCACATTACGAGCGTAATGTACGTAATCATCTGAATTCTGTGTTTGGAGATCAGTGGATTGGACGGAGTGGTCCAGTTGCTTGGCCAGCAAGGAGCCCGGACCTTACCCCGCTGGATTTTTATTTGTGGAGTGAGGTGAAGCGATTGGTGTACAGAAACGAGCATCAAACTCGTGAACAAATGAAAAGTGCGATAGTGGACGCGTTCGATGTTTTAAAAAGTGACAGAGACACATTGTTGAAATTAAAAGACAATCTAATTAAACGTGCAAGATTATGTATCGAAAGGAATGGTTTGCACTTTGAACAATTATTACGGTACCGTGAAGTGTAGTCCTTTTTTTAATAGTTGTAAATAATTTTGATTACTACATACACATTTTTATGAAGAATTATTATGTGCGAAGTGTCCTTAGAAGTTGATAATTCAAAGGTGATTTAGGTATGTACCTAACAGAACTTATTTAAATCATGTAATTAGAACGTTTTCTTTTTTTTTCTTTTCAAAATCATTGTGAATAATTTTGATTCCACATTTTTAAATACTCCATAACTAGCAGGCCTGTAAATACTTATTTGTACATGTACCGCTTTTAGCATAATTATTTAATTTTATTAGGTATTTCCCGAAACCTAGGCACAAAGCAATTATGACGGTCCTAAGCCCGTAAAAGTATGAAGGAAAATTTGGAATCATTTAATTTGTTTACGTGAACATGATCAGCTGAGCGAGTCAATAACCTAAAGTTTATCGGGCGGAGTGTAGGTAGTTAGGTAGGCACCGACGACGACGCGGCGGCGTACGCGTAGGTAACTAACTCGCGGCACTACTAACGGTTTCATGCATTTTGTGAATATTACGTTATCACTACCTATTTTTTTTATTTTAAGAGATGCAATGCTGTGCAAGCTTTTGATGAATACTATATTGTTAGTTAAACCACCCGTCTAAGGGATTAAAACGATCAAAATGTAACCGTGTATAATAAAACAGTAAAAAAACTGTGTCTGTACATTGAATATATTAAAAAAATAATTATTGAGGGGGGTTTAGAAACAGTAATAGAGCACGAATCCAAAAAAAAAATTCTGTCTGTCTGTTTGTTTGTACACGCTAATCTTCGGAATTGCTGGACGGATTTGAATTATTTTTCTTTTGTTGTATAGGTATTAAGTCTGGCCAACATATAGGCTATAATTTATCTTGGAAACTTGAACACCTGATGCAGAACCGCAACAGACCAGCTAAACTATAAGAGATACAAAAATGGTACCATAGCAAAAATTGCTCCACGTGATGAGCATTATCTGCTGAGAGAATAAATTTGAAGATCTGGAACACCTGATGTGGAACTCCAAGAGCACCATGACACATATAGGAATGACGTCTTAGCAAAAGCTGTTCGGTCTGATGGGCATTTCCTGTTGACTTATAAAAATCGAAGATCAGAAACATCTGATGTGAAAATCAAAGCTATCACTAATTTCACTGTATCTTATAAAATAACATAAGCTGGGAGTACCTCCACGCGGTGAAGGCGGTAACAGTTTAGGGCTGATTTTTGATGACGATGGTATATCATTGAAAATTTGACTCTACTGGCCAAAATTCCCATTTTTTTTTTTTTATCGAATAAATATGCCTTCGGGCTAATGTTATTTTGGTGTTTAATTTACCGTTACCGCGTTACCGGGTATGCTACCGTGTAAAGCACGGTAGCATACCCGGTAACGCACGGGAGCAGTCACTTAGATTTTAATTGATCAGGAATCTCTTCACAATAAAACTGTAACCATGCCTAGAAAGAGGTCAAATCTTTCCCAATGTTCCAAAGGAGCTAAAAGATTGAGGATCATAAGATCCCAGGAATCTATTGGAGAGCGTCAGGAGAGATTTGATGCTGTTCGAGAACATCAGGCTGCAAATCGCTCCGTGGAAACCTCTTCAGATCGCGAAGCACGTCTGCGTTCTCAGCGTATTTACGCATCTGCTTCTAGGTTTCTAGAGACAAGTGCGGAACGTGATGCGCGACTGTCCGCTGATCGTGAGCGACATGCATTGTCTCGCGAATCGGAAACGTTTACCGATACAGAATCACGCTTGAGTTCTCAGCGTATTCGCACATCTACTAACAGGTCTTTTGAAACGAGTGATGAACGTGATGCACGACTAACTGCTGATCGAGATTATTATACATTGTCCCGAACACGCACACAACAAAATATCCATAATCAGTTAGAAAGTGAGAGAGAAAGAATTGCTGGAGTACGGCAGGAAGAGACAGAAGAAGAGCGCAACGAACGTTTGAATTCTGATCGACTTCGACATTCTCTGAACAGAATGTCGACATCATTTCTGAAGAATCGGATGTGTCTCAGATATAGCCGTAGGGCATGGCGACCTTCCTTGGGTTGATAAGGAACGGAGTGCATTTACGTATATTCCTAAGATTGACTACGCCACATATTCCGCCATCGGAGGTATATATGATTCAAATTTGTACTTTTTGAACGTCTCGAATCGTCTCGCACATCCCGTTGGTTTCCCGTCCCCGGGCTCTTAGAATTCGACATCAGACGTTTCTGATCTTCGATTTTGCCGACCCCGTTGTCGCTGGCATAAGCAACAGGATCCGCGTACGAAGTCGCGGGCAGAAGCTAGTTTGAAATAAATGATTTGAGTTTTGACCGGTGGCATTTCAATCGTCTTACAACGGCAGCACACTTCTTGTGTTTAATTACCACAAATAAACAAAATGAACACTTCAATTTAATTAAAAATATGATATTACTAGCTTTTGCCCGTGACTTCGTCCGCGTGAATGTCGGTTATAGCGAATGCAGACGAAGTCGCAGATAAAAAGTAGCCTATGTCCTTTCCCTGGGTTCAAGTTATATTCCTGCCAAATTTCATCAAAATCGGTTCAGCCGTTTCATCGTGAAAGCGTAACAGACAGAGTTACTTTCGCATTTATGATATTAGTATGGAAGTATGGATTATTTAATAAGAATGATTCGTAATGTAATGTGAAAAACTCTGTTATGCGGAATGGTGAGGTGAAATCATTATCAGAGATCATTCCTCTAGCACGGTTTTGCGCTTGACCCTATCAAGCTCAAAAAAGTGTTGGTTACTAATGTAATCCTAAAGTTCTCAGTATATAGTAGTTTTAATATTAAAAAGCCACTTAATTCCAATCTTTCCTTCATACTTTTACTGATTTGGGATTGGGACCGTCAGAAACATTTTTACAATTATGACATCAATTTTTTTATCGCGTCTAGAGGTAGTTTATGTCGGATACGTTGAGTGGACCACGTTCATAAGACGACTGAAATGCCACGGTGTATATTGTAAAATAACAGAGTTTGTGTTATGCAAAAATGCTCCAATTACTATCATGATAAAGCAGAAATAGGTATTAAAATGAAAGATTTAAACATGTTAATATTAAACTGGAAAAAATATATGTTATTGCAATGTGGTTGAAGCCCTATAAATATATTTAATTGAACACTCTTTTAAACTCATATTGGGATTTCTGCTGATTTTCGAGAAACATTTGAGGTGTGTATGTGGACGATAGTAAAGTAAGCTGTTATGATCGTAGAAAGTGGTGTTCTGTAGTTTCTGACTAACCCAATGTGGAATAAACGCTTGAGTTTATGTATGTATGTATATTTTAGTGTACGTATTTAGCAATAAAGAATCTTGTTCGTCAATTATGTAACATTTTATTATATTCAAATTAATACGAAAGACTTGATTTCTTATACACAGCATCATTAGCAATTTACCTTTTGACAAACTAAGTAGAATATAAACATATTTTAATAATAATATTACCTACACGATTAACAAAGTAAAAATATACGAATTAAAACGAAATTTAGACTTTTCTTGTAATCAACATTATTAAGAATTAAATACGTAATAGAATAGTGTAAGAAACAAATAATTTCATAAAATCAATCAAATATATATATATTATTTAAAATTCAATTACCTAAGTAGTTTAACTTTACATCGGAGCACAGAATACTTAATATACATACAGAAGGGACACTCCCTTCCCCGCGCTATATCAGATACCGCACCCTCACCCCGCACTTGGAGGGGCTAACCGCCGACTCTTTAGCCAGGGCGCACAAAATCGTAAGAACTGCAGCGCTGTAGATACTGCTGACACAAACACACAATTTTGCGATTTATTTTGTTTTAAGTTTTATTTATAAGTTTTAATCTCGATGATTCATTTATTTTCCAAGTTTTCGTCGTTATATAACGGAAGTTTTAATACAATTAAAACTTCCGTAATAATAACATACCAACATTACCAGCTATTAATATTGCTCTCTCTCTTTATTGTCTTAGTTATGTACTTACGTCCCTTTCTTTCACGTTCTATTCATTCTTTGAAAAGTAGTACCCTACGCACTAACCTTGTCGCGTCGCCCCATTGTAATTATTATTATTGTAATATTTTAATTAATTCTTAATTTTTATTTTTAATACTTTTGAACTTAACAAGTATGGACATGGACTGGTTCCGAAATAAATGAAAAAAAAAAAAATTGCGTTGCCGCGTAATGGTACGTGGGGCGATCGTGAATTCCATATTTTGTAATTAGGTAGGTAGGTACCTTAATTTACCATTATTGATGAATAAATAAACATCTTTACATAATAAATATTATAATATTACTTTTATGTCATTACAAATCCGAGTATTCAAAATCAAATATCATTTAATTTATGTCTTTAAGAAATAAATAATTGAACGCTCGGACAAGATGACTTCATAATAATGCTCGAAATGTTCGGGTAGTTCCGTCGTCGTGTACAGACGTCATTTGGTTTTGTAGTAGTAATAAGCAAATAATTATTTAGCAAGTTTTGTATGAAGTGTCCGAGGTGTGATCGGAGTTAAGAACTTTACATCGGAGTTTTGAACACAGGTCTTCAGACCCATCTTTATTTTTGCATTCCATCTTTTATTTCTTTTTCTTTCGTTATTCCATCGTATAAGTAATGTGTTTCAGTCATATTTTCAAAGAATAATTACATTATCCTTTTTGGTATGTTTCTGCCATTACATTATCTACTGTATCCTTATCTTCTACCGCCTTTTCCTCATCCTCCATTTTTATATATTTGTCTTCACATTGCATCGTACATTTTGTTTCGGCCGCGTTGATCACATATATTATCTGAACTGATAATCATTTGTCTCAAGTTTTTTAATCTCATTGTATAATAACAACATGACGTAACATTTCATTACTGTAACAAAAACGAATATGTACTTATTACCTTCAGTCTAATTGAATATAGTTGCAATTTGAATAGGGATTTATGAAAACCTATTATTATCCATTTATACAGGATGATGGACACGTCGACACTTTGATTCAAACTTAATGGTGACTGGGAAATGCGCTATTGCCGGCGCAGTATCCCGCCCCTCACCCCCGCTTACACGTGAAATTGTTACTGCGCAACGACTCGCCTCGTGTTCAGAACCGCCATTAAACTTGAATCAAACTATACCAGGGATTCATTACATTATAGACCTTGTAGATATTGCTCTTAGGAACAGCTGATTATTTTACTGTAATTTGTGGATCAACGCTTTCTGGAACGGGTCTGGAATAATGTACTATAAATAATGTAGGCTCCGTAAGATCTGAATGAGTTATAGGCATTTGCACCAATATAGATGTTTTAATGTGTTTTTGAGCCATTGAAAGCCAGTACAGCCACCATATTTTTGGCGTCTTCAATCTATAAATAAAAGACAAAAACTTACATATTTCAATAATTGATCCTAATAATCCCAACACACAACTCCATATGATGGGCTTGACGCTCGACCAACCAAACAGTTTGTATAACAAGTGTAACAACTGCAAACAGTTTACACACATGTAAACAGAGTACATTATCAATGTAGTTACGTTTGCCGGCAAGGATATCTTTAACAGTTTCACGTTTTTCTGAAATATATTATACAAAAGATACAATTTTAATCCCAGCCACGGAATATGACCTGGATTTTTTTTTTGTTTTATTAATTACTTTATTTATTATAACTAGGTTTCGCCCGCGACTTCGCCCGCGTCAATGTCGGTTATTGCGGATACAGACGAAGTCGCGAATTAAACAAAAGCTCATTTGTCTTTGTTTAGGGTTCAAAAAAATTGTTTCGCCGTGAAAGCGTAACACAGACATACAAAGTTATTTTCTCATTTTTTGATATGAGTAGGTATGAATTTTAATAAACAATTAAGTTAATAAGTCGTATTTCTATGTCTTTTCACAGAACGCGTTCAACGTTCCCTATACGTTCTCGAAATTATTAGGAGGCCAAGGATGCACTCACGTTTTTAAATCAGTTAATCAATAAGTATTTATATTTTAAACTCCTTACCATATGAACAGCAACGATGAATACAATAGTAAATACCACTTCTAGTATCGTCATGATTAAATACAAACTTTCTTTAAGTAATTCGTCATGATTGTCGTTATGTAAAATGTTCTTCTCTATTTTCGTATATAAGAACAAAAAGTTTGTAATCTGAAAGTAAAAATCAGACATAAAGAATTAAAGACACATGGCAAGATTTGTACAAAAAAAAAATTAAGATGTTTAGAGAAGTTGAAATTCTAATTCTTATAATCTTGGATACCTAAAGAGTATCTTCAGGTATTTACAATATTTTTAAAATCCCGCAAAAAAAGTTAATACGTTAAAACGTCATTAACGAAACTGTGACTGACAGTAACAGTGACACTGACAGTCGCTGTATCGCAGTTCTTACATTGAAATTGCATCGTTTTATGGGAAATAATATCACAAATAATGATTATTTTTTTCCACACACTAGTAACATCACTTGTCTGCCAATTTTATAGATTCGTTAACATCGCTTGTCATTTTTTTATTTTTATAACCACAAAATGGGCATCGATATGAAACGAAAAAGTGTTATTTTAATTTCGCAATATTTTAATTATGCGGGGGCTTAAAAATATGCTAAGTATAACAATCTACTCCTGGAAATGAAAAAAAAAAATGTTAAATAAATAAGGCTTATGTTCAACGAACCTTCAGATCTAGTAAATGATCACCAAAAATAGTAAATAAAATAAAATCAAAAATAGTAATCACCAAAATTGTGGTTCCTAAAATATTGTAGAAATGTATGAGTTTGACTGTAAAAAGCGATTTGATTCTGGCAGCGTAGGGGGTCACAGTTAGACTAACCTAACTTAACCATGTCGGATCCGCCCCAAGGGGGACTTAAGGATCAAAAAAGTATTTTTTGGTGGTCATTATATTTATTCTCAACAAATAATAACAGACTATTGTCCACTGCAGGGCAAAACCCTCTTATCATGCAGAAAAGGTATGAGCATTGATCACCACGTTTGCCCAAGGCAGAATGGCGATTTCAGACTTATATTAATTTCGAGTTGAAGTTTCCTCACGACATCCGTGTTTAACAAAGGACAATATTGACAAAATATTGGTTCTTGAAAAGATCTTTCAGAAGCCAGTAGGGTATGACGGAATAGGCAGATACTTACCAGGGTAATATATCCCCATATAAGAAAACCATAATATACCGGAAAACAGAAGCAACACTTTTTAAACTGTGGCAGTTTACAACCCATGATGTTATTGCTTTAAAGAAAAGTGTCACTTATGATAAATTCTTTGAATTCTATGAAATAACTTTGTTTGGTAGTCAATTACTCTCTTCTTTTTAACTAGTAAGTAATTTTCACACAACTAATTCCAACGATAGCTAACTGATCATTGAGTATGTCCTCAGTCATGACAAATCATCAAAATGATAAGCAAGGGAATAGGTACCAAAAAACCCATTTCGCAACTGTTGACCATTCATTGAAACTTTTATATATATTTAGTACCTATTGAAATCCCACAGTCGTGATAAGTGCGGATGTAAAGATAGGCTGGTAGTTAACTGAGTCACACTCGATAAACATGACCAAGGGTCATGTCAATCTCATCATAATAATCATCATGTCAACTGGAAGAAGTTCATAAGTCTCCCCCATTTAAACTGCCTCCACCCATATATATGTGCTCTCATATTAGTAGATCGTTATAGAGTATGAACGAACTTCCATAACGGGGAAGATTTTAAGCAAAACTTCACAATGGAACTATCACCGGTAACCTTTTTCTAAAATGACCAGCAAACATGACAGTGATTCCACCCATGATTTCGTTAGAGCTTCAAATGTAGGTATAACATTAGCTATGTGAATCATGGTGCATTCATCCCTTAATATGAAACTGACATCTTGCAAAACTTTACCCAAAGGGTCATTTTTACGGATAGAGCACACCCTATCTTTCTGCAAAGAAACAGCAAGAGGCAATTTAAAAGTTGAATGAGCAGTGCGTCCATCTGCTAATGGTCTCGCAGCGATACCCGACACGACAATGCAACAGCCAATGTTAGTTTTCCCTGAGACCTAACTATTATCTAATTAGTAACGTAAGTGTAGCCGGTTCCACCTGGGCCACTCCAAAAAAAATATCTTTCCTTCGTTAAAACACAATTAAACGCCGTAAGCTGTCTCTTGTTTAGGTTCATTTTCAGAAGCCACCTTGCGAAATTATTTTAAAACTATGATATCTCTTAAGATATTCATTAAAATCGAATGACTTTCAGGGCAATTTTGTTCAAAATGAAATACTTGTGAAGAATATTTATTTGTGTAAGGATTAATATAATGTTTTTAAAAACACCTCCGCAAATAATGCATTTTTTTAGAGTAACTGATTACACATAAAAAAGATTATAACTAGTGAGTCAACCATAGAGCCTATCTAGGATGATAATATCACGGACTTTTTTTGGGGAACAATTCCTTTATACATGATTCACTGATGCTCCGGTCCTATTGATTATAGCGCGACTATAGCCTTCTTCAATGAATAGACTATCTAACACAAAAATAGTTTTTTAATCTATGAACCAGTAGTTCCTGGATTAGCGCGTTCAACCAACCAAACAAACAAACTCTTCAGCTTTATAATATTAATATAGTATAGATCAGTAAGTTTAGATAAGCACGGTCGTGCATGCAATAGATCTATTTGATTGCTAACCATTGAAATGGAAAAAATAACTGTATAAATATATTTAAAACATTCAACTATACATATATAACTATTTATAAAACTTAGAACTAAATTCCGTATAAGTAGATACAATTTTGTTAGTAACAATAGGTACAATTAAAAAAAACTATGTTAGCATTAGCCGGAACATGCAGTTGACACAAGGACTATAGAATTGGACGAACTTCGTTTGCTATAACGCACAGGAGACTGTTGGTCCAGCAACAACAGTCTCCCGTGCGTCATAGGACGTCCCGCACTCTGAGTAGCAGGGCACTACACGCGGTGTCTATGTGGTAATAAGAATAAAATTTTGATAGTTTTTAAGCATTTATTAATGACGTTACACTACCCTAGACACGCGTAAGTGTATCAGTCAAGTTCGGAAGAGAAAAGCGAATACTGAAGTGTGTCAATTAAAAGACACTTTTCAAGCATTCAAAGCATATATTTATTTACGCATTATGATATTATAACATTTTTACCTTGACCATACATTTCCTCTTTGCCGCAGAATCAAAATTCACACAATTTTTAAAAGCTTTTTTATTAAAAGCTTTTATTCAACTTGACTTGTATGTATGTATGTGAAGATGGACTTTTGCAAGTTAAATTTGACCCAGTTCCCGATGTCCGATTGAGCTGAAATTTTACATACTGGTCCAGTCCCCATGACAATGCATGTTTATGATAAGCATGACATGATGCCGCTGCCAGGATTGGCTCCAGACGACGGAACTCCTTAAGGGTTGACAGTAGGGACATGAAATTCTACATACTGGTCCAATTCCAATGACAATGCATGTTTATGATGAGCATGACGTGATGCTGCTGCCAGGATTGGCTCCAGACGAGGGAACTCCTCAACGATTAAGAGTAGGGACGTGAAATTTTACATACTGTTCCAGTCCCAATGACATTGTATGTTTATGTTAAGCATGACGTGATGCTGCTGCCAGATTGGCTCCAGACGAGGGAACTCCTCAACGGTTAACAGTAGGGACATGAAATTTTAGATTTTACATACTGGTCCAGTCCCAATTACAATGCGTGTTCATGATAAGCATGACATGATGCTGCTGCCAGGATTGGCTCCAGACGAGGGAACTCCTTAACGGTTGACAGTAGGGACATGAAATTCTACATACTGGTCCAATTCCAATGACAATGCATGTTTATGATGAGCATGACGTGATGCTGCTGCCAGGATTGGCTCCAGACGAGGAAACTCCTCAACGATTAAGAGTAGTGACATGAAATTTTACATACTGGTCCAGTCCCAATGAGAATGCATGTTTATGATAAGTATGACGTGATGGTGCTGCCAAGATTGGCTCCAGACGAGGGAACTCCTCAACGGTTAACAGTAGGGACATGAAATTTTACATACTGGTCCAGTCCCAATGAGCATATAAGTTATACCATGACTTGTGTAATTTGGTGAGATGGGCGTCAATAGCATTGGTTTGCAACCTGTCTAGGAGACGGAAAACTCCAAAATCAAACCCGGAACGGTGTTTCGTCAGGCACGAGTAAGCTTTAAGCTGAAAAAAATGGCGCATATATTACCAAATTACTACCCAAGTCAAGGTGAGGCCGTGCTGAGGACTGAGTGGCATCAGGGTATAAAATGATGTCGTGAACGTACCGCCTCAGGGCACCTGGGCGAACCCTGTTGTATATTAGCTCTTACCCTTCTAAACGAAGCTCTGGAAGGGTTGACGGATATTTCTTCGGTACTCGTGGGAATATTATGGGAAATAAAGAAACAACAACACAAAGAAAAAGAAGGTTAGAGAAAAAGAAGTTAAAACGGCAAGAAAAACTTGCCAATGAGAGCACTGACATGAAACGCCAACGACAAGACAAAAGGCGTGGTGAGGTGCGTAGTGAACCACCCACTCAGCGACAGTTGCGGCTTGACAAGGCTAAGCAGTGCATGCAACGATTAAGAACAGCCGAATCTGCTGAACAGCGGAAAGAACGTTTGACTGCTTTATGAGAGCATAGCTCCCAAGTTAGGACAGGAGAAACTATTTTCATTGAAATAAGTTCCTTGGAAAAGTACACCTAACAAACAATATTCATTAAAAAATAATTCAACTGTTTGATAAGTTTGTTACACAAAAGAATGTATACAAATCTTAAAAATCTAATAATATTATGTATGTACATTTCCAAGAAAAAGACAGGGGAGCTCAAAGGGCATCAAAAGAATGTGATAAAAAATTCATTGAATTGTGTTTCTGTGAAATACGTTCCATTCAAATAAATAATAGTTTTTGAAACAATAATAGTAAATAAGTAATAGTAATAATAAGTAGTAGTAGTAGCAGTAATAAGTAGTAGCAATAATAGTAATAATAGTAGTTAATTATGTATGTGTAGTTTATATACCGGCTGACTTTTTTTACCGTCTGGACAACAATATGGTGTGTTCTGTAAGTAGAATAGAATCCATACAAGCTAATATTTGTTTGCTACCATTGATTTAAAAAATGTTCCAAATATCCTTAAAATACATGAAAAAGAATACATCCTACGACGCTGGCGTAAAACTAATAATAGTTAAAATAGGAGATAGTAAACGGCGTAGGCTTCAATTTAGCATGAATGGAGCATGATAGTAGTGTGAGCGAGACGCTAGGATTTAATTCGCTAGTCTACCATCCTTGCGGCTGCGAGGACGATACCGCTTGATCCCTACACTCTTACGCACACATTTGCGCGTGTACCTACACGTTACCTTGCTGTATGTAGTTGTGGTAGGCAAATAATTTGATACATTTCTGAGTGTCCGTGTCACGAAACCGTTAAGTAACCAATAATAAATTACGTCTCGCAAGATCGGTAAGGCCTTTGATAGCAATGTAAACAAACCTGTAGATGATACTGTATTCTTAAAACAATCACTAAACACACACGTTTGTCTGTTTTTCGAAGGTTTTAACTTGATGAATAATGAAAAATTAATAATAAGTACTAATTATTTTTTTTTTCTAAAACAATTGCATATTATTGCATATGCTTAGTGGACTGAGCGAATTGCCTAAAATACGGCAAGATTAGACGACTCGTTTGGTGACGAGATTGAGCGATTGGCTGCTGCGCGGATTCCCGCATGGAATGATTTTCGAACAGATAGGTAGTTGTTTCTGTAGGTAGGTCTGACTGTTTGTGTAGGTATGTAGGTACTCGTGTTGAGATTTGTTATTGTAAACGTCGACTGACACCTATTTATGTATAATGCCCCGTTAGGATTATTTTGTTTTAAAGATAAGTATAACAACCCAAGCAGCAAAATTATCCTATAGTGCAGATGTTATAGGCCTCCAACACTTATAATATTCTCTTAACGGTTCTAGTATTTACTGCCACGCTTATAATAGCAAGCATGGAGCGAGTTGGGTCTTATAGTATATCTAATCTTATACATTAGCTTATAATTACTTATAGGTCGAAATTAAGGGTGCAGTATAAGCTTGGGTGACCTATAAAAGTATCGCGAGGGTGTAAATGCACTCAAGAGTAAATAAACTGGTAAGCTATACTTATAACTGCTAACAAGAAGCATTATAGAATTACTATAAGTAAAGTACGCCAGTAAAAGTGATACAGAACTAAATATACTGGAAACTATTTGTATTTATTACTTGGTTTTATAAGGGTTTATAAATTCGCTTTTCAGAAAATTATAAGTAAAACGGAGCGGTTTTATAGTGATAAAAACCAATATTATTATAATCTTAAGAGGATTATAAAGGTTTAATATAATTTACTTAGTATCCAAAACTATATCCGTGGTGTCCTGTACAAGAATACATTGGTCTTGCAAATGCTGTTATAGTCTCGGTACGGACATTTTGATTTTGTTGTGTCGTATTCGTTGCCGACGTGGTGTTCTATTTTCTTCTCTTTAAAAACTGGATCTTTATAAATGGAAACGGCTAAAAAGTAGTGGTTAATACAAACGAAAAGTTCAGATAAATCGTCGGATTCTATCTTTGTATCTGGCGCAGAACGAATCGTAGAAATAAGAGAAGGTTCCGTATAAAATAGTTACCTACTGTAAAAAGATAAACGGGCATTTTGTTCGGACCTGTGACCCACTAGCGACCACTAACGAAATGAGTTCCCACTTCCAATTGTTAAAGACCATGAATACTAACTACCCAATGAGACGAGTTGCATTCCTCAAAACGATGGGATTTTTTTTTATCAAACAAGAATTAATATAAATATAACGAATTTTCGTCTAACCATGTCCTTTTAAATATATAAAACGCTTACAAAAATGCACAATGATCTTCCTGAAAATGGTTACCTATCTACATTAATTTTAGATTGTTAAGTAGGATAATCAGAAATAAAACACTTTATTTTCACATTTTATTCAATATAATCAATATCAATCGTAACATCGTCTAAAAACCTTGCTGGTGCATCTATTTCTTCCTGATGTCTTGCCCACGATAAAAAGTACACCACACTCGCGACATGCGCGCAGTTTCCAACAGTACGGCGCGGCGGTCTTGTATACAGGAACATGAATGGTTTGGAATACTTTGTCTTCCATTTAGAGTGGGATCAATCAAAATATATGTCGTCGTGTGGAGAAGTGTTGTGGCCGTCTTGCAAGACTTTTTGAAACTTTATAGTTACAACCACGACATTTGTGAGACAACAAGAAATTTTCACGAAGAGTTTCGTTCCAAGGCCACCTTAAGGTTTTAAAAGCTCGAAAATCCCTTTTGGTCGTAAAGAGATCGACGTCCAGAAATATTACATTTTCAATGCTGACCTAACCTAAACAAAAAACATTAAAATAAGACATAGGTACCTAATAGCAATATAAAATAACAGTCCAGGTACAGAAATATTTACGGAACTCTAATTACAGACAATATGGCCAAGCAATGGTTCTCTTATTTACCATTTTTAAACAAAGTACGCCTATAGCGGTTTGTTAATGTGTTTGGAAAAACCTACTTTGTCAAGATGGCGACTTTTCGTTGTATGTCTTACTGAAACCAATATTATTTTAAAATTCAACTTAATGAAAACGCTAATTTCAAGGGGCGTGTAAAAATTTTGATAAAAAACTTATTATACTTCACAGAAAATATACGTGCGCCATGCAGATTCAAACATATACTTACATCTTGACTTATTGTTAACACTCTACTCATAATTAATATTACAGATAATATTATAATAAGAAATGGATGAATAACTTACCTTTATCACTATTCATTTTTACAAATGTGAGCAGCAACATTCACCAATTCACAACACTTGGTATGAGCTTGTAAGAGATTTGTTATTGTAGTGTTTGGTTCCATTAAGCGCTGATAGTTAGCTTTGCGGGAGCAAATAGTTTTACGTAGTCCAACTATAAGGTCGTTATTGGGCGAAGCGGTGTCACCAAGTCTACTAAAGATATTTAATCAGGCAAAATACGCCTATAAATTGGGCCCTTTTCCGTGGTTATAATCGCTTACTATTCCGTTATAATCCTAATAAAATGTTGGTTCCAGAACCATTACTAGACTACATTTTGCTGCTTGGGAAAGAGCTTACTTATACCTACAGTCCCTACAGAAGTACCGCTGTCGTCAACATCATAGCAATAAGAATATGTTCCCATGGCATTTCATAGTTTGTTAGTTAAAAAAATTAACTGGATAGTTACAAGATTACACAAAATAATTATTATTTGAAATAAAGATAAGTAGGTACTCACTTACCAACGTTTTTAGCGATATCGCAATAATTGTTCGAAGCGTCCACCGTTTCTTTCTAAACACAAAACTAGGTAGCACATTTTTGTAAATTGTTAGTAAGGGCATAAACTGCGTTACGCGTGTGCACGCACGTGAGCACGTCGCGGGCACGCTTCTGGTGCACGCACGTGAGCACGTCGCGGGCCACGCTTCTGGTGCACGCACGTGAGCACGTTCGCGTGCTTATGCGCGGGCATCGGCGCGTCAGTTTTCTCAGTACAATTTTGACGTTGGAGGTGTACAGTCGAGTAATTATGGATAAATTAATGTTGTATTATTTATCAAGACGACGGCGACGACGAATTGCCAAAAAAAGAAAAACAGTACTGTACAAATGTCTAGCCATGCTTTTGATTTAGCGTCCCGGTCTTTAAATATTTCGCTAGATTGGTCCCATATGGCAGGACGACACTGAACTTCAACAATTACCCTTTCTGTATCAAAATTTGTCATTTTTTGTTATGGGCCGGGCACGCGCGTGCGGTCGGTTCGAGATAGCGCTGTCAACTGAACAAGCACGCGCGTGCACCCGCTAGCGGGCTTCGCGCGTGGACCCGTCCAACGTGATGCGTGATCACGTCGCGTGCATGCGTGCCCCGTTGCACGGAAGTATCACGCGACGGGCGCCCGACGGGCTCACGAGCGTGTGCACGCGCATGGGCACGCGCGGGTCGGTTTTGTGTGGACACGCGAGAGGCACGCTTAACGCAGTTTATGCCCTAAGACTTCTAAGCGTGTCTGTCACTTTTTAGAACATTAAAAGCGCCTATTAGGTACCTACTCGCTGTTTTTGCTCATTTACACTGCGGACTTCTTCGGTGTACACTACGCGTTTTAGTTCGGCCCACAAATAAAAGTCTAATGGAGTTAGGTCTGGTGATCTCGCCGGCCAGTTCACAGGTCCACCACGACCTATCCACTTATCACCAAATTGGTTATCCAAGTACGCGCGCACACATCGCTCGTAGTGAGCTGGACACCCGTGCTGGAAATACATGTCCTGCATAAAGCACAGAGCCCAGAGGAATGCCGTGGTCAAGTAGCTGCTGATAAGTGCGGAGTATCAAATCTGTGCTGGGATTCCGGGGAGCAGGGACACCATTCCGTCTAAGGGATTGTAGGTGTTTCTCGTCGGCGTACATTTGCCTCGCACTATTAACCAGACAAGAAGTAGAACCTTATCATGTCAAGGTACTCCACGTTGGAGTATTCGTACGTCATTATGAAAACAATAACTAGGCGGGCGTTGCACTCGCGGAAACGTAAAAAACAGCGATCGACGTCACGCTATGACTAATCGCAGGTAACTGGTGGAGGAGTAGGGACGCGGTACTAGGATGTAAGGGCGCGTGTGTGTGGGATGCGCGTGCGGTGACACGTGACACGTAGACAAGTGTGCGTCTGCGAAAGGATAATAGAATGAAAGAGGAAGAAGTTCCGTTAATGCCTATCGGCCGGCTTCAATCAAAGGATTGAATGTCGCTACGAATTCATTGATAATTTCCGCGCGTCGAGTAGGGTGACTATAAGTAGAGTTTTTACTTTATTTGTCGATTTATTTGTTTAATTTTTTTATTTGGTTGTTTTTGGTTTTATTATGAAAAGTTTACTTCAAATAAGGGATAGTTGTTATTGGTATGTTAATATAATTTTTGATTTTTGAAAAAAAAAAATTGAGATTTCTGTGCCATAGGCTTCTACTCCATTCACCTATTCTACCCTGTTTTTGTCCAGACGGTAAAAAAAGTCAGCCGGTATATATAGGGTGACTGGTAATTAGTGTACGATACTTAAACACGTGATTGTGTTCATGATAACAAACAACTTTCCCGAAGAAAATTTTTATTTTGTACTGGTTCACTTTAGGCCAAAGGCGTGCGCGCGCGTGAATTTCATACGGCTGTTGTGTTATTGTGATAAAAGTGAACCAGAACAAAAAACATTTTTTATTCGGGAAAGTTTTGTTATCATGAACACAATCACGTGTTTAAGTATCGTACACTAATTACCAGTCACCCTATATATATTTTTTTTTTTTAATTTTAAGTATTATTTTTTGTAATGCACCTGCCATAGTATCTCTTCACCACCCTTGGTTGACTGGTAGAGAATGCCTAAGGCATTAAGTCCGCCTTTGTACCTTTGTGCATAAAGTATAAATAAATAAATAAATAGTGTACAAAAATAAATACAAATAAAAATACAAGAACCAAATATTATAGGAAACATTTTCTGGAAAACGAAATTCTATGAAATTTCTGTCTACGAAACAAGGGAACAAGGAACCCCTCAACAATAGGCATTATTTTTGACTTTTTAAATATTTGCTTCTTTTGCGTTGAGGGTTTTTAAATTTATAATTTAATTTTTATTTTACAATTTTTAAACGTTATTTAGTTTTGTTTTGTATACGAGTTTAGAGTTGTGAGCGTGTTACACTTCAATTTTGCTATTATTTTTTCAAGAGTGTACTGTACTTGATGTAGTGGCTGTAGCCGTGTTGCCACTATTGCATTACAAATGTAGAATTAAAATTAAAAGACATGTATGACGATTACATTACAAATAAATTGCCCTCGAGGATTCTGGAGCTACGTGAAATCAAGGATTCAAAATAATTCCTACGCTTCAGTGCTACAGTTTGGCAATCAGATTTCTTGTGACGGTGAGGAAATCTGTAATTTCTTCAGCGAATATTTGCAGTCCAACTTACTTGAATCCACAGATATAGATAGACCCTGATAACGCAAGTATCAAGAAATGTATGAAAACCAAGCGTGCCATTTTTTGACTACCTATTATGACTACAAACAAAAAAAAAACAAAAAAAAAATTGTTTTGTTTTTTTTTTAATTTGGTGTTACCAGATGTTACTGAGGGTATTAGATTAAAAATAATTGTTTTTTAAATGAATTACGCATAATATTAATCACAAAATGATTTACCGATGGAAGGAAACGTTTACTTTATTTTTTTACTTACGATTTTTGTACGTAAGCTAGGCACGAAACTAGGCACGCGTAGTAGTTGCTCTTGCGTTATCTAGGTCTATCTATATCTATGCTTGAACCAGACAGTCAGTTCACAAGACACTTCTTCACGGTTTGACATACAGCACAATAACATTAGTGAGCGGGCTGATTGCAGTACATGCGACATCACCTCGATAGAAGTTCGCGAAGATAAATAAAATTCATTAGAGAAACTGCTAAAGTGTGTGGAATTTATTAAATCTGCGGGTCGAGACAAGATCTCCCCAGTCTGTGTAACAAATTGTGCTACTGGTCTCTCGGTCCCTCTCACGACCCTATTCAGACGATCTCTTAACACAGGTGTCATGCCCATTGTATGGAAGTCTGCATATATGACACCTATTTACAAAAAGGGGCCAAGAATCTAGGTTGATAACTACAGACCAATATCCAAGTTATTATGAAACTTAAGAAATCTCTTTGTAGCTTATTTTTTTTCGAAAACTTAGTATAATTTACCTATTTATTATTCTTTCGCTCTTATTTACATTAAGTAGCTGTCTTTTACCTTCTTGTACCAATTAATATGATTTTTTGTAGCTACCATATGTACTGAAAACTTTTAATTGGCTCTATCAATGTTACTAATTAAATCTAATTTATGTACCTAGCTAACTAAAAACTGATTAAAACGAGTCCAATTACGATATATCTGCTATAAGAGTATACTAGTATGCTGTATATCGTGGCTGCAGCATCAGATCAAGAATTCCCAATTCTTGCATAAGTTCACAGAGACAGACACACAGACGCACAGATACGTCAAACTTATAACAACCCAAAAAGAGTCGGGAGTTAAAAACCCAACATTTTGATCTAATTCGGGTTAGTTTTTATTTACAAACATTATTATCACGCACATTGGAAATACCTATAGTATGTTGATATTATGCTGTACACAGTCAATTATATAAATGAAGAGTACTAAACAGATTAATTAAACAGTGTTGATAAGTACTGCGAGAGGAGCAGACGTAATATTCACGAGTGACTATACTTAGTGACTTTTAAGTGAAAGTTGTTTAAGGTAAATCATCTTGTTTTAACAAAATTATTTCTTTCGTTAGAAAATTTGAAATTAACAGAAAATGATAAGTACTTAATTATAAATTTACAAAACATATTATATTTGCCGCGTCCGGTCAATAGTACGAACATGAAACGAATCGCAAGCACGCCATTAGCGACAACACGTGATCTACCACCACCATTTTGGCGCGCTTCTACAGAGTCGTGATGTTCTCAGCGCACAGCGAGCAGTACATCCAGAATTCAGTCTCTGATCGCATCGGAGCTAAGACGTCCCGGAACTGTACTCGATTCGTTGTGTTTAAGTGTTACTATGTCTTTTTGAATTTAAGTCTGTGTTTATTTTAAATTGACTTTGTGTTAAATTGATGATCGAATCTAACAGAGTAAATCCTGACGATCCGACATATTTATTTACTGATTTACTTGAACTTTGGAGTATAAATGGTTTCTATTGGTAATCATATCGGAAACGGCGATAACTTCTAATTTAAATGACCGTATTCAATACAAACTCAAAGAAAAAGTAACGGTTTTTTCGGAGCATTTTCTTGTATTTTGTGCATACCTACTCAAAATCCGAGTAAATGCCCAGAACGAAAAAAATTTGGGGGGCCTACTAAAAAAATAATAGTATTGAAATTAATTATAAAAATAATAGCCTAGTGGACTAACATTATGTGAATATTGTGGTATGTATTTGTGTCATGACGGTACTTTTTTTTAGTTTATGCATATAAGTAAGACTGGCCGACATAACATACCTGCATTAATTTATGTTTAATCGTATTTTTGTGCCCTTAATACTGGACAAAGGCCGGCAAAGACTTTGTCCATCGTTGTACGATCTGGCCACATTTAAACCACAAACATGACCAGATTGTCCACCCACCTTCGTCACGACCGGCCTTCGCGGCGTTGTCCTCCTTCAGGCGTCCAGTAGGCGACCATCTTTTCCCATCTCGCCAAATGCATTCGGACGACGTGGTCAGCCTATTCCCACTTCAGCCTGACTATTTTTTGTCAAACATCTACAATTTGAGTTACGGAGCGCATGGTGGGTGCAAATAACAATGTTTTTGTTTGTATTTTTTCAGGCATTACCAAAAACATATTGGTGGTACAAGCTTGCGTGTTTTAAAAGATTGAATTTCTATAATGTATACTCCTAAATTGAGGCCTCAAATTGCTACCTGTGAAATAACCAAACAAGGACGTTCTAATGATGAGAATACCTCGGAATGCTGTTCCGTGAGATTGTGTCTTATAATATGGGCATATCTGAGATTGGTATGTGGAAATTGATAACTAAATAATCAGCAGTCGGCTTAGTGGTAGTCGAATTTATTTCAAAAGTACTAAAATCTGCCAGACCTAATTTTTAACCGTGTTATATTCTTATTATTCGGTGTGATAACGGTCATAGTAATACACAGTCTGTGAAAATTTCAAGTGTCTGCCAATGACGGTTTGAAAGATAAGAGGCTGGTGACAAACAAAAGAACTGACGGACAGACAAACGCACAGCGGAATTTTTAGGGTGTCCTTTGTCAATCTTTGGGTCACAATCACTTCAGATTACTTGAGCCCCACCGTTTCGGTATGGAACCCTTAAAACATGAAAGTCCACCTAGGTTAAACATAACATAAAGTTTTATTTTCATTTTACAGGTAGTGTCCGTACTATGGACTAGTGTAATAATAATTAAAACCGTTAGAGACTACACGTACCGAGGGCAGATATTTTCACTAGAAGATCCCTTTGTGGAGTTTGGAATCATTGCTACAATTGCACAACTAGTAGAATTTGGAATGTTGGTTACGTTCATCGTTGCTGGGATCAAGGTAAACTATATGATATATTAAAAAGTCGGTGTGTGCCTATGTTGCATCATGGAAGCAAGTTTAAAGACGTATTCATGTTAAAACAACCTTCTATGTTATTTTAGTGTATGTTTACAATAAAACTATAAACGCTAATGATAATTAGACAACACAAATATTTTTAACACTAATTATTGTAAACTTCCTGTCAAGCGTTTTAATAAGATCCATTATTCGACTGAATACAAGGTTATTTAGCTTACCAAAAAAAGACAACCGCCTTCAAAAACCAAAAAGTGAAAAATAAGTTTAGCACAGTACACACATGACTTCAGTTTTGGAAGTCGATGGCTTTGTTCCGTTTGTTATTTTGTATTGGCCACCAACTTCCGAAACTAAAGTCATTTGTGTGTTCTGTGCTAAAGTTATTTTTCACTTTTTAGTTTTACAACAAATTTAAAACTTATATGATTTTCTCATGGATGCCATTGTCAGAACTGAACTAAATTAAAATGGGACCACACGAAAATCACCAGATTTCAAATAAAAAAAAACATCAAAATCGGTTCACCCAGTCGAAAGTAGTCAATTTGATAACCTCCTCCTTTTCTGAAGTCGGTTGAAAATGGATTAATGCTCACCAATTAATATTTACAAACACAAACATATTAACAAACCGGAGCTTCTGAGGGAGATCGAGAGATTCTATGGGCAGTTGTACACGTCAACCAGTAAACCCGTTGTAGATCTAGCGAACGACCCAAGAGCTAGACTAACCCGACACTATACCGAAGACATCCCGGACGTCAGCCTGTACGAGATTAGGATGGCTCTGAAACAGCTTAAAAACAACAAGGTACCGGGTGATGATGGAATTACGGCCGAACTCCTGAAGGCGGGTGGAAAACCGGTACTTAAGGCCCTTCAGAAGCTGTTTGATTCCGTCATACTCGAGGGAAAAACGCCACAGGCATGGTGCAGAGGTGTGGTGGTACTCTTCTTCAAAAAGGGCGACAATGCTCGGTTGAAGAACTATAGGCCCATCTCACTTCTGAGCCATGTCTACAAGTTGTTTTCAAGAGTCATCACGAATCGTCTCGCGCGCAGGTTTGACGACTTCCAGCCTCCCGAACAAGCCGGTTTCCGAAAAGGCTTTAGCACCGTAGACCACATACATACGCTGCGGCAGGTTATACAGAAGACCGAAGAGTATAACCTGCCTCTCTGTTTAGCGTTTGTGGACTACGAGAAAGCATTTGATTCGATCGAGACTTGGGCTGTACTGCAGTCTCTCCAACGGTGCCCAATCGACTATCGGTATATCGAGGTGTTGAAGTGTCTATACAGAAACGCCACCATGTCAGTCCGGCTTCAGGACCAGACCTCGGAACCTATCCTTCTGCAGCGAGGTGTGAGACAGGGAGACGTCATATCTCCGAAACTGTTCACCGCTGCATTGGAGGATGTCTTCAAGTTTCTGGACTGGAGCGGGCTAGGCATCAACGTCAATGGCGAGTACATCTCTCACCTTCGGTTTGCCGACGATATAGTGGTCATGGCTGAGACCATGGAGGACCTCAGTACAATGCTCGGTGACCTCAGTAGAGCTTCCGAAAGAGTGGGTCTTAAAATGAACATGGACAAAACCAAGGTCATGTTGAATGCCCATGTAACACCCACTCCTATCAAGATCGGAGACTCTACACTCGAAGTTGTAGACGATTATCTCTACCTGGGACAAACGGTCCAGTTAGGTAGGTCTAACTTCGAGAAAGAGGTCAATCGTCGAATCCGACTCGGCTGGGCAGCGTTCGGGAAGTTGCGTGGTATCTTCTCGTCCAACTTACCGCAGTGTCTCAAGACGAAAGTCTATGACCAGTGTGTGTTGCCAGTGATTACATACGGGACCGAAACGTGGTCGCTCACAATGGGCCTCATCAGAAGGCTTAAAGTCACCCAAAGGGCAATGGAGAGGGCTATGCTCGGAGTTTCCTTGCGTGATAAAATCAGAAATGAGGATCAAACTCAAACTCAAACTCAAACTCAAAATCATTTATTTCAATTAAACCATTTACAGGTACTTTTGAATTGTCAGAGTCAGTCAGTCACAAAGTTGAAGTTAGTTGCTCGTTCCAAACAGTAGGTTTCTATGGAGAAGAACGAGCAAGAAACTCCATGAACACTCTTTTAAAATCAGTTAAATTTTACAAATTTAGGTTACATCATTCATGTTGAATCTAAGGGTACAATGTGAGAACAATGTAACACGTCTTGCATGTTAAAAGAGGTCTAGAGAAAAATATAGTTATAATAACAATTCAAACCAAAATTTAAAATAACCGAGGCAGCTAAGAGATGACCAGTCCCAACCGACGGCGTCCGTTCACGAACATGACGCATGGATCGGCACTATTTAGCTCAACCATTTTGAAGGGAACCGAATGATCCAATACATGCGCCACCGGCAGCGAGACATTCAAGTGAGCATGACTCTCCCAACCGCCAGGGCATATTCAAGTCAATGAGAGGTATACCTCGTAAATGGTAGCTTTAAAGAACATAGTGCTCACATGTATGTGCTACGAAAAATTATATAATACTAACACATTGAGTTTATACAATGCAAAGATAATATAGATCTACATCTTCAGCAGCTCCAAAAATTGTTACAAATGCTAATCAATTAATCTATGAACCCTTATGGCTGTGGAGCTAGACCAGCATCCAGCCAAGCATTTTTTATCAGTGATGTAATCACTCAACTTATAATATGCTCGGTTGCATAGTGTGCGTTTAATATAAGACTTAAATTTTGTCTCATTTAGTTGAACAATGTGGGGAGGTATTTTATTGTAACACTTTAAACAGTACCCCATGAAAGACGAATCTACTTTAGCCAGTCTGAAACCTGGTTGAACTAGTTGGTCCCTATTTCTAGTATTATAATTATGTCTGTCACCTCTTTTATCAAAAAGATGCAGATTTTTGCTAGCGTACATGATGTTTTCATAGATGTAGTACAGTCGTAGGCTCTGTGCCATACGGTCACTTTCGTTACCCACATCTACTGCGTTTGACTGTAATTCCAGTGTATCTCAAACTTCTTATAAACCCAGAGTCGTTTTGAGATCTTATAAACCCAGAGTCTTTTTGAGATCGGATTAGTCATGAATACTTACAAATGTGGCGCCTGTGAAAAACCATTATCTGATGGAGCTCACTGCACAGTGTGTAATCAGGAACTACATTTCCACTGTGCGGGAATAACGGAAACCGGATATCGGAAGCTGGGTGACAGAAAGCTAACGTGGCGCTGCAGCAAATGTAAAATAAGTGCCACTAATCAACCCCCCGTTTCGCCAAGGCCGGAATCGGAGTCGGTTATCCTCTTGGAAATAAGGGCGCTCGCTGAGAAACTAGCCCCTCTAGAATTTTTAAAGGACGAGATAGCTGTGCTACGTACAGAGTTTGCTGATCTAAGGTTATCGCTTAGTGAAACAAACAAGGAGCTTAAGGAGTTTAACGGGAAGATTCAAGATATGGAAACACGCCTCAAGCACGTTGAGAAAGTTCAGGAGCAGGTGAACATCCTTCAAAACCGCCTAGACAAACTGGAGGAAGATAATAACTCCAAAGAGCAGTGGACTCGCATGAACAACATCGAGGTAAAAGGACTACCACAGAGTAATAACGAGAACCTGTTTGAAATTATTGGGAAAATTGGCAATAAAATTGCTTATCCCGTGTCTAAGGCCCAAATCAACTTTATAACGAGAGTACCAACCCGTGAGAAAGATAATACGAAACCTATTATAGTTAGTTTCTGCAACCGTTACGTGAAGGAGGATTTTATTGCCGCAGCGAGACTGCTTGTCAAAACTGCTCCTCTAACTGCAGGGCAATTTGGTCTTACAGGAAGCCAACGGATTTATGTAAACGACCACCTGTCATTGCAGAATAAGGTTTTGCTGTCCAAAGCTAAAAAAACAGCCGCAGAAGCGGATTTTCGCTACGTTTGGATCAAGCATTCCAAAATTCATGTAAGGAAGGACGACACGTCTCCTATATTAGTGTTAAAATCGGAGAAAGATCTCGTAAAAATAAAGTAAACTCACGTCGATATCGATATAATATAATTTTCTCAAACAAAATTTCCAGGTCGTGTTGTGCAAAATCAAACAGTGAAATTAAGATTGAGAACCAAGCGCAGTGGAGTGCGACCCGCGTATTCCAACAGTTGTTGTGTCGCTCGTTGGAGCGGTGTAAGTTTATCTCTAAATATCAATGTTGTGTCGCTTGTCATCGTTATGCCATTATGGTACTTAGGCTCATCATATTAAAGTGCAATCTTAATTACTTTGTTTCCTCAGTTATGACTAATCGGACACGTATTGTTTCTTTTGTTCCATTATTTGCTACTATTTCAAAGTTTGGTGTTTTTAGACACCGTGCATTGCTGTGCTTAAATTATTCCTACCATTATTTGTGTTCTACCTTCACCATACTTAATTATTGTTGGTGCATTCTGTTCTCCACTAAAATAAGTAGTCTATTAAATTTACTATTAAATAGTGATTCGTATCTCGGTGCCATTAGTGTTACTATTAAGCTTAAAAATGGTTAATATATATTATCAGAACGTACGAGGGCTGCGCTCGAAAACCAGCGCGTTATATCGTAATGTCTGCATGAATTCATACGATGTTATTATTTTTACGGAAACATGGTTAGTGGACAATATTAGTAATAGTGAGTTATTTGACGGACGATATCTTGTGTGGACCGGGATTACTGTCGAACTGCACAAACACGGGGTGGTGGAGTGTTGATCGCGGTAAAAAATGACCTAACCGTTGTGGAAAGACGTGACTGGCGTACCTCCGCTGAGGATATATGGGTATCCATCGTTTTGAAGAGGTCTAAACCAGCGGTAAGTTACAACATTAATATTTGCGGCTTGTATTTATGCAATGAAAATGTTGTCGTTGAGAGAGGGTGTCGTCCCGAAGATATGGAAATCGGCATTCATCACACCTATTTTAAAAAAAGGAGATAAGTCGAATATAGAAAATTACCGCCCCATATCTAAACTATGCCTTTTCTCTAAAGTTCTCGAGCGTGTGGTGCACACGGGAGTTTATTCGGCCTTGCAGCGCTATTTTGGCGACGAGCAACACGGATTCCTCAGAAAACGGTCGACTGCTTCCAATTTGGTATTGTCCAATGAATTTATAACCACTGGAATGGATAAACGATGCCAGGTCGATGTTATCTACACGGACTACAGCAAGTGTTTCGACCGAATAGATCACCGTGTGCTTCTTCAGAAACTTTTATCTGCAGGAATACACGGTGATCTGTTTCGTTGGTTCTCATCATATATAGACAACCGAACGCAGGCTGTGGTCTTACGTGGATACGTGTCCGGCTGGAAAACTGTCCCATCTGGAGTGCCTCAAGGCTCGATCTTAGGACCGTTATTATTTACAATATTTATCTCGGACATAAAGGACTGCTTTACTAATTCACATATCTTACTATACGCAGATGATATGAAGGTCCTCAAGTCTATACGTACATTATCTGATACCGAGCTACTTCAGGCAGACCTTGACAGATTCTTTTTATACTGTAAAACAAATAAGTTACAACTTAACGTGTCGAAATGTTTTCACGTAGTATATACGCGCCAGAAAACTACTATCGGTCCAGGATACACGCTAGATGGCACGTACATAAGTAAGACAAGCTGTATCAGAGATCTTGGTGTAGTTCACGATAGCAAATTACTTTTTGACAATCACATAGAAACCATTGTCAAGAAAGCTTTCAAAGCCCTGGGCTTTATTATTAGATCGTGCTCTAACTTTCGGTCTCTTAAACCAGTAAAGGTTCTATACTGTTCCCTCGTGCGCAGCAACCTCGAGTATGCTTCCCAAGTCTGGAACCCTCAATATGAGATTTACAAATCTCGTATTGAATCGGTCCAAAAGAAATTTTTGCGTTACTTAGACTTCAAAGCAAAGCAATTCTCAGTGGACTATGAACACCGCTGCAAGCGATACCATTTCTTACCGTTGAGCATAAGACGTAATATTGGTGACATAAGTTTTTTGGCAGGCATAGCAAATGGCTCGATTGATTGTCCGGAACTTCTCAGCAAGATATTTCTACGTACAAATCAAAATAACCTACGCAGACGACCTCTGCTGCAGGCGCCAAGCGCATCGACTAATTACAGGCGCAACGCCTTCTGCATTCGTAGTGTTAAAGCCTTTAATAGTTTACCACCGCACCTGGAGATCGATTTATTTTGCACCAACGCACACAGCATTAGAAAGATCCTAAACAAGGAATACTTCGGAGATACTCGTGAATAACAAACTGCATATTACGCTTATAATATCACATGTATTGTTAGTAGTTGTACGAACATGATTTAACTGTTTTGATGATGCACGACTTGACCTACGCTCTGGTTTATTCAATTTAATTCAATGTATTTTTTTTTTTTTTTGTTTTCTTTGTCTTCTCATTTTTTTTTTTTTTTTTTTTGGTTAATTTACGTGACGTTTATCTTTTGTTACCAAACAAAAAGAAAAAAAAAAATATATATATGACGGCGCAACCGTCATTATTTTGTAAACTGCGAGTGCAACGGACAAGCGGTGAACGAGCGACTGAACGACGTCACGTCAACTCCGAACGCTATATAAGGCAGCGCACTCTGCGACTCGGCTCAGTCGTTCGTCGGCCGCTGCCCAGTGCACACGTTACGTAATCACTGAGTAATCATTTGTCGGGTAGTTTTTATATTCAGTATAGATTAATTTAGTGATTTTAAATTGAATTAATGTGAAATTAAATAAGGTTTATATAACTAAAATAAATAAGTGAGTGAGCGAAGACTTTTTTTGTGTTTTTTTTAAATAATGTCGGACCCTGACGCTACATCAGAAGTGGGATTCAAAGTCGAAGTTGAAGTAAAGTCAAAGTCAAAGCATTTATTTCAATTGGACCATTTGCAGGCACTTTTGAATTGTCAAAGAGTCAGTCAGTCAGTCAGAAGGTTGAAGTTTACTTGCTTGTTCGTTTTGGAACGTCGTCGTCGTCGTCGTTTTGGTTTTGGAAATTTAAATTACGTAAAGTTTGAGGTCATAGTTTTACTTGGCGGTGATCGCTATAATTTAAAAGCACTGCACTGTAACAGAACATAAAAGTAAGCTTATGACCGCATAAGAAGGATGCCACAAGGTGATAACTCTAGCGAATTAGACGTGATTAGTGAAGGGTTAGATGTTGAAGATGCGGGTGAAGGCCCATCAACTCGTTCTAAATGTTAATGCACAATGTATGTCTTTTGTCTATACTTTTGACTTACCGAAGAGAAGGACCAGTAATGTCCATTCTGTTTTGAGCTTATCAGTGTGAAGGACTGATACTAGCCGTTTGATACTGGGCTTGCCAGAGAGAAGAACTGGTATTGTCCCATGTATGTAAGGCATGACAGCGAGAAGGGCTATTACTGATCCACTGTTTCATAACAGATTACCAGCGAGAATGACGTTGACTATTGTTAATACTGGGTGCATTAATATTGTGATTCAGTTCCTTTAATTTTTTACCTTTATGAAACCTGTAGTATTCCTTCTGATGCGAGTTTATTTATTGAGATAGACAATTAGTCAGGTAGGCCGAGCCTAATATTGTCAACAAACGGATTTTGTTTGGTTAATTATTGTTCTCCTTGATAAAACTTATGGCCAGGTTAGCCGAGATCGCTGTGATACCTCACATTTGGTAACATTGTTCACAGGTACACACGAGGACGTGTGACGAGTCAGTATGGCCGTGTCGCAGCAAGCGATAATTTAGCGATAAAGAGGATTCGAATTGATTATTGTAGTACCTACTACGGCTATAATGATGATGAAGTGACGGCGGATGTTAGCCAGAGTAATGTTGTTCATGAAACTGATCGTGATAATGATAACATAGCTGTGATTGGTGACGTTGAGGATGAACTTTCCGATAGCGACACTATATCTGCTAATAGTAGCACTATATCGGCTAGTTCACGTACCTTGAGCGCTACTAGTGATAATATAGAAAGTCCATCATCAGATTTACCAGAGTCAATAAGTGTTGTAACTGATGCCATTGTACACCACGATGAAAGTAATTAATTAAAAAAAAATGTAGGACAAAAAATGAGAGAAGTAACACAAAAAAAAAAAAAAAAAATATACAGGAAGTAAAAAAAAAAAAAAGAGAGAGAAAAAAAAATGTAGGAAAGAGTCATTGAAGGGACAATCCGGTCCAATGACTCAGCTAAAGGGGTTGCGATCCGGCCTAGCCCTGCGGCTATAGGGATTGCAATCCGGTCTAGCATGTTTGGCTATAGGGACTGATATCCGGCCTAGCATTCGCTAAAGGGATATCTATCCGGTCTAGCACAATCGTCTCCAGTTTTAATACTGATGAGATAGCATAGTAGTTGTGGAAAGCTGAAGGGTTAATCGGACCAGCACATTATTGAAACCTTTTGTTAAAGATAGATAGAGATTATGTCAGGATGGACGAACAGGTTGTTGTCTTGTTCCCAGATGCTCGGACGACGCTCGAGGACGAGCGTATGTCAGTATGGCCGTGACGGCGCAACCGTCATTATTTTGTAAACTGCGAGTGCAACGGACAAGCGGTGAACGAGCGACTGAACGACGTCACGTCAACTCCGAACGCTATATAAGGCAGCGCACTCTGCGACTCGGCTCAGTCGTTCGTCGGCCGCTGCCCAGTGCACACGTTACGTAATCACTGAGTAATCATTTGTCGGGTAGTTTTTATATTCAGTATAGATTAATTTAGTGATTTTAAATTGAATTAATGTGAAATTAAATAAGGTTTATATAACTAAAATAAATAAGTGAGTGAGCGAAGACTTTTTTTGTGTTTTTTTTAAATAATGTCGGACCCTGACGCTACATATATGTAAAATTATCCTTACTTACAAATCGCTGGTAATGTAAACGAAAAGTACTTGTGTTAGCTGTATACAATATGTGGAAGCTTGTAATTAGCAATTTTTCCTACCTATGAATGATTTCAATTGTGTTATTAGTCTGTAAGCTTTCTTTAAAAAAAAAAATAAAAATAAAAAAAAAAAAAATGTATTGACAAGGCACCGTCATTATGTTAATTTCCTTAAACAGTTCCCTTAGAGAATCGCGCATACGCAGATTATAAATGGCTCTGATGGCTCTTTTCTGCAGAATAAAAATAGAATCGATGTCTGCAGCTCTTCCCCACAATAAAATACCGTAAGACATAATACTATGAAAGTAACTAAAATAGACCAGTCTCGCGGTATCCACATCAGTAAATTGCCGGATCTTTCTGACAGCATATGCTGCCGAACTTAGCCGTCCTGCGAGAGATGTTAAATGAGGACCCCATTGTAGCCTTGAGTCGAGCGTCAATCCCAGAAAAACGGTTTTATCGACGAATTCCAGTTTCTCTTTATTCAATACTATGTCACACTCACTATTTTTGACATTTGGCAAAGCAAATCTGATGCACTTAGTTTTTTTTCCATTTAATACTAAATTGTTAGCCGTGAACCACTTTTGCACCTCCAGTAAGGCGTTATTTACAATGTCAAGATTTTGAGCCCGTCTATTTATTTTAAAAATTAATGACGTGTCATCGGCAAATAACACCATTTGTGGTTGGTTTTTGAATAACCGGGGAAGATCATTAATATAAACTAAAAAGAGGAAAGGACCTAAAATTGAGCCTTGTGGAACTCCCATTTGTACTTTTAAACCATGTGAATTCACCCCGTTTATTTGAACTTGCTGATGTCTATCATTTAAATAAGATTTCACTAAACTAAGCGCAAGTTTACCTAGTCCGTAATGCTCAAGTTTTAGAATTAATGTCTCGTGATTTACGCAATCAAATGCCTTGGAGAGGTCACAAAAGATTCCTATGGCATCTTGTGCCTCTTCCCACGCAGTAAATATGTGTTTCAATAAAGTGACACCGGCGTCAGTCGTACAACGCCCTTTGGTGAAACCATACTGTTGATCGTGTAATATGCCATTTGTGTTAAAATGAGCAAGCATCTGATTAAGCATAATCTTTTCAAAAACCTTGCTGAAAGCCGGCAACACGGACACGGGTCTATAATTGTTAGTATCTTTACTATCCCCGGATTTGAAAAGAGGTATGACCTTACTAAATTTCATTAAATCTGGGAAAACACCTTGGTCTACGCACATATTAAATATTAAAGCCAAATAAGGTGCTATTGTTTCTATTATAGATGTACAAACTTTAATAGACATACCCCACAGATCTTCAGTAAATTTTATTTTGATTTGCCGAAAAGCTTTTAAAACGGTCATGGGGTCAATTTGTTTAAATTGAAATTCTACCGGGCAGCCTGGAACGTTCGCTTTTAATAACGCAATTGAGTCGTCAGGTGAGGAATTCAAAGCTTCCGTGGTTTTGATTGGTATGCTAGTAAAGAAATTTACAAATTCACGAGCTACTTCTATGTTAGAGCTTACGGGACCATGTGATGTCTCCAATGTATATTCCGCGTTACGAACTTTTTTCTTGCTAGTTTCGTTATTTATAACTTTCCAAACTGTCTTTATTTTATCGTCTGCCGATTTGATCTTGTTACTAATGTATAGCGCTTTCGCTACCTTGCAAGTATTTCTAAAAGTTTTAGAATAAGTAGCAACATACTTGTTGAAAGTTTCCGTGTTAATATAAGGCTTAAGGCCATACAGCTCAAACAGTCTTTCTCTACTTTTTCTAATACCCTTAGTTGCCCAGTCACTAAATATAAACTTAGGGCTAATATATTTCACCTTTTTTTCAAAAATTTTATTGAATTCAGTTTCGACCACAGAAAATAAATCATTATACAATTTATTTGCATCGTTGTTATAGTGGTCCAGAGTATTTAACTTATTATTTAGAGTTTTATTATATTTATTTAATTTACCAGTTGTTATTGGTCTAAATTGTATTTGCACTTTTGTCGTAGGCATATTGAACATAAATGCTACCGTTTGACCGCTATGATCTGATGGTAAATAATTAACAATAGCTTTATCTACATAGTCGCAATCGCAGAAAATGTTATCGATGCAGGTAGCAGTAGTTGGAGTTACCCTAGTAGGCTCCATGAAAACATTCGACAAATTAAATGATTTAAAAAGGCTTAATAATCGACTACTATTCAAATTATTTTCTAAAACATTAATATTGAAATCACCACAAATAATTGCGGGTTTGCTACACGTTGCAAGTTTCGCTAATACATCTTCCATTACAGACTCAAATAAAGAATAGTTTTGGTAGCTAGGGGGTCTGTACACACACACTATAATATGCTCATCCAGCTCGACACAGGAAAGTTCGATGCAATGTTCAACCGATAGGCCAACTATGTCATTTCTTTCTTTATATTTTAAACAATCTTTTAATAAGATCAATGAGCCTCCACGCGACATAGCTTTGCGATTAAAACAACTGCCCACACTATAGTTTTCATAGTTAATCAGCATTTGGTAATCCTTTAACCAATGTTCAGTAAAACAAACAATGTCAAACATGGTTTTTTCTAAAAACATTTCAATTTCTAATAATTTGGATGAAATACCTTGAATATTTTGATGAAATAATTTCAAGGTATTCTGCTGTTTCTGCAACTTAACTTTTTGAGAGCAAGAAGGTACCTTGTTGTTTGTAGGTTTAACTATATTGTTATTGGTACCTTCTGTTGTCTTACAAACTAGTTTAAATTATTATCCGGAGTTTGACCACGGACTTCAATGATATCAGGTAGTGAGTTCCTACCACTTGTATCCGATATCCGCAAGAGAACCAAGGTTACCGACGTAGCCCGAAGAATTGCCAAACTTAAGTGGCAGTGGGCAGGGCACATTGCTCGCAGAACAGATGGCCGATGGGGTCGAAAAGTTCTAGAATGGCGACCGCGAACCGGAAGACGTTGCGTTGGAAGGCCTCCCACTAGGTGGACCGATGACCTGGTAAAGGTTGCGGGGATCCGCTGGATGCGAGTCGCACGGGACCGGTCAATGTGGCGCCACTTGGGGGAGGCCTATGTCCAGCAGTGGACGTCTTTCGGTTGAAATGATGATGATGATGATGAATTAATATTGTGTAAGCTCGAAACTTGAGGCACCCTTACTCGAACAGCAAACCTGGGCCTCAAGTCTGCTATTACAATAGTCTCAGAATGGTCTATCATTGATTTCATAATTGTTGATTTTGACAAGTTTGGTAATCTACTAATATAATGGCGTCATTATGACTTTCCAATGGTCAACCAATGACAGTCCATTGAAAGAAATGCTAAAGAATGGTAATCTCGTACATAATGACAAATTAATGACTGACTTTGTTTACGAACTTCTTACTACTTCAGATTGCTTATAACACTTATAAATAATATGTAAAAATATATATAAATGAAATCTGGCATGAATAAATGTTCAAATTTGTTGACAATGTCATTATATCACAATTCTATTACGAGACCATTGACCGACCAATGATCGACCAATATGGATTTAGCAGATTACGAACTTTTAGCAAAATGACAATGGAATCGTGTTGGAATGACGAAATTATAAAAATAGCAGACTTGGCCCCCTATTCGAGTTAAATGGTGTTTTTTTTTAAATAAATTAAAAATATTATACAATTAAAATTATATTATATTTCATATATTTATTTATTTTATGTATTACATCATTTTAATTGAGACGTGGAGTTGGGACACCAGCCCGTCATACTATACTACTAACATCTATTTGGCGATAATATCAATTAATATTTGGTCTGAAATTAAATTTAAATGCTTGATATATTTTTATGGCATAGAATAAAAAGGAAAATAGCTTCATTTCTACAATACTTCATGAAACACAATTTGGTGAGCATTTATTAATTCTGGCAGGTATTTCGAATTTAGTGGTAGTCTAAAAGTAAGCCTTTATAAAACCCTAACAACCTCGTAGGACTATATTATTAGCATAAAAAATATTTTTTTCTTTTTTACTATGATCATAAAACATTGTTTCAATTTTATTTTTTCAGAGGAATGCCAATCTCTATCGATCTTACTACCGCTATTGCATACTGACACTTATAATCTACGTCATCGCCGTGTTGCTGTGTTTAAGACTGGGCTATTCTGATGGCCACTTCTTTGGAGAGATCTATTTAACTTATTATATGACTGATTTTGCATATTTTACTGAAAATGACGCCCTCGTATATATCGTTGCTGCCAGTTTGGATATTTGTAAGTATCCAGGAATTTTGATGTCACCTGTGCCTTATTACTATATACACAAATTATTTTGACATTTAATGTTTTCCCTAAAACATATTAGCGCTGAGACATTCGTTGACAACATTGGTCATAGAAAATATTTTACAGTCAAAGTTGGTATTGTAAAAATAACAGTTTTTATGTGATTTCTTTTTAAATTCATGTGTGTTATGCATTGGTACCTAGTTTCTTTAGTAAATTTCATCATTTTTTCTCTCTTTACAGGCCTTGAGTTGGTACTGATACATTTCGTTAAGAAGTTGATCAACAAATATAAATATAATGAGAATTATATGACTGGTGAAAATGTTTAGTAACTGTATAATATTTTTTTTTTAAATTGCCGAAGCATTACCTACAGCACACGAATAATTATAAAACATATACTATTTTGTAATTATTCAGGATAATTACATATTAATATATATTTATATTTTATCTATCTGTTAATCTATTTGTTTTAACTCTTCGGTTAAGCCTGGTTGAAGTTGTGATTGAAGTTAAATAAAGATAAAAAAAATCTTTTTTATTTTATTTACTGTAGCTACACTCGTAAAGGTACAGGAGACCTACCACGAGCTCTTAACGCGATCCATTTTAGGACCTAAATTGAAAGAAATAAAATACAGAAGGTCCTAAAATGGATCGCGTTAAGAGCTTATGGTAGGTCTGCAGGGCATCTAGTCTATTTGATACCTTGCTATAAAACAAAAGTGCAAAATAATTGTTTATCTATATATGTATATATCTATATTATATATATAAAAGGTCATTCACTCACTCATCACGAAATATAGAAAACCGCTTGACATATTAAGATGAAATTTGGCAGGGAGGTAGACACAGTTGGCGGACGTCTACTAACTATGTACTACCTCCCTGCCAAATTCATCATTCATTCGGGATTTTGCGACAGGGCCGGATTAAGGAGGTCTAATGGCTCTCGCAAGTTTGTATGAAAGTCTTTCATTTTGTACGCTACGAGCTTGAAATTCGGCAGAGAGGTAGTTAATAAGTAGTAGACGTCTGTTAAGAACGAATATTGCGACAGGGCCGGATTAAGGAAGTCTAATGACTCTCGCAAGTTTGTATGAAAGTCCTTCATTGTTTGCGCTACAAACTTGAAATTTGGCAGAGAGGTAGTTAATAAGTAGTAGACGTCCGCTAGGAACGGATTTTGCGACAGGACCGGATTAAGGAAGTCTAATAGTTCTAGCAACTTTGTATGAAAGTCCTTGATTTTTTTGTGCTACAAACTTGATATTTGTCAGGGAGATTATTTATATTTAGTAGACGTTCGCGGTCTCCCTAATTTGGGGTCAGATGGCCGTGTGTGAAAAATGTCCCCACATATTATTATTATTATTATTATTAATAACCGATTTTGCGAAAGGGTCCAAATAAGGAGGTCTAATGGCTCTCGCAAGTTTGTATGAAAGTCCTTCATTTTTGGCGCTACAAACTTGAAATTCGGTAGAGAGGTAGTTAATAAGTAGTAGACGTCCGCTAAGAACGGATTTTACGACAGGGCCGGATTAAGGAAGTCTAATGATTCTCGCAACTTTGTTTGAAAGTCCTTAATTTTTGGTGCTACAAACTTGCAATTTGCTAGGGAAGTAATTTATAGTTAATAGACGTACGCTAAGAACGGACTTGGGACAGGGCTGGATTAAGGAGGTCTAATGGCTCTTGCAAGTTCAAGTATGAAAGTCCTTCACTGTTGTAATATAGGCTTCATATTTGGCAGGGAGGTAGTTAATAGTTAGTAGACGTCCGCTAACAACGGATTTTGCGACAGGGCCGGATTAAACAGGTCTAATGGCTCTCTTAAGTTTGTATAAAAGACTTGATTTCATTTTTTAACTACCGACCTGAAATTTTGCAAGTCTAGAATGAGTGGGAGACAGTTGCTAAGAAAGAATTTTGTGACAGCCTGGACTGGCTCTCGCAAGTTTATATATATAAATCCTTGGCTTTTTGTACCTGTAAATTGGTAGACAGATAGAATATAGTTAAGTCAAGTCACGTAGAAACAGATTTTACGACAGGGCCAGTTCAAGGGAAAATAAACTCTATGTGTTCAACAAACATTTATTGATGACTTATAATACAACCAATAGAAAATACAACTTAATGAAATGAAATTCGAATCGAGGTCTTAATATTTTTTTGTTATTAGATTCATAAAGTTATAGATCAAATATTTCTTTATAATTTCCCCTGGGTACTACTGTGATGCTTTTTTGTGGTTAAAAGTATATTATTATACGTAGAACCTGATATTAATTACTAAATTCCAGACAATATTTTACACATCTTTGTGTATCCTACATTGATCATCGATTACATAAAACTATAGATTTAAATAAAAGCTTACATTTAAAATCTATACTTACTATCTATCCCCTCTACAAACATACAACAGTATCGAGTAGACTTTAGAGTCGGAAAAGTTTTCTCCGCAGTACACAAGCAATCCAGAACCGACCACGTACGGTCAGACGAAAGTTGTGGGAACCCACCGCCACTGAACTTCTTTCAACCCAAGAACACTTGGCACTCGAAAGTGATTAGCAGTGGCCTAAATGGAAAGCGCTCAATAGAGTGTGCTCCCAAGAAGGCCGCTGCAAACACAACCTAACAAAATGGGGGATTATAGATCCCACTGATGCTCCTGACCTGAAAGTGACCCGTCACCTGCACCTTAGAGGACATTAAAACGGCACTAATGCTGCGTATATGCAGCTCCTACTGGGCCCAAGCAGTCTAACCACGAATGTAAGTCCAACACAACAGAAAAGAACACAACCATTGATTCGAAACGAAGAAGACCACTGTATAATAATCACAAATGCCATCGCAATGCAATTAAAATATAATATAATGAATTAAAATAAACTGCAGCCTGAAAATAAAACTAAAAAAATGTGGTGTATAGGTAGGTTTTACGAAAATAACAACATCTATTTTTTTTACAAATTGGTGCCTTAAAATAGGCATTTTCTGTTGACTGAAATATAGTTGACTGCAATATAAAAATAGTTTGCGTTCAACATCATTAAACTTCATATCTTCATAACCACGCGGACGAAGTAGCGGGCAACAGCTAGTAGAATATAATGGTGTATCAATAAAAAAAATTGTAAAGTTAACTATTTTAGTTTTTTAACCCCCGACGGAAAAGAGGGGTGTTATAAGTTTGACGTGTTTGTGTGTCTGTGTGTCTGTGAGTCTGTGTGTCTGTCTGTGGCGCCGTAGCTCTTAAACGGGTAGAACGATTTGAAAGCGGTTGTTTTTATTTGAAAGCAGGTTTTCTACCGATGGTTCTTAGATATGTTTTATCAAAATCGGTTCAGCCGTTACCAGGTTATCAGCTTTTTTGTTAGCTGCGCTGCGGTCGCGTCTATTCATCTGTCTGTGGCACCGTAGCTCTTAAACGGGTCGACCGATTTAAAAGCGCGTTTTTCTTATTTGAAAGCAGGTTTTCTACTGATGGTTCTTAAACATGTTTTATCAAAATCGGTTCAGCCCTTTTAAAGTTATCAGCTCTTATGTCAGCATCTGAAGGGATCTTAGACGCATAGCGAATTTTTACTTTACTTTCAAACAAATATGTGACCACTAATTGAAACACTCATGTATGTCATATTACTATACAAGAATATGGAATTCTCGATCTGATGCTGCAACCACGATATACAGCACACTACTATACTCTTGAAAAAATAATAGCAGATATTATATCGTAATTGGATTCATTTTAATCAGTTTTTTAGAGCTAGGTACAGAAATTAGATTTAATTAGTAACATCGATAGAGCGAATTAAAAGCTTTCACTACGGGATATATGGTTGTCACAGCTAGAAAAACATATTAATAGGTTCAAGAAGGTAAAAGACAGCTAGGTACTTACTTACCTACCAGAGCGAAAGAATAATAGGTGAAGTAAAATTAGAGAAATTATACTAAGTGTTCGAAAGAAAAGCTACACAGAGATTTCTTAAGTTTCATGGTGGTAGTGTTAATAATATCGAAGTCGACGTCTCGGCAGGCTGCATTGTACTTATGACACGCTCTTATGAAGTATGAGTTTCGTCTGTAGTTGGTTCTAGTTAAAGCAGTGTGAAATAAACGACGTTGATTTGGAGCTTATTAATATTACAATAGTGCTGGAACCTTTCTAGATCTTCCTGCAGTAAAAGGGTATCCGACGTAGAGGAGATTTGCTTCTTGATTTTAATATCACTGCATCGTAGAATCTTCGAACGATTAAAGCAATAATCAACGTCATTGATGAATAATACCTAAGTCACTGCAGAGAACGAGGTTAGTTGTCGTTGACCTACTGCCCAAGAATCTATGCTGATGTTCCATAAAACTATGCCTGGGAGCAGAACATACTTGCATGTACCTATATAATTTTATCTAACAATATATAGCAAACAGACATAACTTGGATAATGGTCTGTAGTTATCAACCTAGGTTCTTGGCCCCTTTTTGTAAATTGGTGTTATATTATGCAGACTTCTATACGATGGAAATGACACCTGTGTTAAGAGATCGTCTGAATAGGATCGTGAGAGGGACTGAGAGACCAGTAGCACAATTTGTTACGAAGACTGGGGAGATCTTGTCTGGACCCGCAGATTTAATAAATTCCACACACTTTAGCAGTTTCTCGATTAAATTTATATTCGCGAACTTCTATCGAGGCAAAGTCGCATGTACCGCAATCAGCCCGTTCACTGATGTTGTTGTGCTGTATTTCAAACCGTGAAAAAGTGTCTTGTGAACTAACGGGCTCTGGCAAGTTGGACTGGAAATATTCGCTGAAGAAATTACAGATTTCCTCACCGTCACTAGAAAACTGATTGTCAAACTGCAGCACTGAAGGGTAGGAATTATTTTGATTCCTTAATTTCACGCATAAGGTAGTGTCGCCGAAGATAGCCCGGGTCCTAGGATAGCCCACATTTTAAAAAAATACAGTTATGATTATTCGAAACATTTGAAATTTCGTGGGTGTATGCTATTGGTACTATAGACAATAGTGCAAGTGTGTTTCATTACCGGCGCGTCGCCATTTTTGAGACTGATGGCAGTTTGCTTGTTCATGTCAAGACGATACACTTTTTATTACCTGCATTATCTAAATCCTTTTGAAAATTAACGAATTTAAAACAAATCTCTTTGCTCTAAAATGTGAAAATTCATATTTAATCTATTTATAAGCGAATTACAGGTGAGTGTTACTATTTTATTTCCTTTTTTTGTATTTTTACGAGATTATACTCAACCCGGGTGTAATTTCCTATCATGGCCCATAGTATAATTCCCTTAATGAATGACATCAAAAAAATAAATTTTAGAAAAAAAATCTGATTTATTTTTATTTTTGTTAAGTTACTTTCAATATTGGTCTCGAAGTTAAATTTTATTTTATTTAGTGGTTTGTTTTTATTTTATAGTTGATTTTCATTTTGATAGATTTAAGATAGCCCACATTTAAATTTTTGGTTGTTTTTTTTTACCTTTTATGAATAATGTTATGGGAAGTATGTTTTTATTTCGATGTTTTATGTTAAAAGTGTTTAAGAGTTTATAATGCATATACTTTCATTAATATTTTTCGGGCCATCTTCAGCGACCAGCTTCCCAAGATAGCCCAATAACAAGTTTCTAAAAAGTGTTTACATTTCTGTTAAAATGCCAAAAACTGTACTACTTTTTTAGATATCTTGTTTCTCAAATAAATATATTACAACTTCCATTATCTTTTTTCTTTACTTTACTTATCTGCAAGATTTTACGAGGTTTTGAAATTAAGCGGGCCTTCATCGGCGCCTGTACCTTATTCATAGCTCCAGAATGCTCGAGGACAATTTATTTGTAATGTAATCATCATACATGTCTTTTAATTCTACATGTAATGCAATAGTGGCAACACGATGTGCTGATGCTACAGCCAGGATATCCAGTACACCAGTACACTCTTGAAAAAATAATAGCAAAAATTTAGTGTAATACGCTCACATCTGTAAACTCTTACACAAAAAAAAAACTAAATTACGTTTAAAAAATTTAAAATAAAAGTTAAAGGACATGTTAGGTTTTTGTATGGAGGCTGGGCTTTAATTCGGAGCTGCTGTGAACAGGGAAGAGATTATATTTTTATGAAAGTACATAAATTAAGACTACTTTATGTATATTTTTTATTTTATTAAAAGCACCCTTCCTAAATTATTATATTTTTAATTAATTGTAATTTAAAAATAAATTGCAACCCTCGGTAATTATTGATTTTGGCAACACTTTTCGTTTGGATGTCATTATTGTCATTATTAAAAGTGTAAACGTCAATCAAGTGTCAAATTCAATTATAATTGCGTACCTATGCGCGCCCTGTTATTAATATACTCTGCGAATGCGTCTGTGGTTTGCGTTACAACAACGGAACGGACACAAGTGATTTGATTTTTTTTTGTTGTGTTATTGAAGTTCAAGTTTCTTGTAATCTTTAAGTTATCTTTATTTGACCTGGCTTTTAATTTTGATTCTTTCCTGCACAGTTTCTTGATAATATAATTATAAGGGATGATGTTGAAAATGAAGAGGTAGAATAAATACAGTCAAATATAAGTAAATGCATTACTTTTATTTCTCTATCTAATACACAAAAATGTTCACCTATTCTGACCTGCTGGAGCGACTATTTACAAAAGGTGAACAGGGCCAATCCATTTAAGTCTGTCTGTATCTGGACTGTTTGGTTTACTGGCCTGCCTTGGAGGAGACGTAAAACCATCAGTAATCATTTTGTAATTTACTGAATTCATGATGATAAAGTCATAAAGTCCCAAATTGTAGGAGAAAATAAGGATTTTTTATACAAATAAATTCATACACTTTTTTAAGCTTTCACAGTTTGAAACTAAACTTATATTGTCACACGGGATATCTTCCGTGATACGCGATCATGGCGCTTGCCAGCGTTGAAATATCGGAAGCTCAAAACAATGAACAATCACGGAAGATATCCCCTATGTGACAATATAAGTTTATATAAATTCATTACCTATCCTTATCATAAACCATTTACTGCTATTGAAAATAATAGCATTTCTGCGTTAATACAACTTCGCTATTAAAAAATAAATGCAATCCATTACTGGCCCCTTGCTGGGCACGGGCCTAGAGTGAGACGGGTTAGGCTTTAGTCCACCTCGCTGGCCTGGTGCGGGAATTACACACCTCAGATGATGATTTTACTAATATCAAGTATAAATTACAAATATTAAACCTAAATATTCATAAGCAAACGGAAAAATAGCGATTCTAACAATGAGACAAGGGCTTGACAAGCGATCGACATGACAACTGATATGTGTGGTGTGACACTGACAACCTTACTGACACAACACAGTTAATGTTTTCATAGATTCCGGAATCAATGCCATGCATACAAATCATGGAGATAATTCGTCGGTTTTATAGCCATCTAATAATGTTTAAAAATGTTTTAAATTACAATAAGGTGCTTAATGTACTTTAAAAAATGATATTTAACCCTTTTTTCTTTGTTTCAATGTACAACAATAATACACTACGACGACGACGACGTTACAATCTCGTTGGGCGGCTATCGACTCGCTTCATTGGGAGCTGGACAACGAGTATGGCGGATCAAACCCCGAGTACGAAGAGCAATTTACTCATTATGAGAATCATTATAACAAACTCAAGAAAGACATCAACAAGAAAATGTGGTCCGTAGCGCATATCGAAAAATCTACTCCTAAAATGGAAATAGGCACCTTTGAGGGAAACTATAATAAGTGGATTTCGTTCAAAGATCTTTTTACCGAAGCAGTGCACAACAACCCCTCCTTGTCGAATGCACAAAAGATGCAGTTTCTAAAGAGTAAGATCAAAGGTGAACCCGAAAAATTGATCCAACATCTCCAAATAAGCTCGGACAATTATCCTGTATGCTGGAATATCCTATCCATCCAATCCCATCCAATCATCGTTATAATAATAAACGACTGATCTTCACTTCTTATCTTAACAATCTCATGAATATCCCTACAAACCAGCAACAATCCTCAAATCATAATTATAAAACGCATTCACGACACTACGTACGAGAGCGTGAATGCTATCAAGAATCTGGGAGTCGATGTGTCTTCCTGGGACCCTTTCCTAGTATGTATATTGTCTCAAAAATTGGACTCAGATACATACGAGGATTATTTACAAGCCTTGAAAACTCCGCGAGAGTTGCCCGTTTTGGAAGATTTCCTAAATTTTTTGGAAACTAAGTTTATGATGCTGGAAACTTCACGTAAGAAGCTTGAAAACTCCACGCAGAAATCATCCCAATCTCAATCCAACAGCAATACCAAACCATCATTTTCAAAGGGTTCCAACTATAAACGAAACTATGACAATCATAAAACGAATTACTCAACAAACCAAGTTTCGCAATCGTCAAAGTCCAAACGCAAAATTAACTATCGCAAACAATACCCTATTTGCAACTCCAACGATCATCGAATACATGCATGTCAAAAACTATTGGAATTGCAACCTAATGAACGTAAAACCGCTATTGCTAATTTGAACCTTTGTGTTAATTGTTTACATTATCATGAAGGCAAAAAATGCCTTTCCGGAATAAAATGCAAAGAATGCAATAAAGAACACAATACTATTTTGCATGAATCTTTCACGTCACATCAATCAGGGTCAAATGCAGCTACGATTACGAAATCGCCATCTCAGCAGCAAGAAGGAAATACAGTTGCATCGCTTCTTAAACAACCCTCAGAAATATTGCTAGCTACAGCAATAATTAACGTACAAGCAGCGGACGGATCTTACCAAAAAATGAGAGTTCTTTTAGATCAAGGGTCACAGACATCTATTATTAGGGAAAGCGCAGCTCAGTTGTTAAGACTACCGCGACGGAAATGTAACGGATATATCTCTGGAATAGGAAATAAGGAAAACAACTGTAAGGGCATGATTACCATCAAATGTTCGTCGTTGGTTAGCGACTTTATCTTTGAAACGGACGTATATATAATGAATAGACTCATAAACAACTTACCTAGCTGTACCTTACCTAAGCCAGACTGGCCTACTCTTAACCAAATAACTCTAGCGGATCCTGAATTTTACAAAAGTAGGCCTATCGATATCTTATTTGGAGCAGATATCTATTCCACTATCCTTATGGATGGTATCTGTCGATCAGAAGGTATGTTGCCCATTGCCCAACAAACCCAGTTGGGATGGATCTTGAGCGGCAACTACAAAACGTATCACTGCAATGTGATCCTGAACAATATCGAAGAGATCCAGCAATTTTGGGAAGTGGAGGACATACATGAATCTCCAGCGGTGTCAGAAGAAGATCAAAAATGCATCGAGTTTTACCGCTCTTCAACCTCTAGACGAGAAGACGGAAGCTACGTCGTTAAAATACCATTTAAAGAAAATTTTGAGAACAATCTAGGCGAGTCGAAAACAAAATCGATTGCACAATTTTTCCAAATAGAGCGGAAACTAACTAAACAGCCAACACTGGCACGTGACTATAAAACGTTTATTTCTGAGTACCTAGAGCTCGGACATATGACACCCGTTGCGTCACACGTACAGCCGGACTGCTACCTATCGCACCATGGCGTACAACGATCTGAGTCATCAACTACCAAATTGCGTGTTGTATTTAATGCCTCGGCAAAAACCTCGAGTGGATACAGCCTCAATGATCTTATGTGCCGAGGACCTAATTTACAACAAGACCTTCAGAGCCTCATCTTAAAATGGAGACAATTTAGATTCGCTTTTACAGCAGATATAGAAAAAATGTTTCGCAAAATCTGGCTACATCCCGATGACCAAAAATATCAGAAAATTATCTGGCGGAACCATCAATCCCAACCTATAAAAGATACCAGTTAGCGACAGTTACCTATGGCACAAAAGCCGCACCTTTTTTGGCCATGATGACACTGAAGCAACTGGCCATCGATGAAAGGTCAAATTATCCACAAAGTTGCGCTCCTGACATCTTAGAAAACTCATTCTATATGGATGATCTCATGCATGGTGAACATTCAGCGAGAGCAACTCAACAGCTCAAAGCAGAGATGATCAACCTCCTTCAATCTGGCGGGTTCAATCTCAGAAAATGGCGATCAAACTTGCCGGAAATAATAGATAGTTCTGATGGACTTCAAAATGAAGACTTTGACTTTAAACAACCGGAATCAACCAAAACTTTAGGTCTTCGGTGGGAACCAAAAAATGATCACTTTATCTTTCATCCTATAGAATTTATCTCTCAAGGCATCCTTACGAAAAGACAATTCTTATCTCAAATATCTAAAATTTTTGACCCTTTAGGCTGGCTAGCACCAGTCACAATAAAATTAAAGATCTTGTTCCAAGAATTATGAAAATCAGACCTGGGTTGGGACCACCCTGTTCCTCAAGAAATCGCGTTAGAGTGGAATACTATAAAAGCCGATCTATCTCATATATCTCTATTTAGAATACCACGTTGGATTCAAACCCAGGAAAATGATACCATCGAACTCCATGGCTTTTGCGATGCTAGCACAAAAGCATACGCTTGCGTCGTGTATTGCAAAATACAGAGAGAAAATGCAACCCACGTGACCCTAATTGCAGGAAAATCAAAAGTAATACCGTTGAAAAAACCACAATCAATCCCGCGTTTGGAACTTTGCGGCGCTCTCTTGCTATCAAAACTTATGCGAAAAATTATCTTATCCCTATCGAGCTACAAGATGAATGTTTATGGTTGGGTTGATTCAACAGCTGTTTTAGGTTGGTTAAGTGGCGAACCAGAGAAATGGAAACCCTTTGTTGCGAATCGAGTGAGGGTTATCACTGAAACAATCCCTAAAGATAACTGGAGTTACGTAAAATCCAAAGAAAACCCAGCTGATTGCGCAAGCCGCAGCTTACCGGCTGCTCAATTAGCCAATCACTCGCTGTGGTGGCAAGGGCCCAACTGGTTACCACAATATAACCCTAAAAAATCTCAAAAAATGCCGATTTACACGAGTATTATTAGCGAAGAACTCAGACAGAAAAAGGAAGTAAATACGGTCATTGTTAACCCCGATAATTTAATAATTAACCAACTATTATTAAAATATAGCACTTTACGGACAGTCACCCGAGTATTAGCTTACATCAACAAGTTCATCGACATTGTTGTTTATAAGAAAAAACGTACATGTTTTCTTAATCTGCAAAATATAAAAACAGCAAGAGAAATGTTAATTAGGCACGTCCAAAAGGAATATTTCGACGAAGAAATATCGAGGCTGAAAAATAATAATCCACTAAATAAGAAAAGCCAGATTCTTAATCTCAATCCCATATTAGACACTAATCAAGTGCTCCGTGTCGGTGGCAGACTTAAACATTCGAACCTTGATCCCGAAATGAAGCATCCCATCATAATCCCAAATCAATCGAAATTGGCAGACCTCATCATAGATGAATCCCACGAACTTGTATTTCACGGTGGAGTAAAAATGATTACTGGATTTATAAGACAAAAATACTGGATTCTTGGAGGAAATAGGGCTACAAAGAAACGATTAAGAATGTGTGTCAAATGTAAAAGAAATAATCCCAAGACACAACATCAAATCATGGGTGACCTACCTCCAGCACGATTGATTCCTAGCCGACCCTTCTACCACACCGGAATAGATTACACCGGACACATCCTTATCAAGGCAAACAAAGGTCGTGGCATTAAAACCTGTAAAGGATATGTCGCAGTTTTTGTTTGTATGGTAACTAAAGCCATACATTTAGAAATCGTCTCAGATCTCACAGCGTCAGCATTTATTGCCGCGCTTCGACGAATGTCAGCTAGAAGAGGAGTTCCTGGGCACATCTATAGCGACCAGGGAACTAACTTTATAGGAGCCAACAAAATTTTAAAACAAGAGTTTGCCGAAATCACCAACATCTTAACTGACCAAGAAGTAACCTCGACAATCTCTGAAATAAATATTGAGTGGCACTTTAACGCCCCATCCTGGCCATCTGCTGGCGGACTCTGGGAAGCTGCAGTGAAGAGCCTAAAACATCATCTCAAGCGTGTCGTGGGAGAGCAAAAATTAACCTACGAGGAATATAATACCCTACTATCCCAACTCGAGGCTTGTTTGAACTCCAGACCACTGTGCCCTCTGACAGAAGATCCGGAAGATTTGGACTTTTTGACCCCGGCCCACTTTTTAGCCAGTGGCCCTAACTTAACGATTTTCGAAACAGAGCGTGATCTCAGAACACGGTGGCACTTGACCCAAAAAATCTATCAAGACATATGGGATAAGTGGAAGACTGACTACCTTTCGCAGCTTTCCACGAGGTCCAAATGGCGACAGCATCAAATAGATCTCAATCTCAACGATATCGTTATCATTAAGGACGACAACCTTCCCCCAGGAAAATGGTCACTAGGTCGCGTGGTAGCCCTGCATCCTGGAAGTGACGAACATGTAAGGGTCGTCACACTTAAAACTAAAAACGGGCTCTTAAAACGCCCAGTTGTTAAACTGTCCTTACTGCCAACAAATAAAAACGACCAAAATCCAAGTGCGCCAAAAGTTGATAACATATTGCCAGCGGCAAAGAAAAAACGTATCTCATTCTCAGCTATGGCTTTATCTTTGACATTATTTTTGCTGTCACTAATAAACACCGCTCAAGCATCTTACAACTTCACCCTGCTGACAAACAATAGCGTTTATTTTGACAAAATATCTAATATGCATCTAATTAGAGATGATTGGCATTTAATAGTCTATTACGACACAAATCCTTATCAAGAAGGAAAGGCGGCATTATTAAAGTATATCAAGTATCTTGAAACCTTATGCTCTACGATTAGAACACAAACACCTTGCGACGGCGTCATGTTACAACTCGAGCACGAGTTCGAAGAAATCAAACATTACGATAATATTGTTATTATAAATGACTCGTTTATGACTAATAAGAAACGTCGGCGACGCGGCTTAATAGACGGTGTAGGCTATGTTGCAAATAGTTTATTCGGAGTGTTGGACCAACGATATGCAGAAAAATATGAGAAGGATATTGACCTTTTAAAACATAATGAAAACCATTTGTACAACCTCTGGAAAAACCAAACGTCGGTCGTAGAAGCTGAATTTAACCTCATGAAAAGGATGGAGAATACTATAAACAAACATCACAAAATAATAAATCAAAAGCTTAATTATCTCCAAGATTCTTATAAAAATCTCGCTCAGCAAGTGCAAAACATAACTGTCATCACAGACTTCATAACCTCGGCTTTTACTGCCAACAACTTGCTATATACCCTTCGACGAATCCAGGACTCAATTTTATATACAGTTACTGATATTTATAATGGAAAATTAGATTTTCATTTGATATCTCCGAAGCAGCTCAGGTCAGAGCTAAGTATAATATCAGCACAAATATCTGGAGATTTGGTAGTTCCTGTCGACAACTTTAATCTTAAAGATCTTTTCAGCTTGCTCAAAGTAAGAGCCAAATGCTCTGGAAAATACCTAATTATAGAAATAAAAATACCCCTGATTGAAAGGGATCTTTACGAGGTATTCAATCTTATCCCGATTCCACGCATTGTGAAAGACAACATGATGATGAAGGTCGAAACTATCTCTGAATTAGCAGCCATCAACATGAGAAAAGATTCGTACTTAACTATCACAGACACGGATCTGCAGTCATGCGTATTACAAAACCCTGTGACTATTCTGTTTCATATCAGAAGACCTATTCACCACATGAAAGATGATCATAGTCTTTGTGAGACGATTCCAGGCACAAGAACTTGTAAAACTAAAAGTACCTCGTGCAAGAATGACTGGAGAGAGTTAACATCAGAAAACAAATATTATTATTTATGCTGCAATGAATGCAACGTCAAACTACTGTGTGAAAATCAAGTTAATTCAGTTAGATTATCAGAGGCCGGTCTGTTGCGTGTTGGGGAAGGCTGTTTAGTAAAAACAGAAGATTTTATGGTGTATTCAAACAAAAGATTGACTAGTAAAGTTAGCACGACGACAAAGATTATCTCGCCAGAAATGTCACCAATTAATCACATAATTAATATCAATATGCCAGAAATCTCATATGATCTTAATCCCAATAACTCAGACAACCTTAGGCAATTTGAAGCTATTAAGAGAAGTCTTGAGATCATGAAGCAGAGTGAACCGTTGAGCACCAATATCTCCTACCACGATGTCCATCAGTATGTTGCTATCTCACCCTATCGGGAATCTTGTTATTGGGGGCAGCTTACTGTTTTAAATGTTGGCGACGAAGACAACGTAAAGGAAACCGTGCAACTCCTACAGCACAGCGGACGACAGCCTCTGCGGCGACTGCGACTGCGTTGCCATCTACACACGACGTTCCAGAAAGTGTTGTGATTGAGTGTAGTGAAGTTAGGGAAAATGGGCAATCTAGTAGTAAATCAGTGAAAAGTGATCCTAAGCGACTAGCGCTATCTAGTGAGTGTTTACAAACAAAGGAAGATAGAGGTTCTTCACCGATCTTTCGCGTGTTTTCTCTTCCTGATTTACACTGTTAATCTAATTTGTAATGTTACTTTCATCTCATATTTAACATAACTAACCCTACATTACTATTTTAGTATTACTTGAACATTGTTTTCACTTTGTTAATATTAATTTCATTACCCATCTAACTATACCTACTTACTAACCTCATCTTTTTCTCCCTCGGGAGCATGTTCGGGTCAATCACCGAACAATTATAAACTTGTCAGCGTAATTGCGACACCGCGCTCTATGCACTGTATATTTTATAATTACCTAAGTAAAATAGTCAGTACGTGATCGGATAGCATATCGGGCGCGACTCAATCTCATCTTATTCACCCCATTAGTTTTAATCGTTTTTCCCATTTGTCACTGAAATATAGTTAGCTTTATAATATTCAACCCTAGTTTATCTTTAACTCACCTCAACCCCGAACAATAATATTACGATACAAAAAAATATCTGGATTTAAAATATTTATTTATTAAATAATGGTGCTTTTAATTTTTTTTTTTGTTTTTGTTAGGCCATCTTGAATAATTTTCTCTATCAGAAAAACCACACATGATAGCTGTTCGAAAAAAAAAATATTTTAAGCCCATTTCATAACATGTCCTTTAAAATTTAAAAATCCCCCAACGCAAAAGAAATGAATAGTTAAAAAGTCAAAAATAATGCCTATTGTTGAGCCTTCAAATTCGATTGAGTGACATCTATATAGTATTCTTTTTATTATAGAAATTGATGGATGACACGATAATGTTTGTTTGTTGAAATGACTCTATAATGTCGCGGCGGGGTACTGCTTGAGTAGGTCTGACCCTTCAATTGCTAATGTTGTTCATAATCTGACCATCTATAGAACAGCCTACTCTGGTGCCGTTAAGCCCGCGGACCAGCTCCCTAACGTACATGTTAAAGAGCGTAGGGGAGCTTAATGGGTAAGTAATATATGATATAATTACAAAATCTGTAATATTTACAAGAAATAACAACTGATTCTATAATTTTGTTTCATATAATGATCAGTCAATATAATAAACGATTGATATAATTTTAAAATAACTATTTTTTATAAGCATAATATACATTGAATATAAAATCTTTTGATATACCACTCTAAATACATAAAACTTATTTAGTCTAATATGATAAAGACGCTTAGTTAAAAACACAAAGCAAAATTGCATAAATACACATTATAACTTAGTCTAATTATTGATTAGTTGTAGTTGGGTACACTACTTAAACATGAAAACGATTTTAAAAATATTTTCTTATGCTGGTTACAGTTCAAACCTAAACAAAATGATTCACCAACGAAAGAGGGGAGCTAGCGCTCGGCGTCCGCTGTCGCGGCGGATATAGAAACATATTTTTACCATGCATGCAGCAAGTATGTAAACAAGCATACACAACGGGTGCAGCATACACCACGCATGCAGCATGCAAGCAAACATGCAACATGCAAACAAGCATGTAGTATGCAACATGCAAGCAAGCATGTAGTATGCAACATGCAAGCAAGCATGCAGCAGGCATGGTTTCTGTCACGGCTCCGGCGCTGTGGGGCTCCAGGCGGCGGTCCCACGAGAGCTTATCGTCGCAGATGTGTTTTACGCACACCACCTGCTCCTCAGCTCGCGGGCCGCCTCACCCCTCCGCGCCTACACCGGAACACGGAGCGTTTTTACCAACCACACGCTCCGTATTCCGTGTACAAACCGGCCTGCGCAGGCAAAACTGTAGTGAAGCTTGTGCGTGTGGTAAGCGCTTAAGGGTAGGGCCAACAAGACTACGTGGAGTCGGTTTTGCAGCGATTCGTTTCTGTCGCTAACTTTTGAAGCACAACATATTGAATTTTTAAGACAATATTTAAGCGTGGCGTAGTAGATTTGCACATCGTGCTAGTAACATTATGCGAATTAAATGTATGACAAAATAAATTAGCTTTCAAGATAATTATGACAAAAAAATATATGGCAAAAGTATTATAATGGCAAAACAAATTGTTCCAAACTGGTTATGCCAAAGTATATTAGGAAATAGAACATACACACAAAGAGATTCCGTTTTTACCTAAACTATCCGAGTCGGATTGCTCGGAATCGGGGTGTAAATCATAATTTCAAATTATAATATATGTTTGAAACGATAGACCTAATGATTTTCGATTAAATAAACGTTATATCCAATAACATTACGACGTGTAGTAACGGTTGTGTTACATTTTGTATTTTCTTTGCTTGTGTGAAAAGCAGAACATCACTAATTGTCATTTATTTTGTATGAGAAAATAGTGTGCCACACAACAACATTTGAATACCCTGTTGCTCCGCTGAAAGTGTTAATTTCGCAAAGAACTCTGACCGCAACTTAGCGCTCCCAAGATCATCGAGGAACGCGAAGCGCGTTTGTCCTCTGACTGAGAGCGTCACGCCCTCTCACGCGAGTCCGAATCACTCTCACAGACAGAATGACTATTATTAATTACCGGACGCGCGCGAATGAACAAGACGAGTTATTTTGCATCTGAAGGGGAAAGAATAGATGAAGTGTGAGATGAACAGAAACAGCAAAACAGCGTCTATCTCGCCTAGAAGTTGAACGATCTCGATACCATCTAAACAGAGGTAAAAATTGCGATACTGATGAGTCTATAGAATATGATGATACAAATATTGTTCTACCTTGGAACAATAGAGAAAAATCGGGATTTACATATTCGTCTAGAATAAACTATACGGTTTACATTTCCGTGGGTGATATGACAGAGCAATTTTTGTGATGCTCTGAAATAGAGGAAAGAGACAAATGGAATGTGCTGCTCAAGTGGAAAAATTATTCTTCTAAACTTTCTAGTTCCACCACACTTTATTAAAACTCTTCTAGATGGCAATCATTCCCAGTCAAAAGATTTTTTAGAATAATATCCGTTTATTTAACAGTCATGCTTTCCAAATGACATCCTTTGGAGCAATACAAATAATGGAGGGACCGTTCGTGCCAACCTTCAAAGTGCAAAGTCAAGTTTACCATCATATAGGATCTTTGCTGCCAGAAAATTAACCCAAATTTGTCCAAATTTATTTTGTGTCTGATTACACGGAACAGCTCAATGTTAGAAATCGCCATTTTCCACAGTTAAATGCTGACCTTATATCTGACCTATTAGAATTGCTGCATCAAGTAAATCAGTACGTGCGTAAGTTCAAAGCTGCGTTGGAGTCAATTCCGCAAGGCAGCAATGATTTTAAAACCATCATATGTGCAGATAGACGTCCTGTGGGCGAACACCGTGGAAGACACAATGCACCCGTTACAGTTGTTTTAGTCGACCAAAAGTGTGAGAGGCGTGACATCGTGTTGCGCACTCGCAACGATCGCCTACAACGCATATAAAAACGAAACCCACCGAGCTTACGACGACGCCCTATAATATCCATTAATAATTAATGGATATAAATATAATATATTAAATTATTGCAGAAATTTTATTATTTCTATTTCTACAATTTATTGTAGAAATGTAGAAATAGAAACTAAACGTTTAGTGTACATTCGCACTAACCAGCGATGTTTACGCGCTGAAGAATACGTGCACTTGCGGGACGCCATGCAATCAGATAATAACGTCTAAAACTTGGGGCGGTTAGTCAATTGGTTAGTGTTAGCAACCCAAACAACCTTTTTGTATGTATGTATGTATACTCCGGGTGATTCCACTGCTAACATAGTATGAGAAGCATTTACATAATCAAGTGTCTCATTGAATATAGCTATAAGTCGCAAATTATTTATTAGTCCGTGGCTTGCATTACCCTCTTCTTATTTTCTATAGCGGTCAGGTAACGCGGATATTGAAAGTACTCTTATCTAAACGACGTGTTTTAGTTTTCGACATCCACGCGAACGAAGTCGCGGGCACAGCTAGTGTGACCATAAATATAAAAAATGTGTAATTTATGTTTTGTGTTATAAATAAAACATTTTTAGTTTTTAGTAATCATTCCAGTACCTACTGCCAGAGATAACCTCTCTTAAATACAAAACCAAAATACGAATAAACTGTATCGCTTTAAAATATTAGTACCTATAGAAGTATAGATTATGCTTTTTAGACCAATGAGTTTTGTTGGCGACGCGCTCAGTAGTTTTAAAAATATAGAATAAATATATGTAATATAGTCTGTACTGTGTAGTAAGTAAGAAAGAGGCGGGACTCGCTGACATGTCTGTCGCACTATGGGCCCCCCGCCAGTCTGCCGCCAAACGTCTTTCAATGCGCACCGATCTATTTTTCCTATCTAATTGCGCGTGCGGCCATTTTGATTTTGATTAAAACGTGTTTTCAAAAAACTCAGTGTTTTCGTTGCGGCACACCCGCTAGCCCTGAAGCACCACCCCTAACAAAGTGGTACTTCGAGCCCGATCTATTATGATCCACACTCCAGGCGTAAAAACGCGGAGGGCAAAGGTGCTTCAAGCTGAGGCTGCGCGCGTCAGGCAAGCTGACCGGCTCGAGAATATTGTGCCGCAACGGTTGTTTTCCGAAGTGTCGGGAAGCAGCATAAAGTCGGAGCCGCTGCCTCACGTCTCGAAAATGCCAACCAAATCGAAATCGTCGTCGTCATCTTCGAAAGAAAGGAAGAAAAAAGAGTTGCAGCTGGAAGCCGCTAAACAAAAAGCTGCTATTCAGATCGCGCTCATTGACCAAAACCTAGATGCCCAATTGGCAGCGCTCAGCGATGAGGAAGAACAGTTGGATTACAGTTCACTAGTTGATGGGAAGGAGCTTCCTCAAAGAGACCTAGAAGATTGGGTAATCCATCAGAGCAACCACAAAGAACCCCTAATGGAGCAGCAAGCCCCCGAGAAAGGTAATCAAACGGGCGAGCTGCACGCACAAGTACCGTCGCCATGCGCCGAGCACGTGGCGGGCCGGCCACGCGCCGCAGCGCCGCCGCCGCCTCCCGGCGACTCCGTGACTGTGCTTAACAACGCGGTTCATATGTTGGCAAGTGCTTTATAGGATATCTCCACTAACTGTGCAAACAACGTGCCTCAAGCCAGTTTGCTCAGCCGCATGAGCACTACGAGAGATTTACCTGCATTCTCAGGTGACCAGTTAGATTGGCTTCAGTTCAAACAAGCCTACGATGAGTCAACGGCGTTGTGTAATTTCACGCCACAAGAAAACCTGTGGAGGCTTCGAAAATGCCTACGAGGGCAAGCAAAAGATGCAGTCACCGCATTGTTCATAAGCGCCACGTCGCCTGACAAAGTGATATCGACATTGGAGCTACGGTTTGGTAACCCCGACTGCATCATTTCCAGAATATTCCAAGATATAAAGAAGCTTCAGTCCCTACAACAGGAATATCATAAGGATATTGTCGCGTTTTCTGTGAAAGTGCAAAATGTAGTAGAAGCAGTACGAGCAGTCGGACGTGAGGAGTACCTACACGGCGTCAACATCGTCTCGATAATTTTATCCAAGCTCCCCACAGTGCTTATCTCCAAGTGGTCTGACTACAGCTACAAAATGATCACCGAAGGAAAGAAACCTAGGTTGGTGATTTTATCAGATTTTTTGAATGCAGAAGCTGTAAAGATATCCACCACTGCAAGTATTTTTACTTCATTTCGTAGTGACCAGCATCCGAAAAATAAAACAAGTACATGCCCACGCACACAGACCGTGCTAGTTCAACAGGAAGAACGTAACGCTAATTGTTTGTTTTGCCGCGCAGCGGTACATAATCTCAGCGACTGCAAACAATTTAAGAAAGCACTACGTAAAGTACGGTGGCAATATGTAAAAAAACACGGCCTGTGCTACAAGTGTCTTATTTGCAAACACGATAGAAATACGTGTTCAGCTCCCGTGTGCGATAAGGACGGCTGTAATGAAGAACATTATCGTCTCCTGCATTATTCTACGAGTAAACAACGTGAGCGCCCCAGCGGTGATAACAACAATGCGTCGACTTCGAGTACTACGACGTCGGCTAACGTGGAACAAGCCGAGGCGCCGGCGCCGGCGGCTTCGGAAACAATAACATACATTAACGCGAGTGACAAATGTGACAATAAAGTGTTATTGAAAGTGTTACCTATTCGTGTGCACGGACCTAACGGTAACGTTAACGCCACCGCGCTACTCGATGACGGATCGATTGTGTCGCTGATAAGCGCAGGCTTCGCCGAGCGGGTCGGGCTGCGCGGCCGCCGCGAGACGCTCTGAGTGCGCGGAGCGTGGAACAATGATGCGATGGTATGCGAATCTACTGTTGTGAAAGTGGACATTGCTGGATGTAATGATAGGTTACATAATAATATAAGAATGCGTTGTGTAAAAGAATTAAATTTACCAATTCAAAAGTTATCTGTTATCGATTGCAATAAGTATTCTCATCTAAATAATATTAAAGAAATATTGTGTACCTCAGATTCAAAGCCTGAAATACTAATTGGTCAAGACAATTACGATTTAATTGTACCTTTAAAAATAAAGTTAGGTAAAAGCCCGCCACACTATTCCCTAACCACTGTAACTCCTGTAAGCCAGAATCAACAGTGGCGACCACCAGAAAAGCGCCAGAGCAATGAAGCTCGACGAGTCCCAGAGAAACGATTCAAAGAAGAAAAAAAGAAAAAAGAATAAAGTTAGGTAGTGTAAATGAGCCGTCCGCCACACTCACCCCCCTAGGTTGGTGCATACATGGTAAAGTGTGCGTGAGGCGGAGTGCCGCCACCGCCCGGGCCGCCGCCGGCGACCGCGCCCCCGGCGCTGAGGCCGCGCTGACCATCACGGAGAACGAGGAGGTAAGTGACACTTTGTCGAGTGATAGACTACTTCAAGACATCCACGATGAGGTTCGCCACTCGTTTGCACTGGACGCTTTGGGTGTGTCTGGTAAGCCGCGTCAGAATGTTGACGATTTGCGCGCCATCGATCAGCTGGAGCGATCAGCGGTGCTCGTTGACGGACGCTGGTACGTAAATTTACCTTGGAAGGAGCCAGGTCGCACGATGCCGGACTCGTACCCTAACGCACTAAAAAGGCTGAAAGGTATTGAAAGGAAAATGGAAAAGGATGCAGGTTTCGCTAAAAGGTATGAGGAACGCGTTCATCATTTGTTGGAAAATGGTTACGCGCGCGAACTGGTGGTAAATGACGTCACATCGAATACGTGGTACTTACCCCATTTCGGTGTTGACAACCCAAACAAAAGCAAGCTTCGGCTGGTCTTCGACGCTGCTGGGAAGGTAAATGGTTCCTGCCTTAATGACTATTTACTCGCAGGACCTGATCTGCTGTCATCACTGCTTGGAATAATGCTGCGCTTCAGGGAAAATAAAATCGCAGTAACAGGTGACATAAAAGACATGTTCCTTAGGGTTAAAGTTCACGCCGAAGATCAGCACGCGCTAAGGTTTCTGTGGAGAAGTAGCCCTACAGAAAGCATCAAAACATATACCATGACATCTCTAATTTTTGGAGCTAATTGTTCACCATTTGTAGCTCAATTTATTAAAAACAAAAACGCACACCGCTATGAGTCATCCTTGCCGACCGCAGTCAATGCTATTTACCATTCGCACTACATGGACGACTACATAGATAGTTTACCGGACGAAAGTACTGCTATTGATATGGTGAGTAATATTAGTGACATTCACAGGGCCGGTGGGTTTGAAATCCGAAACTGGACGAGCAATAGCGTCGCGGTTTTAAACAGTATTCCAAAAGAGACGTTGGGCACTACCGCAGTAAAGTTCAAAGTCGGTCAGCAATACGGAGGTGAGCGAACGCTGGGACTTATTTGGTTCCCTGGAGACGATGTGCTTGGGTTTGATGTGTCGCTAAAGCATATTCCAAAAGATATCACACAGGGTAACAAACGACCCACAAAACGGGTTATGCTAAGGGTTATTATGTCTATTTTTGGATTTCACGCCCCCTTCACTATTCAGGGTAAAATCCTGCTTCAGGATACCTGGCGCCTGAATATTGGATGGGACGATGACGTTCCTGATAACATTTACGAAAGGTGGGTAAAATGGATTGACTTAATTAATGTTATCAGTACAATTCGCATTCTAAGGTGTCACGCCATGTCTGCATGCACTGCGGCTGACGTCACTGTAGTGTGCGCGAGCGAGATGGAAGTCCCCACTCCCGCACCGCCACTAGCGCGGCTCACATCTCACAGTGCTACGCCGCCATGTACTACGGGCTACGAAAACGTAGCGGACGATAGCACTGCTACGAGTACGGCTACGAGCGAGTCCGCTTATAATAATTTACATCTTCATGTATTTAGTGATGCTTCTACTAAAGCACTCTGCGCCGTAGCATATTGGCGCTGGGAAACAAAAGGTAATATACATGTTTCTTTCATTTCTAGTAAATGCAGAGTGGTACCTGTGAAACCAATGACGGTGCCTAGATACGAGCTTCAAGCGGCATTGTTAGCGGCAAGGCTAGCTAGCACCATTGGTAAGGAACATAGATTATCTCCAGTACGTCGACACCTCTGGTGCGACTCCACTACGGTTCTCCATTGGATTCGGAACAATACACGTACCTATAAAGCGTTTGAAGCGAACCGTTTGGGGGAGATCGACGAATTGACACGTATTGACGAATGGAGATACGTCCCTACGAAGCTCAATGTCGCCGACTTGGCTACGAGGGAAACCTTTAATCCTACTTTATATTCTGAGTGGCTGGCAGGTCCGAGTTTCCTGCTCTTGGATGACGCGTCATGGCCCATCGATGTCATCCAACCGGAGACGAATGCGGCGTGCGAGGAGGTAGCAACTGTTGTTCACGAACTCTCAGCATATTCACCGGTTCCAGATCCGGTTCGATTTTCTTCTTGGCTACGCCTTCTACGAGCGACAGCCGCTGTTTTAAAATTTGTTGACAGATTAAAAGGTATTCGTGTTAGCGGGTACAGTGTCCAGACGATGGAGCGTGCAGAGCGTCAGCTTTTAAAACACGCACAAGAGGAGTCGTTCGCTGAGTGTTTAGCTGCTATTAGGTTATCTAAAAATAGTCGGTTACTTACTCTCTCACCGTTTTTGGACGAGCATGGCTTGCTTCGCGTAGGCGGCCGGATTGATGCTGCTGCAGATGTCGCCATGGAGGTAAAGAGGCCTGTAATATTGGACGGCCAGCATCCTGTGGCTCGGCTTATCGTTCGGCACTACCACGTGAAGGCGGCTCATGGAAATCAGGAAACAGTAGTCAACCTGCTGAGGGAAAAATATTGGTTAGTAAAACTTAGACCTACCGTGAAGACTGTGGTGTCGCAATGCATGCTGTGCCGTATCAAGAAGTGCAAGCCGCTGGTTCCTCGCATGGGTGACTTACCTCAGGCTCGTGTGGCACATCATCAGCGACCCTTCTCTCACTGTGGGCTGGATCTGTTTGGACCGATGGAAGTAACAGTGGGCAGACGCAAGGAAAAAAGATACGGTGTACTTTTTACCTGCTTAACGGTGCGTGCTATTCACGTGAAAACTGTTGCGTCTCTCTCGACGGACTCGTTGATTATGGCACTGCGTCGGATGGCAGCGAGGCGTGGCTGGCCACGTCACTTGTACTCCGACAATGGCACAAACCTAAAAGGCGCTGAAAAGGAACTCCAACGGATGGACCGTTGGAGTTCCTTTTCAGCGCCTTTTCACAGGACCTGGATCAAGAGGTACTTAAAGACGTAGGTGTCAATAATGGGATGGACTGGACTTTCATCCCTCCCGCTAGTCCCCATTGGGGTGGCGCATGGGAGCGGCTGATACGCAGCGTTAAGTCGTCGCTCAAAGTAGTTTTGCTCGAGCGAGCACCAAGGGACGAAGAGTTGAGCACACTTCTGGCTGAAGTCGAGAATATAGTAAACAGTCGCCCCTTGATGCACGTTTCGGTAGATCCGGAGGGCGTGGAATCCCTCACCCCCAATCATTTTTTACTAGGTACGTCGTCGAACTTACCTGTAATCGGAGCGTTTGACAGCTCCGATCTGTATTTACGCAGGCATTGGCGTATAAGTCAACGGTTGGCCGACATGTTCTGGCACAGGTGGGTAAAGGAAATTTTACCTGACCTCTTATCTAGGCGAAAATGGACGTCAGAGCAGCCGTCGCTGCGAGTTGGCGACCTCGTATTAATTGTGGACCCAAACTCTCCCCGCAACTCGTGGCCAAAGGGACGTATTACTGAGTTGTTCCCAGGTAAGGACGGTCGTATCAGACTCGTGGAAGAGAAGGTGGGCTCTCGGGCGTGGCGCCGCTCCGCGGCACGCGTCGCTCCTATCACTCTAAATGTTTAGTGCTGTGACAGCACTAGGGTGGGGAATGTTGGCGACGCGCTCAGTAGTTTTAAAAATATAGAATAAATATATGTAATATAGTCTGTACTGTGTAGTAAGTAAGAAAGAGGCGGGACTCGCTGACATGTCTGTCGCACTATGGGCCCCCCGCCAGTCTGCCGCCAAACGTCTTTCAATGCGCACCGATCTATTTTTCCTATCTAATTGCGCGTGCGGCCATTTTGATTTTGATTAAAACGTGTTTTCAAAAAACTCAGTGTTTTCGTTGCGGCACACCCGCTAGCCCTGAAGCACCACCCCTAACAAGTTTCTTTTATGGGTCAAGCTCGTCTCTTTCTTTCTAAACCACTGCAACTCCTGCCACAAAGGGACGTTTACAACTAGCACAGGCCCCGTTTGCCAAGCACCACGAATCACAATATTAACATATGGGTTCAATGGGTTCTAAAATGTAAGCACATTTGATTCCCATAATATAAAGACTTGAAGGTACGAAATTATTTCTATGTAATTTCAACAAGGTCCCCATAATAAATAGCTCCGGATGAAGCCTGTAATCTACGTAACATATTGTTGTGTACATTCTGCCAAAGAATACACTTCCATAAGAAATGATGTGCAGATTGTTCGTATTCATAGTTAGATGTAGAACATTGACACAAAAGCGAAGCAACAGGCTTGAAAGAAAACTATTTACTCTAAAAATAATCTGTGAGTAAACGGGCAACACAGTGGCCAGCCGCTACGAACGGATGGAAAGAAATGATGTAGGTGGCGGCCCTTGACGGAATCATCCCATCTTAATTTACCCTAGGATCAGAGTTCGTCCCGAACAGAAAAAGTGGAAAGATAAAGCGCTCTAAAGGTTTTCCTAAAGTTCTGCCCACCTCTCTGTTCCCTGATATGTATAATCTGTGTATCTTCAAGGCGGGAGTCATTCTAGGCAAGCGTGTTCACCTTAGACCGCATCATCACTTATGATCAGGTGACTTGCGGTCAAACGCTAGCCTATAGAATATTAAAAAAAAAGGTGGTAGTAGTGTTATGGGCTACTATATTTTATTAAACTAGAGCGACTATAACTCTTGCCGAGTCCGATATGTTTACAAAGTCGCAAAACCCAACATTTTGATCTAATTCGGGTTATTTGTTATTTACAATTATCTTGTTATTATGCTGTACATAGTCAATTATATAAATGAAGAGTGCTAAACAGATTAATTAAACAGTGTTGATAAGTACTTCGAGAGGAGCAGGCGCAATATTCACGAGTGACTGTACTTAGTGACTTTTAAGTGAAAAGTTTAACTTCAAAAAGTTGTTTAAGGTAAGTCATCTTATTTTGACAAAATGATTGTTGTCGTTAGAAAATTAGAAATTAACAGAAAATGATGCTATAATTATGAATTTACAAAAAATATTATATTTATTTACTGATTTACTGGAACTTTGGAGTACATAAATGATTTCTATTTGTAAGCATATCGTAAACGGTGATAACTTAAAATTTAAATGACCGTATTCAATACAAACTCAAAGAAAAAGTGACGGTTTTTTCGGAGCATTTTCTTAAAATAAAAATTAAATAAATCTTGGGACAACTCACACACGGTCATCTGGTCCCAAGCTAAGCAGAGCTTGTGTTATGGTAACCAGACAACTGATATACATACTTATATAATTTATAAATACATACATATTATAGATAAACACCCAGACACAGAACAAACAATCATGCTCATTACACAAAGTTTGTCCTGGGTGGGAATCGAACCCACGACCTCCGGCTTAGCAGTCAGGGTCAGTGACCACTAGACTTGTATTTTGTGTACCCAAAATCCGAGTAAATGCCCAGAACGACAAAAATTAGGAGGCCAACTAAAAAAATAATAGTATTGAAATTAATTATAAAAATAATAGCCCTAGTGGACTAACATTATGTGAATATTGTGGTATGTTTTGTGTCACGACGGTACTTATTTTTAGTTTATGCATATAAGTAAGACTGGCCGACATAACATACCTGCATTTATTTATGTTTAATCATATTTTTGTGCCCCTACTGCCGGACAAAGGCCTTCACTTTCTCCATCGTTGTACGATCTAACCACAAACATGACCAGATTGTACACCCACCTTCGCCTCGACCGGCCTTCGTGGCGTAGTCCTCCTTCAGGCGTCCAGTAGGCGACCATCTTTGCCCATCTCGCCAAATGCATTCGCACGACGTGGTCAGCCTATTCCCACTTCAGCCTGACTATTTTTTGTCAAACATCTGCTACTTGAGTTACTTTTTATTATTACTATTAATAATCCTTTATTTCAGGCAACTAAGGCCCATAAAACACAATACATACATAATCATAAAAACAATAATTATAAACTTATACATATTTTAAAACAATAAACTTAAAAGCTACTGCACACAAAGAGACGGCGTCGTGTTACGTTGCGAGGTGTCACGTAGAAGGTGTCGTGTAGAGGGCTGGAGGGCAGCAAGTATTTTTTACATAAAGCGGTTGATTAGCTAACTTGGGCCCTGAGTACAAGCATCTAATACTGAACCATTTTAAGAAATTATGTCGATCACCGGTAGAATACTCAAATCATACTAAAAAATATTAAAATTATTTAAATCTTGCGTTCGAATTCGAAGTAGGATAGGAAGAAATAGACATGAAAAAGCTGGGTGGATGCAAATGACAATATTTTTGTTTGTATTTTTTCAGGCATTACCAAAAAAATATTGGTGGTTATAGTACAAGCTTGTGTGTTTTGAAAGATTAAATTTCTACAATGTACACTCAAAAATTGAGGCCTCAAATTGCTACCTGTGAAATAACTAAACAAGGACGATCTAATGATGAGGATACCTCAGGATGCTGTTCTGTGAGATGGTGTCTAATAATATGGGCATCTTTGAGATTGGTACGTGGATATTGATAAGTAAATAATCAGCAGTCGGCTTAGTGGTAGTCGAATTCATTTCAAAAGTACTAAAATCTGCCAGACGTAATTTTTTCACAACCGTGTTATATTTTTATTATTCGGTGTTATAACGGTCATAGTAATACACAGTCTGTAAAAATTTCAAGTGTCTAAAAGTGTTTAAAAAATAAGAGACTAATGACAACTAAAAGAACTGACGGACAGACAAACGAACAGAGGAGTTTTTAGGGTGTCCTTTGCCAATCTTTGGGTCACAATCACTTCAGATTACTTGAGTCCTACCCTTTCGGTATGGAATCCTTAAAACAAAAAGTACACCTAGGTAAAACATAACATAAAGTTTTATTTTAATTTTACAGGTAGTGTCCGTACTATGGACTAGTCTAATAATATTAAAAACCGTTGGAGACTACAAGTACCGAAGGCCGCCATTTTCATTAGAAGATCCCTTTGTGGAGTTTGGAATCATTGCTACAATTGCACAACTAGTGGAATTCGGAATGATAGTTACATTCATCGTTGCTGGGATCAAGGTAAACTATATAATGTATAAAAAAGTCAGGGTGTGCCTATGTCGCATCATGAAAGCAAGTTTAAATACGTATTCATGTTAAAACAACCTTCTAACACAGAAGGTTGTAAATTTAGTGTATGTTCACCATAAAACTATAAACGGTAATTATAATAGGACAACACAATTATTTTTAACACTAATTATTGTAAACTTCCTGTCAAGCGTTAATACGATCCATTATATGCTCATATAATTCTATATTATTCGACTGAAAACAGGGTTATTTAGCTTACCAAAATAGATAAATGCTCACTAATTCATATTGTGTGAGCTCGAAACTTGGGGCACCCTCAGGGTGCCCCAAGTTTCGAGCTCACAGCTCGTACAGGTTTGGTTAGAAGGTGTTTTTTTTAAACCACTCAGAAATAGGAGCCTCACTAAGCGGGGCTCCGTCTTACGGACCTCATGGAAATAAAAAAAAATACTAAATTCAAAGTGTTGAAATAAAGTATCGGTATCATCTATTTAGCGATAATAGTGCAAGTTTTACACAAAAATAAAACTTGTATTATTAAGCAGAGACGATGCACAGCATCTGTGAGAGGGCGCTGTATACTTCCCGTTTATTGTTAGCCAATCACAGCTTGTTGACGTCATATCCACGACCAATCAGCGCAGAGTTCCGGTAGTCACGTGGTCCCAGAGAGGGGGTCGCTAATGGCGACCGGTCTTGCCTCATAGAAGTCTCTCACCAGGAGCCCTTGAATGGATGCTGTGCATCGTCTCTGCTTAATAATACAAGTTTTATTTTTGTGTAAAACTTGCACTATTATTTGGCATGTGACGATGCACAGCATCTGTGAGAGACGTGTTTATAACTCCTGGTGACCACGACGACGCTATGTGAGAAATTATAATATTAACTGAAAGATAAAACATCAGTCAGTATATAGATCTGTATTATCAGTCAGGAACCTCTAAGTAAAAGGTTTAGGATCAATTTAAGTATCATATCAATCCTACTCTACCATTAGGTATTTAGGTATTAAACAAAAACAATGTGATAACAAATTGATCCATAGTGATCAACAATAATTTGGCAAATTATTATACTTAATAAGAAATTACTACCAAGAGGAGGTCAATGTGTTCATACAGGTTCAAAATTATTCGAAAGGTTACTCATATTTGGTAAAGTGCCAACTTTACATATAATCAGTTTTTGATAACATTTAGCGAAAGCATTTGGTCTTCGCCAATTACCACGAGGCTGCGAGGCAAAATATGTTCTATTGAAAGATTTTCTTACCAATATCAAATCTAAGAGCCTGCTTACACTCCTTGGAGATGCGGAAATACCTGCATCTTTCAATAAAGTTCTTACCAAATTACTCATAACAGTCCGTAATGCACTTTGCGTGGGATCTCGAATTGACACAGTGAATGCTTACATTCAGCTATCGTACGTAGTATGTCTCTGTATTTTACCAATTTAGTGGACGTATATTTTCGTTATTAATACGTTAACTGCCAGGTCAAAAACGTTAAAGGTAAAACCTCCACTAGCGTCGCACACACGGTGTCCCCCATGGCGTTCAAAGTGTTAAGTTAAGATAACTTTAACTTCCATCCTGATTTCCTATACGCTGTCGGTGTCTGTTTTTGACCCAAATACTGGATACATCATGATGTGGTCACCCGATAGATGGTACAATTCGATTAGACCCTAAAAACGGTTAGATTATAGACGCGTCCTCCTTATGCCAGCAACAAAAGAGGCCAATCGACATGATTTTCTTCAGACGGTCGTTCAAACGTTAGTAGTACAACCCTATGTGACAATATGTGGTAGGGTAAGCTAATCTTTCCTCAATGAATACGAGTAGGTATTAAAAATATAGACAACTAATATTTTAAGAACAGTTGAGTCACCATTCCAGTCCCACCAGTGTACCAGGTGTGCCAGTTAATTTGACAACATTTGACCCGTCGACATCATGCCGATCTAAATTTACAGCGTGGACTCCGGCCAACTAGATATACAACAAGGTTGTTGATCCTCAAAGGTCTGCCGAGTGCTCGACATCGATGATGCAGTACCCAATAGGCTCTCGCCCACCCCGGCCAGAATTATAATGTTGAAGAACTTTAGGAATTAGGCTCAGAGGCGGAAACACCTTCGCCAGCTGAAATAGCCATATACGACTGACGGCTGTGCAAAAATGGGTAGACCGTGTCTAAAAAATGTTTGGTAACAATATTCTAACAACCCTGGTATCCCTGTTGGCAAAGTAAAATTGATAAGTCATAATTATAAAGTAAAGCCACCGATCGTGTCCCGTCTTCTAAAGTAGATGACTCGTTACGTTGTCCTCGTATTCATGTTGAACCTACATCAACATGAATGATTTAACGTACATGTGTAGTTTCCCCCGCTCGCACATACAGTCATATATACAAACAATATAGTGATTGAGACAATTGGTTCCTTACAATATACCTATAGTGCCGACAATGTGATATAATAAAAATAAGTACAATAAACTCCTAATAAGGAAAGACGCGCAAGAAATACATATTAATTTTTGTATCAGAACATAAGTTCAGTGAAACATTTATATCATCACTCATCAGTTTACAAAGTAAGTGAAGGTAGACAAAGTAAAAAAGGTAAGTTTTAATTTAGCATATAATATATAAAAAGCCAAGCCAAGAAAAGCCATAACTTTCCGATCGACCGACTTCTTTGACAGCTCGAAGGTATTGTCAACTCGATTCAAGACGGTGTATAATTTATTTGAAATATTTTTGGTTTAGGTTTTGAGTTTAAGTTTCGATTTTGAGTTTAGAACGTATGAGACAACTGTGATTGTTGGATTGCATGCTCTAATGGCGAACACGTGTCCGTAGTCGGAAATGCTTCACACGTGTGTTGGCAACTCAACTCAAACCTGTGAATGGCTTATTTGAAATGTATGGTTTTGATTCTGAATTTTGAGTTTAGCAAGTACGAAACAACTGTGATTGTTAGATTGCATGCTCACATGGCGACCCAGTACCAATGCCGCTGGTCAGGTTTCCCTGTCCCTTTGGACCACCCAGTTGGTTAAAACTGTGTAATATTTGGGTGCCCATGACGGGCTGAATGGCAGGCACGTCATCTTAAACTTTTGTCTGAGTAATCGACGGTGGTTCTTCAAGGTACTGAAGATAGATCCAGCTTCACCACCCAGTCCTTTTGTAAAAAATCGGGTATCAATAAGTGGGATTTAGCTTGAATAGTTTCCCAATGTGACAATTCAGGTGCTCGATGTTCGACAATTCTAATGAATGAGGCTTTGAATCGGTGTAGGACTCGTACTGATGGATGCATAACGGTTATTTGGAGATAAATGGCAGACGCATTCTCGTAATCATTTCGAGAAGGGTTTTCGGAGCAGAACCGTCTGCCACTGTCTCGAATACGGTCAGGGACAGCCTCTGTAGGTAGGATTGGTGTAGCCGAACTGATGAATGCATAAGAGCGGCGGATTGGAGGTTATTTGGCAGACATCTGCCTAGCCTTTTCCAACTATGTTGGGGCCGGTTTACAGTCTAACCGGATGCAGCTGAGTGCCAGTGGTTTCCGGCCTGTCTGACCCTCCATAACCCGGTTAAAGACTATAAGTACCCCTTGGTAAGACTAATGGTATAGGAGCCAGAGCTCCTGATTATCCATAACGACAGCCAGATCTACAAATGACAGCCGGGACCAACGGTTTTACGTGCTTTCCGAGGCACGGAGCGGTCTCGGTATAAAATGGATGGTCACCCATCCACGGACCGACCGCGGCAAGCGTAGCTTAACCGTGACCGATCGATCCGTACGGCTTCTACTTAGCCACGAGCCCCAGCTCTTGGAGGTTAATGGCAGACGCATTCCCGTGTTCAATCATTCAAGAAGGGCCTCCGGAGCCCAAAGCGTCGGCCACTGTTTCCGATACGCTCAGAGACAGCCTCCGTATACTTATTTTAATTCTGATCAGTACCAAACCAAGGGAATACCCATGTTTCTACACGTGCCATACTTTGAATGCAAGTTGCAGTGCAGTTGCAGTTGCTTCTCATCAAATAATTAGAACTCGCAAGGATCTTACGCAGGCCGTCCCGAAAGTTTCTAATTCGCCTAAGATACGCTCCCGGCGATTTGCAATGTATTTAGCAAGTTTTCCACAAATTAGCTGCATAAGTTTCCAGCAATTTTTATTGAATTTTGACGAGGGTAGAAAGATTATTCCGACCTTTTATCGAAAATGCTAAAGGCAAAGAGTAAAACATGATTTTCTTGAAATAAACGATTGCAACTCAAAGGGATCTTACGCAGACCGTCCCGAAAGTTGCCAAAAAGTATTTCGCCTAGGATATGCTCCCGACTATTTTCAATGTATTCAGCATGTTTTTCACAAAATGGCTACATAATTTCCTAATTGATGTCATGTCATTTTTACGTGGGTACAAGTGATTGCGAGATTTTATCGACAATGCCAAAGACAGAAAGTGAAGCATGATTTTCATCCAATACGCAATTAGAATTTGCAGGAATCTTACGCAACCGTCCCGAAAGTTCGTAAAAGAATATTTTCGCACTGTTTCCGATACGCTCGGAGACAGCCTCCGTCTACAAACCGAGGGCATACCTACTCATGTTTCTATACCGAATGCAAGCATGCAGTTTGTTCTCATCAAATAATTAGAACTTGCAGGGATCTTACGCAGACCGTCCCGAAAGTTTCTAATTCGCCTAGGATACGCTCCCGACGATTTGCAATGTATTTAGCACGTTTTCCGTAAACTGTATCTGCATGATTTTCAAGTAAACTTCATGAAACTTTGTCGAGGGTAGAAATGATTCCGAAACTTTATCAAAAATGCGAAAGACCGAAAGTGAAGCATGATTTTCATCAAATAAAAAATTTGAACTCGCAGGAGTCCTACGCAGACCGTCCCGAAAGATTCTAAAAAGTATTTCGACTAGGATACACTCCCGGTGATTTTCAAAGTATTCAGCACCTTTTTCGCAAAGTAGCTGCATGATTTTCTAGCAAATTTTATAAAATTTTAACGAGGGTAGAAATGATTTCGAGATTTTATTGAAAGGTATCGAGGAGCTAGGTCCAGGAATTGGTTCAGGGATAGGTGAATTATGTAAAACCGGTATCGAACCGGGTACACACACGTTTTCATCAAAATTATTAGCACTGTTACTTGGTAAACAAGATTTGAAATATATGATGACTCACCGCATATTCGCCGTTTTACCTCGGAATCCAATGAATTTAATTGTGAAGAGCTAGAATTGGTAGGCACTCGCAGGCGTTCACGGCTTGATGCAGACATCGAGTCGTTACCTACCTGAGTTTCTTGCTCCGAATCACTTTTATTTACATAAATATTCATTCGTTTCTATTAAATTAAAATTTATTATTATTAAATTTATATTATATTATTATATTGAAATCAAAATTTTAACAACAGTTTAAAATTTGATGTTAACAAGTCGAGAAGTAACGACGCTATGAGGCAAGACCGGTCGCCATTAGCGACCCCCTCTCTGGGACCACGTGACTACCGGAACTCTGCGCTGATTGGTCGTGGATATGACGTCAACAAGCTGTGATTGGCTAACAATAAACGGGAAGTATACAGCGCCCTCTCACAGATGCTATGCATCGTCACATGCCAAATAATATAAAATATTTGGTCTGAAATTAACTTTAAAGGCGCTTATATATTAAAGAATAAAAAGAAAAATAGCTACATTTCTATAATACTTCATGAAACACAAGTGAGCATTTATCCATTCTGACGGGTATTTCGGATTTAGTGGTACTAAAATAGGTGCATTCTTGGTAGGCGTTGAAAAGCAAGCCTTTATAAAACACTAACAACCTCGTACGACTATTACTATACATCAAAAATAGTAGATTGTTATACAAGGAGCTAAAATGACCTATTATATACGAGGTAGTTTTACTCCCGAGCTTTAGCGAGGGTGTAAATAGAAACCGAGTTTTAATGGGTTTTAGCGCCGTGTGTTACACTATACTTTTCTCTACGATTGCGAGAAAATAAAACAATCCAATACAATATGAAATATGTAGTTTATTTTATTAAAAATTAAATGTACAATTTGTACAATTCTGGATATTTAACGAGATGTTTTTTCCCGGTAACTTAATTTCAGTCCTCTGTGAAGATGAATGTTGAGTTGTCTGTGGGGTAAACGTGGGAGATACACGTAGTTCCAGGTTGGAGGGTCCCTCTTGATGTCGATGGTCGTGGGCTAGTTGGGAGAATATTGATGCGTTCTGTGATACGCTGGGTGATATCGAATTTGTTTTGAATGGAGTTCTCGATATAGCCTTCCGCCACTTGATCGGATCTCCATCCACCGTGGCGTTTTAACGTTGTTATATTTGCACCAGAATCCGCCAAGAGAGTGGCGGATGTTCTTCGGAAACAGTGGCCAGTGTACTGTTCCGGATTAGGCAAATTTAGATAAGTGGCGATCTCTTTTGGCATGTTGCTTAATTTATTTTTGCCTATAACTTGCCTTGTGCACACTCCACTTGGCCGTAAGTCTTGGTAGGCTTTGACAATGTTTAGAAATTCTCCACTTATAACAAATTTCCTCTCTTTATTTGTGTTTGTATTGGGCAGATTTAAGGCTTGAAGATGGGTATCAGTTTCGACATTTTCCACTGTTATGTTAGCCAGTTCTATCCCTCTACAGGCACCGCTGATCCCAAAACTTAAAGCAACCTGTAAAACAAAAAATAAGTGTGTTAGAACTGTATTTTGGTTGGTACCTCTAACTAGCAATTTAGTTTGATAAATAGAAAAAATAATAGAAAACAAATGCAACTATAACCTACCTTTGTTGCTAAGTATTTTTCATTTGGTGCCTTATTTATGAAATTCTCGATATCTGTCCTCGTGAAAACTTTGGATTTCTTGGCCTTGTGTGGATAATTTCTTGAGAAAAGCCGTCTTTACATATTTCTTTATATTTACATTGTGTCTTATCTGTATGGTTGTTCGTAACATTGAATATGTGCTCCAAAGCGTTGAACTTTGATATTTTTTGGAAAGTTTATCGAAATACGTAAGAAAAACTCCTTCCGTAAGAGAATCCACTCGTTTTTTCTGTCCTCCACTTTATAAATTTTTCGTAAGTATTTAAATAAATGCTTTGTGACCTTGACGGCAACAGAATGAAAATTATTTCTTTTCCTTTCTCTTCTATTTGTAAATTAGGGTCTCCATTCTCACTAGATGATGACATTTTCACTATTGTAAAATTAATTACGGTCACTACCAATTCAATTTGCAATTAGAGAAAAATTATAAAGATTTCGCGCCAATGTCTTTTTTTTGTTTCTTCTGTAGCCGCAACACAAAATTAAAATGAGGTTCTTTTTTTATGAAACAGTAATAAGTCGAGTCTTTATTCATGATTATTCTACTTATGAATAAAGACTTTTTCGTTTTTGTAGGCTCATTGTCATATTTGACACACAAAAATTAAAAACAAAACACTTTTTCCCTTAAAGGATGAAATGCTATTTTATCCCCGCTCTGGTATGCTACAATGACGGCCTTTTCGAGCAAGAGAAGTGAAATAGTTATTTGTTATACAAGAGTGCAAAGTTGCTTTTTAACCGCGTGTTCAATTTTGATGACCGAGCAAGCGAAGGATTCTAAAATTGAATCACGAGCGCAGCGAGTGATTCAAAATTAGAATCCTGAGCGTTAGCGAGGGAATCAAAAGAGCACGAGGTGAAAAATCTTTGCACTCGAGTGCAACACGTAACTTTTCATTCCACCTCAGCGAGGAAATGACTAAATGCAAAAAAAAAACGTTTACAATCACAAGATAGGTACACTTTTATTTCAGTTTAGGTATTAATTACTACATTATGACAGGTAAGTATTACAGAATAATCTTTAAATTATAACAAAATAATACTAAGGTATAATTAAGAAAATTTTAAAGTAACGTTGCTACAGTTATTTAAATTGAGTGTAATATTTTTGTTTGGTACTGTAATATTGGTGTTAGTCACTTGTGTACTGTTTTTCGGTAAACTATCTGTCATACTTAATACATAGTTGTACCGATTCATCGGATTCCCTTGGCGTGAATGTTGGAGAGAGAGGGAGATGGTTAGGTGTTTCATAACGGCTTATTTTTGATGTAGAAGGGCCAGTCCAAGGATCCGATTGAGGCTCTTTCAGTGTAATGGCTCCTACGATGCCTTCACATATTTTAGATTTATTTTGGATGGAATCCTCTATGTATCCCTTTACAACTGCATTGGACTTCCAGCCTCCGTGGCGCTTAAGGGACAGGAGATCAGCTCCGGAATCAGCCAAAAGTGTGGCTGAAGTTCGTCGGAAACAATGACCCGTGTACAACAGGGGTTCTGGAAGTTCAAGAAATGTTGCTATTTCTCGTGGGATACTGCCAATTTTATTAGTACCCATAGGCTGTCTAACACACTTTCCATTGCGATACTGTAGAAAAAATCGATTGATTGGAGTGTTAGGCGGGCGTAAGGCTTGATATTTCTCAACAATCGTTACGTATTCCTTGCGAATGACGAAGTTGCGGTCTCTTTTTGTCTTTGTATTAGGTAAATTAATTAATAGTAAGTCATCTGAATGTTTCTCAATGTTTTTGACATTAAGTTGTGTTAGTTCATTAGTTCGACATGCTCCGTTTATTCCAATAATAAGAACAACCTGTAACGTAAAGAGTATTGTAGTAGATAAATGAATAAAATTGATATGAACGCATAATTATGCCTATCAACATCTACTAAGTATACTATTTAATTGAGATTAATATACTTAAGTAGATACTGAATGTGCAACTGACTTACTTTTGCCGCCAAATATACGGAATCGGGTGCTTCGTTAAGAAACTTTTCAATATCAGATACTGTGAAAACCTTCGATTTTTTTGGTTGATGACCAGATGAGGCTCTTTTTAAAAATGCCACTAATTTAGGATAGGTATCGATATGTTTGTCTTTTTTCATCTTTATTGTTGCTTTTAGCATCGAATACGTACTCCATAGAGTGCTTGCTTTCTTGTTCTCGGATAATTCTATAAAATATGCCAGCAATTCGTTTTCTGAGAAAGTTTTGGCTCCTTTTGCTAGTCGCCACGTGTTGAACATATCGTACTGTTTTAAATACTTCTCGCGTGATTGTTGAGGGAGAAAGCTCATTTGCGCATTATTAACAGTTTCAGTCAATTCTGTTGGCGTCAAGCAAACTTCCTCGTCGCTAGAATCACTCATTTTAGTTTTTTCACTTGTTTTCAAGTTTCTTGTTTTTAATAGGTTTAACAATGACGTGAAAGCAAATTGAAAAAAGAACACCAAGAAGGTTCCGAGTCTGAGTTTTTAACAAATTAAAAAAAAGTTGTATGATATATTCGGCACCATACAGGTAGCAGTAAATAGGTTTAATGTTTTTTTTTAATTCACAAACTTAGTGCACACGATGTTCTAAATTCAATTTACTTTATCCTCTAGAGAATAAAAACGGCTTTTCCACTCAGATATTGAAGATTAGAAATACTCTATCCGAGATGGTGGGATGAAAAGAATATTTTTATTTTTAATACGGTCATAAAATATCATTTCTGAACTATTTTTTTTTTCAGAGGAGTGCCAAACTCTATCGATCTTACTACCGCTACTGCATTCTGACACTTATAATCTACGTCATCGCCGTGACACTGTGTTTAACACTGGACTATTATGATGGCCACTTCTTTGGAGAGATCTATTTAACTTACCATATGAACGACTTTGCTATACAGTTCACTGAAAATGACGCCCTTGTATTTGTCGTTGCTGCCAGTTTGGATATTTGTAAGTATCCAGGAATGTTGATGTCACCGGTCCCTTACTGACTGTTTATGATTTCCCGACAGAATCGTTGACAACATTTTGTATTGTTAATACAAAATGTTTTACAGTCAAAGTTGGCATTGTAATAATACATGTTATTATGTGATTTATTTTTATTAAATTCATTTGTGGTAAGCATACCTAGTTTCTTTAGTAAACTTTCATGAAAATTACACTTTATAAAAAAGGCGTTAAATACTTTACTTTGTTCTGTTAAAATGATTTTTTTTTTCTCTCTTTACAGGTCTTGAGTTGGTACTGATACATTTCGTTAAGAAATTGATCAACAAATATACATACAATGAGAATTATATGACTGGTGAAAATATTTAGTAACTATGTAATTATTATTTTAAAAATTGTCACAGCAGTACAGAACATGATTATGGATACAATCAAGACATTTTATTTAATTGTAAGATATGGACCTACTATTTTGTAGTTATTCAGAATAATTACGTATGAATATTTACGTATATTTATTTTGAACTGTTTATCTATCAGTTAATCTATTTCTTTTAACTCTTCGGTTAAGCTTGGTTGAAGTTGTGATTGAAGTAAATAAAGAATTAAGAAAACTAATTTATTTTTGTTACTGTTACTGCACTCGTAAAGGTACAGGACATTAAATATATTTGGTCGTACCTTACTATAAAACAAAAGTGCAAAATATTTGTTTAAACCTATATAATTTGTAATCGACATCAGCTCAGAATAGGCCAGATGTCGGCGCAGCCTTTCCATTACTGGCCACCTTTATTCAATTAACAAAGAAACAGGAATGCAAAACATTTTGTTACAAAGTTTGATAAATAGATTTAAGATAGTTTTAAATATGGACTTTTATTAATATCAAAAAATAAAAGTCTTTTAAAGATGAGGTAACAGTTTCAAATTTGCTAAAATTATAGTGACGGTACGGTAACGTTTCCGGTATTATTTTATCCCTGCTTCTTTAAGGTTTTTAGAAATGACACTGTTATTATAAATTGAAATTAAATATTACAACTGAATGAAAGCCACATCATTTCGTAACATAAATGATTAAAATGGTTACATTTAGGTGCAACAGCTGCTGTAAAAATAGATTATATTAAATTCGTACTTTTGTTACAAAGTATGCAATAAAAATAACCTTTCTCAACTTCTGTCTAAAGAATGCTATTGTAAAAATAGTACCTACTGTATAATGGAGATCAAGGTTGATCAATAAAAATATTGCAAACGTTAACTTTAATTTATTGTAACTAAAGAATAGTTCTCCATTGTCGTCTCAGCGGCGGATCTATGAACACCTCAGCGATGTGGTTGGTGTAGCTGGACCTTCCCTCTTGGTACCGATCCTTGCAAAGCTCACTGCGCACCAGTAGTAGCAGATATATCTGTAACACTATTCAAACGTAGGCATAAGTCAGAGAGAGAGCGTAGTAGGAGCGGAGACGAGGCACACTTTTAATCAAATTAAAATTCATATGACGGTTGTAAAAAGTCACTCAACGATGCCAAAAGTTCTATATATTCTTCCTGTCATTGCGATTGTTTGATCTGAGGGCCTAGTGTGAGTTTTTATTCGTACTCGATCGCAGTATGGGGGATGAGCTAGGGCAGCAGAAATTTTTGCACTTTGTAGCTCAGTATCAGATTGTATTTTAATAAAAAAAGTATTCACGGGAGCAAAAAATACATATACGTTAATTTTAATAAGTAAAATCATCAATATAACAGTCCAAGTTACTTATAAAAGCTCGTATACGTCACATTTTTATTAACTAGGCACATTTACGAGCTTCTTTATCTTGGCGAGTTATGTTGATGATTTTTTAACTATCTGTCACGCTTTTTTTCGACCCCTGTATGCACCCGAAAGCACAATACCTATTTAGCGTGGCGTTACATTTCGTGCTACAGCAACAGTGTGTTTTCATACCAAGTATAAAGCCCGTCACATACGTAGCTATAATATATATTATAGCTGGCCACCACACACGGTAGCTGTATCTGAGTAACAAGTGAGAGTTTTATACATACTCGATCGCGTTAACGTAAACTTTAATTGGCATTTAACACTAGCTCGGAGTTTCTTTGCGCGATAGAATCCGGAACGAGGATATTCGCCAAAGAACTAAGGTCACCGACATAGCTATCAGAATATGCAAGTTGAAATGGCAATGGGCAGGCCACATCGCTCGAAGAATCGATAACCGATGGGGAAGAAAGGTTCTCGTGTGGCGACCACGAACCGGAAGTCGCAGCGTTGGTAGACCTCCCGCCATATGGACCGACGACATTGTCAAGGTCACGGGTAACCGGTGGATGCAAGCGGCAGGTTGCCGCTCGTTGTGGCGTTCTATGGAGGAGCAGGAGGCCTATGTTCAACAGTGGACGTCTTTTGGCTGATGATGATGATGACTAGTAGCATTAGTTACATAATATACCATACAATTTGACATAAGCGATCATTTAAGTTATTGCGATCGTATACTTAAGTTGAAAAAGTCACACTAGGCCCTCTGGTAGGTGGTGAGTTTATGATATTTGTAAACGCACCCACGATACAGGAGGAATCTCTAGTGAGTTGGCAACGGTTGTTTGAAAAAAGAATAACAAAAGAATTATAACGATAAGAAAGAATGTAGGTTGTTCCGAAAATAATTAGCCACAGAGTAAACACAATCTGTTTTTCATCTTGAGACTATTTTAAATTGACGGCTAATTACAATACAAATCTCCTTGGTGAAAATCATTGGCCATTTTGGTGTAGTTCTTATTTTAAATATTTTTAAATAGCAACGGACCAAGGGGCGGTTTTTCTGGCATTTGTTTTCAACAGATGCTAAAACCATTGACTATTTAAATACTTCGGGCGTACAAATGTTACTCCGGCCTGCGATCAGCCTACATTTAATAAATATGGTCCGTGGGCGAAAATTTAATACCGCAGACGATGCTTTCGAATCATTTTCGACGTCCCGCAAGATATATTTTTTAATGTTCCAAAAGCTGGTTTACACGGACGCATAAATGCATTGAACTTGGAGGGGAATATTAAAAAAAATGCGAATGTGCTTTAGACCACACGATTTAAGTAAAACTTCTTTAGCTCCATCTGTATATATGAAGCTAAAGAAGTGTATGTACCTAATCCGTTTGCAACTGGCTATGAGAGAAAGAGAGAAAGAAAATGTGTGCTGGCACCTCTCTCTTTTGCCCCTACAGTAGTATACTCTCTTTCTATCTTCACTAAGTTATATTTATTTATTTATTTATTTATTTACACTTCATGCACAAAGGTACAAAGGCGGACTTAATGCCTTAGGCATTCTCTACCAGTCAACCCAGGGTGGTGAAGAGATAACACGGCAGGTGCATATATTATACATTTATAGGTGATTATATCTCCCTCTCAACTTCCGTTTGCCTCGCCCGATCACACTTTTTCTAACGCTTTTTTTCACGCATTCACCAGGTTACTCCCCAAGACAAGCGTGCGTAAAGAAGTTTTATTTCAAAAAATCCTTTTTTCATATTCTAACAATTTTTAATTTCACTATAAAATTTTGGAACAGCCCATGTATACCAAATTGATACGTTACCAAACCCTGTGAATGCAAGACCGAACTCAATGACGACGAAGTTCCACTGAGGGAACCGGTCCAGGTCTATGTTTGTGATCAGCACCACTACGAAGGTCGCCACCATCGTCGTCAGCTCGTAGTAGTAGTACATGCGCATGAGTCGACGCCTTTTCTGAAATGTTTATACAAACACATACATTTTTCTCATCTTGTAGGTAGGTACCCGTAATTTCAACATGAATGATGTAATATTTTAATAATTTTAATAAATCATGCGGTCGGTCATGAATGTGCAGCTAGTTTTTCGTTAGACAACCGACTGAGTTCTTGGCAATCTAAAAGTGCGTGGAAATAGTTTAATTTAAATAAATGGTTCTGAGTTTGAGTTTGACATATAATAGGTAGGTAAATCTAGACATGACGCTCAAATCTTTTACAGCTGACTTGTGGTTCACATGGATTTATTCACTGCCCCGGTTAGTCTAGTGATTGCAAGCACGACTGCTGAACCAGAACCCAGGACCCGATTCTTGGGTCCGATTTCCAGGTCATGCATTATTATTGGCTTTTTTCGCGGCTTTTAACGGACCTGGTGTTGAAAAAAATTGTGTTGTGACACTCTCTTGCCTTGGAAAGCCCTAATCTACTAAATTTCGTTGAGCTTAATAACTTCTTGAAAAAAATGTGACTACTTTTGTATGAAATACGCGGTTGGAAAAGTCCTCTTAATAATGAGCTATATATATAACTTAAAATAAAAACCTCGCCTCGAAGAAATTCCCTTTAAGTTTAACATAAGCAGTACACAAAATTAAGATGCTGACATCCGTTGATTAACCAGAAAATTGCTGATAATCTTCAAATCATACGAATAGCTAAAAACCACCCTAGATCAAGTCGCCTTTCAAAAACCAAACCTAAATCAAAATTGGTTCAACCGTTATGAAGTAATGTGACCACAGATAGGCATGTTACACTTATAAAACCCCTCAGATTTCGTCAGGGGTTAAAATAAACTTACCATATCACCTGGCTAAGCAGATGTTATGTGTGTTTTTCCCAACTATGTTGGGGTCGGCTTCCAGTCTAAGTGGATGTAGCTGAATACCAGTGTTTTATATGGAGCGACTGCCTATCTGACCTCCACAACCCAGTTACTGGGTCACATGATACTCCTTGGTACAAAGATCTACGAATGACAACCGGGACCAACGGCTTTACGTGTTTTCCGAGGCACGGAGGGGTTTCGATACGAAATGGTCACCCATCCAATGACCGACCGCGGCAAACTAGCTTAACCATCATGGCCGTACGACTTTTACAAAACCATGAGCTTCTCCACAAAAACACACTTACCTCATATGGTAAGTGTGTCCTCCTCCTCCTCCAACAATTAAAACAATGTGGAACAAGAAGTCCAAAGCATACAGTATGAATATGAGACACAGCTGAGCTTCCATGATGACGCCTCGGTACAGGGCTGTCGTGGTTATGTAGGCACTCTGAATGTCACGGAAGTAGTTCCACAGTACCACCTGCTGGATATCGAACAGGCATGTCACCAGCTAAAAAAAAACAGTTAATAGGTAATTTTATGTATGTATGCTGTTGGACAAAGACCTCTTCTCATAAAGAGAAGGCACGACCGTTGATCATCACGCTTGCTCAAGGATTCAAGATTTCAGACTCATATTAGTTATTAGTTCAGATTTCCTAACGATGTTTTCCTTCACTGATATTAGTGATAACCAAGATAATCTTAGAAATTACATATGAATTGAAAAGGTCGTATACTTGACGGGTATAGGACCCACCACCTCATGCATAAAAGGCGGGCCTAATCTTACTTTAACCACTGGGCTACCACGACATTAGAACTGATACATTCATTATCATCATATAAGCCTATTGCCGTCCGTGCTAGATGTAGGCCATAAAAATACAATTACAAACATTATTATTAGTTCCCTAATGAATTAAAATAAACCCAATGTTTACATCTCATATAAATGTAAGACATTGGTTACATGCACGGGCAAACGAGTAATTACGTAGAAATTGAATAATATTGATAACCTTATCTTCTCTCAATTCAGGGAAGTTGCTTGGACTGTTTGTAATAGTCAGATGTTGTTGTAAATACTTCTTATCACTTAGCGGTACAAATATGGAATGGCTAATTATAATAACCATTGTAGATACTTATTTGCAAAACATTGGAAATTCCAGCTTAAGATTAGTGTGTTGACGCACATTATAGCTTTAAGCTGGTAAATTCAGGGTGTGAGTTCGGTGCTCCTGACCAGACAATGGCTCTATTACTACAGTGTCCTAAGTGTCCCTACACCAACTGCCCTTTAGAAGACATTAAAACCTACCTACTGGGCCCAAGTTCTCTAATGAAATAATAAATAAGGATTCACTTAAACCATCGTTCGTAAGTGTCTGAATGGCTCATGACAATGACATGCTGAAAATTAGCATACACAACTCATAAACATAACTTTACACACCTATACACAAATCCCTACACACCCATCTCTCTCACAACGCACTCACACCTCTACTCTTCATGGGTACACTACATAAATACGAAAAACTTTATTCCGAAAGTCAGAAATACGAATTTCAAAATACCGATTTTCATAATTCCGAATAGTTCAAAATTCCTAATATGGCAACTCCGATTTGTCATTCATCCTATTTTTATAATACTAAAATTTCAAAATTCCGAACGTTTATAATTACTATTCTCAAAATACCGAGTTTCAAAAGATCGAATAACAAAAAGTCCGACATAATGAAAATTCCGAACATCAAAAATACGAATTCCGATTATTAAAATTCCGATGATTAAAATTCCGATTATCTTTATCGTTATCGTGCAATCGTTTATCGTGCAAGCAAGCATGCAGCATGCAAGCAAGCATGCAGCGTGCAAGCAAGCATGCAGCATGCAAGCAAGCAAGCATGCATCATGCAAGCGAGCATGCAAGCGAACATGCAACATGCAGCAGGCATGGTTTCTGTCACGGCTACGGCGTTGCGGGGCTCCGGCGGTACCACGCGAGCTTATCGTCGCAGATGGTATTCACGCTCACCACCGCAGCTTCGGCTTACTGGCCGGCTTCGCCGGCCAGCCTCAGCCGCGGCGGCGGGCGTTAAAACCACCTGCTCCTCAGCTCGCTGGCCGCCTCGCCCCTCCGCGCCTACGCGAATTTAAATTACACTCTAGGTGTAGGGCAGACAAGACTACGTGGAGGCGGTTTCACAGCAATTCGTTTCTGTCATTAACTTTTGTAGCACAACATATTGACTTTTTAAGATTATTTTTGTTATTGTCTTTCTTTTTATACCTATATATTTTTGTTGAAATAAATTCCATAGAAAAATACACCGAATAAACAATATTTGTTAAAAAGTAATTCTACTGTTTGATAAGTTAGTTAAACAAAAAAATTTGATTAAAAATTCTTTGAATTGTGTTTCTGTGAAATATGTTTCATTCAAGTAAATAGTCTTTGAAACAATAATAGTCGAAATAAAAATACAAGAACCAAATATTATATGAAACATTTTCTGGGAAACGAAATTCTATGAAATTTCTGTCTGCGAAACAAGGGGACACCATTTTGAATATATATGCGTAGCTGAATTGAATCAGAATCCTAATTTTAACAGTTTATTCGGAATATTGTAATTCGGAATTTCGTTTTTCGGACCGAGAACTCATCGAGCATTTGATTCTTCGAACATATGAAAATCGGAAAACAAACAAATCGGATTTACGACATTCGGTAAAATAACTTACGTGATTTTAAATAATAGAGATTATAATTTTTAGGTATTATGAAATTCGGACTTTTGAAAATCGGAATATCGAAATTCGGAATAAAATATTTCGGAATATTTGGGTGTTCCCACTCTTCATACCTGTTCTTTTAACTAAACTAATACAATAAGCCATCAAAAAATTCCCTTCATATCGCCGTCTTCAGAAACTGCCGGCATAGACACGTTAAATGACTTGTTGCTTAGAACCTGACCAAGGTAAAAAACAGCTCTTGTATCACAGGAAATTTCAGACAACCATTTGAATTTGGTCAGAAGAGGGATCATCTTCTTTTTAAGGAACTGTCCTTAAAAAGAAGATGATCCCTCTTCTGACCCCACGACGACGAGGGTTTCGACACCAAACGGCTCGAAAATAAAGTTATCACCAAGGTTACCATACTTTCGCCGTTTGAAGTTTTCTGCAGTCGCAGTAACAGCATCAGTACAGCACGCTGAACTAGGAAGATGGGATGGCGCAAGAGTATCGATGCACTTAGCATCCCACATTAAAGACCTATCGACTTCCATAGAAACAGAGACATTCCGTCCGGTCTCTTACCATCGTCGCGTGCCAACTGCCAAGCTAAAACAGCCGGAACACCGACGGCGACGAGGGCACGACGAATAATTTCTATATTATTCGCGTGACGCGCTATGCGCCCTATCAGAATATCAGTTGGGCCCTATCAGAATATCAACGCTGTGACGTTTTTTTAATGTTACAGTACCATTCAGCATGGTGCTGTATAAGAGCTTTTTGGCCTCATACAGGACCAATTTTCGTTTTCTTGTTTTTTTATGTAATTTTTGTGTGTTTTTGTCCTGGGGGGCGAATAAATTATTTTTCTTTCTTTCTTTCTTTCTTTCTTTCTTTCTTTCTTTCTTTCTTTCTTTCTTTCTTTCTTTCTTAGGTAACCGCGAGGTGAAAAGTAGTGTAGTCAAACATTACCTGGGTTCGACAAGGGTAACTTTAAACGATTTAACGTAAGTGGCATACGATTAGTAAGCATACCGTCTACGTTTAAAAGGATTTGTGAATTTTTAAAGCAATTGTTTATGTCTGAAAAAAATATGGTAAACAATGTTATGAATGGGGTTATGAATGCTGATTTCCATAACTTGGGTACAATACCCTCTCTAAAAGATCGTTCAAACAGGATGCAAAGCGGTGCCACCAGGCTCTTTGAGCAATTCATTATAAAAATTGAAAAATTATCATTATACAGGCTTGCCTCAAAACCTACAAAACATAGGAATGATAAAGAAAACCAACAAAAAATTATCCCAAAAGGAATGTCTTGATTATGAAGAAAGTGTAAATTCAATACCAAGTCCTATCAATGCACTGAACGATGACACCGCCTTAAGCAGCAGAAATAATTTTCCATGCGAAAACAAAGACATTAAAACTAAACGAAGAGTATTAATATTTTGTAATGGACAAGGACATGGACTCCGTCAATCTCTTAACCAGCTGTTGGGATCAGAATATTCGGTATTTTCGTACATAAAGTCTGGTACTACATTCAAAAACCTCATTGCGTGCCATAAAAGTGAAATAGCAAAACTCAATATGAATGACTATGTTATTATTGTTGGTGGCTACCATGAACGTGACCCTTATGAAACAGAAATGAACTTTCATATATGGCTATCATCTATCAAGAACACAAATATAATTATAAGCGAAGTCCCATCAAATAAATATCTTAATGTATCAAAACTCAATTACACACTAAAATTCGTCTGTGGAAAGTATGATAATGTTATTTTTATGGAAATGGACTACTCTAGACATCGGCCTCATAAAACACGCTTTGTACTCAATTTATCTAGGTCTTTGTTAAGGGAAATTCTACAAATGGACTATAAATATAAATCTAAAGAATATCAAAACATGTTACTTCTACAAAATCAAAAAATATTTGTGGATAAATCTATACAAACTGACTTTGAAAACCCTTTAAATGAAAATGTGATTGAAAGCTCCCAAGAAACATTTTGTAAAAGTAATTTATGTAGTAATTACAAGTCGCTGGAGGACAATATTAGTAATGATTTTTTTCGTGAATAAATACCTATGTGTTCTACACCAAAATATAGCGGGACTGATTAACAAAACGGACACGATTTCTGTATGTCTTAATGAACTGACAGACCTGTCTGTTGACGTATTGTGCATAACGGAGCACTTTATAATGTCAGGTCATGAATGTCACCTTGTCGTACCTAACTATAGATTGGCTGCATGTTACAGTAGACAAAACAGTAAAAGAGGTGGTTCTTGTATATTGGTTAGATCTGGACATTTATATAGGGAATTATTAGAAGTTTCAGAACTTTCATTGGCGAATGCAATAGAATGTTGTGCAATAGAATTGATAAGTTATAAAATTGTAATAATATGTATTTATAGAGTACCAAAGACAGGAACTTTAAATGTTTTTTTTAGTAAATTAGAACAACTATTGCGATTACTCTCAAAAAGAAATTTGAGTAATATTATTATAGCAGGTGATTTTAACATTGACATATTGAAAAATAACACTACAACTTTTGAGTTAAGATGTCTTTTAAATAGTTTTAACATGAGGTTAGTCATAGAAAAACAAACCAGGACACAAAGTCAGACCTGCATTGATAATTTTGCCCACAATTTCGAGAAAAAATGCAGAACGGAAGTGATTCAATTTGCCTTATCAGACCACACTGCGCAGTTGCTGAAATGTCCTGTACGTATGGACTGTGCTGTGAAATATTGGTATAAGTCACAACGGGACTTTGACCCGGAGAATATGGTTAAATTTAGAGCCTGCCTGGAGAAATTGACGTTCTCCGAAATCTATGACACCGATGATCCAAATGAGGCATTTAACTTATTTATAGAACAATTTAAATTATTTTATGACCTATGCTTCCCACGTAGACTTATTAAAATACCGACTACTAAAAAACCAAAGTGGATTTCGCGAGGTCTTAAATTATGTAGTATGAAGAAAAGGCAGCTATTATGGACGTCTAGGCTGAAACCTACTCAAACTAATAAAACAAAATATTTGAATTACACAAAATTGTTCAAAAAAATTATTAGACTAACAAAACGATCTCAAAATGACCACAACATAAAAACTTCTGACAATAAAATCAAAACGACATGGAAAATAATAAAAAACTCTAACTTAAATTTACCTAGTGACTCAATAAATACAATTCAAATCAACAATCAAACAATAAACAAACCTCAATTAATTGCTGACAAGTTTAATGACTATTTCATAGAAAAAATTGCACCAATACCGGGAGCTGGAAAGAGTCCCACTGCTCACATATTAAACAAACAAAAATCTATGTTTATGGCTCCATGTCAACCGATACAAATATTTAATATCATAAAAAGTCTCAAAAACACTAATAGCGTAGGTTATGACGAAATTTCGACTAAGGTTGTAAAATATGTTGCTGATCTAGTTTCTAAACACCTGAGCCATATTCTTAATCTATGCATAAGCTATGGTGTTTTTCCTGACCGTCTTAAGATCTCCTTAGTAAAACCAATTTTTAAAAAGGGGAATAAAAAACAAATGAAAAACTACAGACCTATTGCGCTTTTACCAATTTTCTCTAAAATCTACGAGAAATATATTTATAATGAGCTATACGCATACTTAGAAAAACAAATGATTTTCTGTGACGAGCAAAAAGGTTTTCGAAAAAATATGACGATAAATATGGCTATTTATAACTTTTTAAATAAAATTGTGACTAATACTGACAACAAGACGCCTGTATGTGCCGTGTACTGTGATATGACGCAAGCCTTTGACTGTGTTGATCATAATATTTTAAGGAATAAACTTGAAGCCTATGGTATAAGAGGTAACATTCTAGAGTTATTAAGCACGTACCTCACAAATAGGAAACAATTAACTGCCATAACAGACCTAAATCTAAAGACAAAACTATTAGTTACATACCTATCCAAAGAACGCACAATATCTTTTGGCGTACCACAGGGCAGTGTATTGGGTCCTTTAATGTTCTTAATTTACATTAATGACCTGCCCAGAACCATAGATCACCTTAAGACGCTTTTTGCTGATGATAGCACCGTTATAATACCTTGCAACAAACCTGACTTATATGAAGCTGATGTGAACAGCACTTTGGGCTCAATCATTTCGTGGCTTAATAATAATAATCTATTCATTAATTTAGAAAAAACCCAAATAATGCACTTTGGTCAAAGAAAACCTAGCTCAAAAATTGATGTCGAATAACAAAATAATAAAATTAAAGAAGTAGAAAGCGCAAAATTTTTAGGTTTAATAATTGACAGACAGCTCAATCAAATGGAAGGATCATATCGAAGCGCTTTGTAAGAAAATTTGTAGTTCATCGTATGCGCTACATAAACTTCGTCCAACAGTTAGCACGGATGCACTACTTACGGCTTACCATGGTCTTGTTGCATCTGTATTAAGATATGGTATTATATTTTGGGGCAACTCGACAAACAGAGAAGTCGCGTTTAAAGCACAAAAGAGATGCATCAGAGCCATGTTCGGACTTCAGGTAACCGACAGTTGTGAGCCTTATTTTAAAAAATACAAAATTCTGACACTATCGGCTTTGTATATATATGAAACTGCTTTGTTCGTTAAATTAAATTCTCATTTGTTCCCCCACCTATCAGACATTGCTAAACGAAACAGGCGGAATGAAATGTTACGTGTGGCCAGAGCTAAGACAGCTCTCAAGTGGAAAAGCATTTTTTGTATAGCCCCGCAAATATATAATAAAATTCCGAAACGAATTAAGGAATGTAATTTAAATGGGTTTAAAAAGAAGCTGAAAGACTGGCTGAGTAATAAATGCTATTATAATTTAAATGACTACCTAAATGATGTTAATTGACATGTACCGATAGTTAAATTTTAATGTATATTTATTTTTTATACAATATTATGACGTTATTATTTAGACCTGACATTATCATTTAATTTATAGATTATTTAGTAATGTAATTAGTTAAAGGAGAATGGCGAGACTACATGTATTGTGGGACCCAGTGTTAGGAGTAGCATACATTATAGAAACTTATGAATTGTTAAAGAACGACATAAGACTAACCAAAAAGCAAATGGGAAGTAAGTTATAGAAGAAGGGAGAAAAAAGATATGAACGGTAGAAGATTATAACCTAAAATATTCTTAAAGTACTTTGGGCATGTACTTATTGGCCTATTATTTAGTAGTAGAATAGCTTATTCATACATATTTACTTAAATTCACACCTATATCCCGTGAGGGTAGGTAGAAACTACAGAACGCCATCTGCTACGATTCGTAATAGGTAGGTATCTACTTCTTTTACTTCATCCACGAACATACGTCCGCGCGTTGCGCCTGACTTTTTTAAGGACATCACTAATATTTTCAGTGGATTTTTCTAGGGTGTCCTCCCATTACTTGTCCAGAAACTAGATTGTGGTCAGGTTAAACCTAGCTAACATGTAGTTTAGCATCATCCTATTGCTCTTTCCAATCCATCGGCACAGTATGTCCTCTTCCATATCTACATCTCTACAAGCCATCATCTTGGCATTCACCCCCTTACTACCTACCATACCTATCATCTTTCACACAATCTATGCTGCTCAGGGGTTTGGCTAGGTTTACAGACATCAACCCTCGTTACGAAAAGGTTCATAAAATAGTAATAACTTTTTAAAGTGGTAAAGGTACACAATATGACTAGATAAGGAGTCCAGTTGTTAGATCTCCTAGAATATAATATAAATAAGCATATTTGCTCTGCTTGAAACTAGAGGTTTGTTAAATAAATAAAAATATATTTTAAAGAAATCGCTTTTATTTACTTTATAATGACTTATAAAATATTGAAGACAAACCTATAACTATTAAACCAAAAATAAACTAATATTATAACGCATCAAAAAATTCCTCCACATCGCCGTCATCTGGGAATGTGCCCAAGAGACTGACTGCATTGCCCCGTTGGATGGCAATGCTTAACCTCTGCCCAAAGTAAAAACCAGCTCTTGGATCACGAGAAGTGTCAACTAACCTTTTGGAAATTTCCTTAAAAAGGAGATGAGCACTCGGACCCCACGACCCGAGGGTTTCAACCCCAAACGGCTCGAAAATAAGGTTATCACCAAGGTGACTATACTTTCGCCGTTTGAGGTTTTCTGCAGCCGCAGCAGCAGCACCAGCACAGCACGCTGAGCTAGGAAGATGGGATGGCGCAAGAGTGTCGACGCACGTAGCGTCCCACACTAAAGGCCTACCCAACTTCCAAGGAAATAATGACATGCCGTCATTGCCATCCAACGGGGCAATGCAGTCAGTCTCTTGGGCACATTCCCAGATGACGGCGATGTGGAGGAATTTTTTGATGCGTTATTATATTAGTTTATTTTTGGTTTAATAGTTATAGGTTTTTCTTTTTTTAATTGTACGTGTAAATATTGTATATTTGTAAAGATGTTTAAAATAAATTGTAAAGTTTAGTTTGAAGACATACAATTGTTGTGAATCTTGGATATTTTTTTTTTAGTATGTAAGTATTGATTTATCTAAAGATTATCTAAGAAGGCAGCTGGTGCAGCGACATACCTCTGGTGTCTGGCATAGCCCATCTACCACAATATGCTCATAACATGAGAGCAACAGCCCACTGTCCATGTTCCCACGGGGCAATAACAATAGTATCCTAATATGGCATTTCGCCCCTCCAGCCTCCTATCTAGTGCAATGTATGTATAATAGGACTTGCTACCTATATGCCTAGATTTAATTCGGGCACTTAGAATATATGGGTGGTTGCCAAATAAATAGTTACCTAGGTGGAAATTGCAAATTCTAGCATTGCTAGGAATATAGAAATTAAAATCCTTTATAATTCGTTTTCTGAGCCCATCAGGTATATGTCGCTTTTCAGCATCATTGCACTCCAAAAACAAGCAGCGCCGTGCTGTATCAGCCGCTCTTCTCAACGTGGGCAATATAATATGTTCAGCAGAAGTTTCCTGTAATGGACGTCTTGAGGTGGATGGACTAGCCTCTTCACCCTCTGCTGTGTCAGATATTCTTCTTGTGGGCAATATTTGTTCAGTAGATGTTAGTAGTAGTAGTAGTAGTAGTAGTAGTATGACGGGCCGGTGTCCGCAACTCCACGACTAAGCGCGTATTTTGCGTACAGGTGGGAAGTAGGTCATTCGATCCACCCGAGCTCCCCAAGAAAGGCCAGCAGCGCCTTGACGTCGCTGGCGATCTCCCGCAGGTTACCTGGGTTTCCGAAGTACTTTGCCCTGTATGAAGCGACCTCAGGGCAGTTCAGAAGCACATGGGCTGCTGTCTCGTCCGCCCCCATGCAGGCTCTGCACAAAGGGCTGTCTGTGACTCCTATGACAAAAAGATGTTTATTGAAAGACCCATGACCAGTTATGGCGGCTGTGACCGTGCGCAGCTGTTGCTTGGACAGTCGGAGGGCTTGCCTCGTGAAGCGGCCCTCAATTGCAGGAAGAGCCTCCTTGGCTTGCCTGCACTCGCCATGTTCGGTCCACAGTCTTTGGTGTAGATCCTTGGTACGTTTTCTTACCATGGTGCGTAGGTGCGCGAAGGGGAGAGGCACTATGGGTTCCGGACCCACCGCGCTCATGCTCGATCCCCTTCTGGCAAGCTCGTCCGCAGCATCGTTACCGCGCGAACCGCTGTGTCCTTTTATCCATTGAATGGTTGTATCATTAAGAATACCCACCTCGTTCAGTCTCTGATGGCATTCGTGTATCAGCCCGGAGTTGACCGTGTTGCTGTTTAGAGCTTGTAGTACCGCCATGCTATCCGACAGTATGCGAATTGGTTGTCCTACTACCTGCCTGTTTTGTATAGCTGAGGCCGCCAAGCAGATGCCCATGCACTCGGCCTGGAACACCGTGTTGTAAGCACCCAGCGGCATTGCTATATGTATGTTGAGGTCTTCCGAGAAAACGCCGGCCCCCGTGCCGGTACCTGTTTTAGATCCATCTGTGAAGATCCGCAGCTCTGTCGGGCGAAGGCCCTCACACCGCCGATCCTCATGCAGTTGGATTTTGTATTTTTTGTCAAATAAGAATTGTTTAGGAATTCTATCGTTAATAGCTTTAGTTATAGGAAACTCCTTACTAAGTTCCTCTAGTAACGCAGAGTGTCTAGTGCTAGTCTTGCTCCAGAGATTTAGTGTTTTCAAGCGTAATGCAGCCGTTGTCGCCTCTTGTTGGATGAATAAGTGAAGCGGCGGGAGCCCTAACATCGCCTCCAGTGCTGCCGTCGGAGTGGTCCTCATGCAGCCCGTGGTCGCCATGCAGGCTAGTCTTTGCATACGCTGGAGTTTGTTTGCAGCTGTGATTAGCTGGGCCTCGGCCACCACACTACCGACCCATAAGCAATCATGGGGCGGATTACCGCGCTATACAGCCATAGTATTATTTTAGGGGATAGGCCCCACTTCTTACCTATCATTTTCCTACATTGCCAAAAGGTGATGCAGGCCCTGTTTAATTTGTTGTCTAGGTGGTTACTCCAGTTTAACTTACTGTCTAAGATGACCCCGAGGTATTTTACTTCGTTGGCCAGCTGGAGCTCGGTATTGAATAGTTTTGGTAGGCGATAGGGTCCTAGTGCACGTTTGTGGGTGAACATGACTAGTTCGGTTTTATTGGGATTGACGGATAAATCAAATTCCCCGCACCATCGCTCCACGATGCGTAGCGCCCGCTGTGTGAGGTTGCAGATGGTCCCAGTCATCTTCCCTGACACAAGGATGGCGAGGTCGTCTGCATAGCCTATAGTGTAGTAGCGTTCGGCATTGAGTTTCTTGATTAGAATGTTGATTACCAGGTTCCACAGGAGAGGGGATAACACCCCTCCTTGGGGGCAGCCTCTGGCAATCATGGCTACTTGCTGCTCTTCCTCAAGCCGAACTACCCGTTTACTTAGCATATTAGTAATCCAGTCAATTAGTACCTGTTCTACGCCGTGTTTGGATAGGGCGGCGCTAATGCTGGAAAAGCTAGTTTTGTTGAAGGCCCCTTCGATGTCTATAAATGTGCCCAAGCAAGAACCCTTTTGGTGGATGTCCTCCTCAATCCTACTGACCACCATATGTAGGGCAGATTCTGTTGACTTACCTGAGCTGTAAGCGTGTTGATTACCGTGTAAGGGTAAGTTTCTTAAAGGCCCGTCCCTCAGCTCCGTTTCGCATAGTCTTTCCAAGGTCTTCAGCAAGAACGAGGTCAGACTGATCGGTCGGTGGGATTTGGCGTTTGTGTAGTCACTCTTACCTGGTTTAGGGATGAATATGACCTTCACTTCCCTCCATCCTATAGGAACATATCTGAAGGCCAGACACGCTCTCATTAAAGGCAGCAGTCTATCGGTGACCAATGCACCACCCCACTGAAGTAGGGCGGGAAAAACTCCGTCTGGACCGGCTGCCTTGAAGGGATGGAAGGACTGAATGGCCCATTGGAGCTTCTCCAAGGTGATCATCCTGTGTGCGTAGTTCCAGTCATTACCTGATGGTGTGTAGGTCGCATCAGACCAGTCAACCGTCTGTGTGAAGACACATCCGGGAAAGTGAGTTTCTATAAGAACCCGTCTCGCTTCGTCTGGCGATGTTGTGAGTGTGTTGTCGGGTTTGCGGAGAGTGGCTACCCCAGGTGTATTCTGCTGTGCCAGTATCTTCCTTACCCTGTTTGCTTGTTGGCAAGATTCAATGTTTCCACAGAATTTGCGCCAACCCGTGGTTCTCCTGAATCTGATGCATTTCTTGTAGCTGGATTTGGCCGCGTGGTACGCGTCAAAGTCATCGTCAGCACAAGTGTTCATAGCTCTGTTCAAGGCTTTTCTTACCTTACTGCGCTTACGCTCCAGCTCGGCACCCCACTAGGGTTGTTTCCCTGGCGTCTTGGGCGCAGTGGTCATTGGGCATGCAGCTTGGTAGCATTCTATCATTGTTTCAGTTACATGTCTTACCTGTGCATCAATCAATGTCGTGCACTCTAAAGGCAGCGAGTTAGCTATCGGTGTTAGCTTGTTTGCAAGGTTGTGTGTGTAGGCCGCTCTGTCCGTGTTGCGCGGATTACGCCGCGGTGGCGTCGGTGGTTTACAGACGTGAATGTCAAAGCGGATCCACCTATGATCGGAGCAGGAGGCCTCCTTAGAGACCTGCCATCCGGTGATGATTTCCGCTGCACCGTCTGATGCTAATGTCAGGTCTATGATTGTGCGGCTCCGTCTAGTGACAAAGGTAGGTTTGGAGCCTGTGTTAAGTAGGGATAGGTTGGTTGTGAATAAATAGTCCACTAAGGCCTTACCCCTCTCGTTTGGTGTGTCCATACCCCATAAAGGGCGGTGGGCGTTGGCGTCAGCCCCAATCACCATCTCCAGTCCGTTCCTCTCGCAGTCAATCACGAGGCGGGTGAGGTCGTGAGGGGGCGGGTTCTCCGCCTCAGGCATATAAGCCGAGGCAAAGACTATCGGTGTGTTCTCGGCGCCACGCTGTATCAGCAGCCTAGCTGCAGAGAGGTCTCTGCAACAGAAATCATTTAGTGGCTGTGCTTTGAGGTTACCTGTCACGTAGATGCACGCTCTTGGGTGATCATGATCTGAAGTAACTAGGAGCTTACCGCCAAGATTGGAGAGTCCTTGTATGTGGCCGGCCCTAACCCACGGCTCTTGGATCAGGGCGATGGCCGTGTGTTGTACCTCCAGCCACTTGCGCAGCTGAGCCGTCGCGGTCTGACTGTGGTGGAGGTTTGCTTGAAGGAGCTTACAGGTCGACGAAAGGGACGCCATCACTGGCCGCACCCTCCTCGTCCCCCCCAAGCTGTAGCCCGGCGAACAGCTCCTCGTCGAGGCAGTCGCCCCCGACGGAGCCGCCACCCTCCGGGTCCGAAGCCGAAGACAGGAAGTCGTCCGGCTCCTCACCCGATGGAGGGGCGGCGGCCACGTCGGTGGCGACCGGAGAAGCCGGTCCTGCCGAAGCAGGTGCGGCTGCGGATGTTCCCGGGTCGTTTAAAGTGGGAGCGGTCTCCCCAGTTTTCGGCGGCCTTTTGAGCTCGTCGCGGATGGTTTCCGTGGCAGGGTCCCACCCCCGAGGGACTTCGGTGAATTTGCCATTCCAGCCTTGGAACCTTACATACACCGCTCCCAATCCGATTGAGAGGCGGCGTCCTGCCCTCATCAAGGCTGGGATTTGGTCCTCGGGAATGCTGACCACAACAAACCATGCCGCGGCTTGTTTATCCGCGAAGTGCAGGGCCCATTTCTTCACGTCTAGCCACGGGTTCTGGTAGGAGAGGGCCCGTCCGATGTTAGTGGGCTCTCCGAAGATCCCCTGCTCGTCTGGAATGACGACCCCGCAGCGTGCTCTCTTCTGCAGCTCCGACTGGCTCTTAACGACTAGCGTGGTGCTAGTTGGGAGAGCCAAGCCGGAGACTGTGCGTTTCAGCCAGGCGAGTGTGTGTTCGTTCCCGCACCAGAGTTTTAGGACTCCCTCCGTGAACAGCGGCTTCGCATTGAAAGCCGGCCCAGGCGAATCCTGTATGGGGGAGCAGGCCTCGCTTATGATCTGCCTCTGGATGGCAGCGAGAACCTGGTCTGACGTCTCCTTGCTGATCATCCCCGTTCGATCGCTGGTGATCGCGACGTCCAGGGGAGTGCTGGCAGCTTGGGCGTAGCTTTTGTTGGCGGCCCGCTTAGATTGATCAAGTCGCGGCCGCTTATGCTCCCCACGAGGTGAAATAGTCTCGTTGAGAGCTCGCTTGGCCGCGGCCTGATCCTTCCAGCCGGGTCGCTGTGTATCCTCCATTGCTGGGGTTGAGCTTGCTTCGCTTGCTGGTGGTTGGCTGGGCCCTGGCTGACTGGTGTCCTCCATAGCCTGCTTACCAGCTGCGAAACTCACTTGCTTAGATGAAGAAGCCTTGCCCGCCTTGATCGCTGAAAATCTAGCCTGGCGACGCTCCTTCTTCGTTTGTTTATCCCTCCTTTTGTTCAGCCCAGATTGAGCTGGTGGACCAGAAGGGTCTGTGCGAGGGCGTCGGGTGAATTGAGTGCGTTTGCCCTTGCCCTTGCGTTCCTGCACCTGCCAAGCGCTTTCGAAGGCGTCGACAGTGCTTGTCGTCCCCGGTTGTTCGGTGACTACCGTCGGTGCTTGAAGAGCACCGGTAGGAGGAGGGTGTGTTGGTGTAACCTCGGTGGCCGAATGACTCGGTGCCGAGGCTTGTGTGCTGTGGCTAGGGCTAGCACCGGTTTTACCCGGCGACAAAACCTTCGCCTGTTTCGCCTGTTCAGTAGATGTTTCCACGAATGGATTTCCAAATGTTGATGGACCAACCTCTTCAACTTCCACCGTTTGCTCTGTCTGTTGAGAAGATGTTGGTTGACTGATTGCAGAAGGTGAAACCACAGCAGAACTTCTTTAAGAACTGTCCACCACTCTCTGTGCCCGTAAATAGCATGGCACACATATGTCCTCATTTAAGGTTAACTGAAACAATAAAAGTAAAATGTTGCCAAAAATAATAATATATTAGGATTTCATATCATTATTTGTAATATTAAATGTTTATAGGGTTACTGGTAAGGTTGGCATCCAAAAAGCCCACTTGTGATGAGACCTTGACAGTAACCTTACCTTAGGCTTACCAGTAACTCTATATAAATTGTTTTCATTACCAACCTGGCGGGGCCTTATCCCTTCCGATACAATGTCTCTTATTCGGGTTTCCCTTTCAGACATCTCTGGTCGGACAACTAGCCTGCTCCTGATTCTCAAAATCTATCTGCCACATCCAGCACATACATCACGAAGGCCAGGTTGTGGTTGGGTCTCATGTTCAGGACCATCATTTGGGTTACTATTTATCAACTCCCAACATGAGTGACAAATATAGTTGTCTCCAGATACCTTAAAATATTATTACTATGGTTAAGGATACACAAAAAATGTTTACAAGCTAAGTTATAATCATGTTTTGCTTCTGGGTTAAGAAAGTGACTACCACATTCAATGCTGCCAAAGCATGTGTGGTACAGGTACCCATACTGAGTAGATTAAAGAACAGACTATCCAAAAACACTATCCATCAGGTTATTACGCTAGCAGTGTGGTTATACAAAAATAGTAATATTCTTCTAATCAAGTATCTTGACTTGGCCTGCGAAGTTGTACTTCATCAGTGGTACACCTAGTCATACAACATTGTTAGGAGATTCTGCTCTCTGGAGCCCTTACCATTGGTAGCTTGGGTCCTGATACCGGTGCAGTATTTTATTTTAAAATGTTATTAATATTGTGCATCACAAGCAGTACCTAAGACGACCCACTGACCGTAATCTGCAGTATTATAAAATACTTCAGGTTGTTATTATATTCAGAAGACTAAGAGATGCTCCTGTGTTGCCCAATACTGCAAGGCGAGCAGGAAGAGCATAATTATGATAAGAGTATTATATACGAAACTACATATTTGTATACGAAATCTCTACTTTTGCTTGCTCCATTTATTTTATATTTGTATGATTTGTGTTCATGAAATTAAACAAATTAGTACATGAATATACTTACATCACGCGGGTACACCCATTTCTGTACTCTTTCAACTATTTGATCACGTTCATCAGACAAACGATGTCTCGGTAAGCGAGCAATTCTCAATTATTAACACAACGCATTTTAACCGTTGAGAAATTCCAAATCACTTGCAAGTCGGTCGTCAATCTAAAGGTAAAGCCAAATTGCCAAGAATCCACAAAATCGCAAAAATAGTATTAGAATCCCACCCACGTTAGCTGTTAAACACAAACAATGGAATGAATTGACAATGACATCAAATGACATGACATGACAATTTGACACTGACGTTCCATATTTACGTTCCATGTTTTCATTACTGTTAAAATAATTTATATTATTTTTACGGACTGTTTATAACAGTATTTATGTTTCGTTTTATACGTTATTGGTTTATTTAACAAGATGTAAGTAAAATAAAAAGGAAATCTGCCAAGCGAAAACGTACTTAAGTATTTTAAGAGGGTAAATCAGTAGTGTAGATTGGAATGTATCAATGTAATTCGTAAAAAACATTGCGTTCGGAAACTGCACGATACTTATTTTTTAATAAACTAAAATCATTAATAACTTTTAATTCCCATTCTCTAGTAACTCAATATTTTTTATATAGAACTCTTATAAACTTGTTACTATAATTAGTATAAACCAGTCCGAGCACGGTGCTCCGTTAATTTTTAAATTACGTGGGTCCAGCCTCGCCATCCTCCTTTGCATTAGAGTCTAAGCAAATTTAAATGTCCTACAAGTTTTTCGAAATGCGTTTTCGTTCTGAAACGAGGGAAGCCTGCTCTGCATGCACTAAAAAAAAAACAGTATTTTTATACTGTTTTTTTGTCCAACAGTAAAAAGTATAATATAGTGAAAAACAGTATAATACTGTTTTTAACAGTATAGTTGGCAACCCTAGTGGTGATCAATGCTCGTGTCGGGTGCGCCAAAGTTCGCCTAAATTTTTAACTCCGATAATTGGAAATCCGAAAATGTTCTTCCTAACATTTTTCATCCTAACAATCACAATTCCTAACTACTCTGTCTCTAATGTTCATAATCCGAATCATTCAACTTCATAATGTCAGTAGCAATAAACATCTATTATACTTTTATTTGTTTTCCTATATTTTCTCAACATAACCATCTTTTACACTATTATTCAAAGTCATATCTTTTTTGTTTAGATTTCTTTTTATTCATAATAATCAGTACTATATACATTAATTTTGCGTAACTTTATGTTCACATAACATGTATTATAACGGTGTCCCCTTGTTTCGCAGACAGAAATTTCATAGAATTTCGTTTTCCAGAAAATGTTTCATATCATATTTGGTTCTTGTAATTATATTTCGGCTATTATTGTTTCAAAGACTATTTACTTCAATGAAACGTATTTCACAGAAACACAATTCAATGAATTTTTATTCACATTTTTTTGTTTAACAAACTTATCAAACAGTAGAATTATTTTTTAACGAATATTGTTTGTTCAGTGTATTTTTCCATGGAATTTATTTCAACGAACATATATATAAATAGACAATAACTAAAATATTGTCTTAAAAAGTGAATATGTTGTGCTACAAAAGTTAATGACAGAAACGAATCGCTGCGAAACCGACTCTACGTAGTCTTGTCTGCCCTACACCTAGAGTGTAATTTAAATCCGCGTAGGCGCGGAGGGGCGAGGCGGCCCGCGAGCTGAGGAGCAGGTGGTTTTAACGCCCGCCGCCGCGGCTGAGGCTGGCCGGCGAAGCCGGCCAGCAAGCCAAGCTGCGGTGGTGAGCGTGAATACCATCTGCGACGATAAGCTCGCGTGGGACCGCCGGAGCCCCGCAACGCCGTAGCCATGACAGAAATCATGCCTGCTGCATGTTGCATGCTCGCTTGCATGTTGCATGTTGCATGCTTGCTTGCATGATGCATGCTTGTTTGCACGCTGCATGCTTGCTTGCACGCTGCATGCTTGCTTGCACGCTGCATGCTTGCTTGCATGCATGCTGCATGGTTGCTTGCGCGCTGCATGCTTGCTTGTATGCTGCGTGCTTGCTTGTATGCTGCATGCTTGCTTGCCTGCTGCATGCTTGGTTGCACGCACGCGCAGTAGGTTTGAACTTAGCAATAGACACAACTCAGTTCGTTAAATGTAAAGCATACCCCCAAATAATAATCATACCCTCAAATTAAAACTATAAATATCATCTTCTACCCACATATATTTTTTATTACACTTGGTAAATGTTTCTTTCCGAGTATGAGTGAAAATATTATGGTAATTATGTTTAGGGACAGAAGCGTTATGATAAAAAGCAGTAGGAGTTTAAATATATTTACATTAATGATATTATTAATAACAATTTTCGGAAACATGACTGTTATGAACATCGCCGGTAGCACTACAAAAAGTATGAATAAAAACTTCAGGATGAAAAATTTTAGGAAGAGTGATCATTCGGATTACAAATCCTTAGGAAGTACAATTTCGGGTAAAGAACTTTAGGTGAGCCAATATGGACCCGCTCGTGTCTTCTCTTTAGGAGAAAAGGCATTTACCCTGAAGTGGGTAGATAATTTTTTTTTCAACACACTTGCTCATAAAATGGCTCTAATTCCACCGCAATTAGGCACATAATGACACCTGTAATCAAACTGTGACTTTTTCATTGCTATTATTCACAAGTGAGTTACAGGGTTTTTTTTATTTTATTCGTTGAATTGCTTTGTTCTTAAAAAAGTTTCGATACAAAAAAGATCGTGTTCAATAGTACAAATAAATTAATGTACCTATTGCTTGCTCATTTCATGCAACTTCGTATTTTTAAATACATAATTTCAACTTGTACGTTTTTAATAAATAAAACTTTCACTCAAATGTAACTTTTGTTTTCTCTGTAATAAAGACAACTTTGAATTCCCCATTTTGTACGTGGCTAGAACGCTATCCGCGAAAAGACAAAAAAAAAGAAACCTTATTCTTTTAGTCTATGGCCGATCGCCAATGTATGATGCGTGCGCATAGAACAACTGATTAAATTTTCCCGCCATTTCGAAATTTTTTTCACAACTCGTTTTCACTGTTGAAAATGATTTTTTAGTATTATTTTCTTCACAAGTGTGTTGAAAAACGTCGTATGATACACGTGTGTATTGATGATTACCGTCCTCGGCTCTCTTAAGGCCCTCACCTAACGGCTCGGGTCTCAATGGCACCTCAGCGGTAATCACCAACATTACACACTTGTACCATAATGTACTATTTCAACACACTTGCTCATAAAATGGCTATAATTTCACCGCAATTAGGTACATAATGACACCTGTAATCAAACTGTGACTTTTTTATTGCTATTATTCACAAGTGAGTTATAGGGGTTTTTTATTTTATTTTACTGGTTGAGTTGCTTTCTTCTTAAAAAAGTTTCGATACAAAAAAGATCGTGTTCAATAGTACAAATAAATTAATGTGTACCTATTGCTTGCTCATTTCATGCAACTTCGTATTTAAATAGATGATTTCAACTTGGTACGTTTTTAATAAATAAAACTTTTACTCAAATGTAACTTTTGTTTTCTCTCTAATAAAGAAACCTTTGAATTCCCCATTTTGTACGTGGCTAGAACGCTATCCGCGAAAAGACAAAAAAAAAGAAACCTCATTCTTTTAGCCTATGGCCGATCGCCATTGATGCGCGCGCATAGGAAAACTGATTAATTTTTCCCGCTATTGCGAATGTTTTTCACAACTTGTTTCACTGTTGAAATTATTTTTTTAGCATTATTTTCTTCACAAGTGTCTTAAAAAACGTCGTATGACACACGTGTGTATTGATGATTACCGTCCTCGGCTCTCTTAAGACCCTCACCTAACGGCTCGGGTCTCAATGGCGCCTCAGCAGTAATCACCAACATTACACACTAGTACCATAATGTACTATTAATTTTTTTATTAGCCTGTTGTGTAAGATAATAGGCTGGTATTATTATTTGACTTGTACTAACCTTGGGCGAGTGCGGTGTTCCTACTTAGATACATTTTGTATATCAATGGGTGCTCCTTTCTATATAGGAAAAGTTTTTCCCAAATATATGGTTTCTAGTACTCTAACCTTAGCAGGTCCAGAAGAACTATTTAATCGTTACACGAAACTGCATCGATTGGCATCATACAAATAACACGTGAGAATAGAGTTTGACGACAACTAGATTCAATTTTTCTTTTATGACGTCCGAAAGTGCCTTTTAATGGTCTAATTTAATAATGGACTTTGACGCTTTTCAAGCTGATTTTATAATTTTTTCAATATCTGTGGATGCTGCAACAGTCAAGGTGCGGCTAAAGATACTTACTTAAAATTTTTATTGATATGGGACATTAAAAAATGCTGAATATCATGTTTATGATTATTTTTTTAATATTAAATACATAGTAAATAGTCTTTGCGAAGATTCGAAGATGCGAAGATTCGTCAAAGACTGGTCCCAAATAGCCCTGGATAGAGAGAAGTGGAAGGAGAATAGAGAGGCCAAGTACTGGGAAAATCCAAGCTGAAAAAAAAAAATATCTTCGAGTGATTTCTTTGTTATTGTTACAATCCTCATTCACAGCTATTGTTAATCTTGTTATTATCACATAAAAAGTAATTGAGTCACTGACCTTAATTTTTCAATAAAACTAAATTAGTTATTCACATGTTTGTTCCAAATGCTTTTCCAACTGTTACAAAAGCTTGCGGAACGAATGCTCGCAAGCTAAAATTGCAAAACGAATGTTCGCGGTAAGTACGGTCCTATAAGCAATCCGCACACGAAGCAAATTTAGTTGACTTACTGACACAACTGTCAACTTTTACAAAGTTTTCGCTAATTGTTGCCAATTATTCAAATTGCACCTATATATCAAGCTTGGGGCAGGTAAAACTGTAAAATATAATAATGATTTTGACATTTTTATAATTTATTTTGTCAATTTTATTTTAATTTTGGATTTTTTGATGGGAGGTTATATTTTTGATCTATTATTAACAATTTTATTTTAGGTTTTTATCTGTTTAGAGTTTTAGAATTATGTAGTTAGAATTAAAATGTATAATTTTGCGTTATTATTATTATATGAAAAATCATCAACAGATAGTTGCGCGTTGCCTGTTGCTGCAACTCTGTATTCAAAGTTGCTTTGTCTGCGGAATGCCTATGCTCTTCTTCTTCGTATCCGGCACGAATAATAGATTCCTACCTCATGCCATTGCTGTCACTGGGGGGACCTAGAGTTATTGATAGCAGGACTGAGTTGCCAGAGTGCCGGGTTGGAAGTAAGTAGGTACATTTACGTATCGTCACTCGTAGAGGTCGTCCAAACAAACAGGGCCTAGTGTGAGTTTTTTTTCGAACTCGGTCGCGTTAACGTAAACTATCGCTTATGTTATTTTGTATGGAATAATTGTGTTATTATGGCCTATTATGGCCACTAGACTGCGCTGTTCGAGTTTCAATACAAATTGGAGTTTACGTTAACGCGATCGAGTTCGAATGCATTGCATGGAGGGGTAGCACTTTTCCCGCGACTTCGTCTGCGCAGATTTTGTACTTCCCACAAACACAACACCCCGCTAGGCCCCCTTTGAGGGGTAGATAAAAAAAAATTAATAATGTCAATTTTATTTTTTGCGTACAACTCCCCTTTGGGGTTGAATTGAGTTGTAAGTAACTAATTTTTCAACAAGTTTGAATTCTGATTTTATTTATATTTCCACCGAGTTATTTGAAAAAAAAAAAACAATATACGTGTTTTTTCTTTCTGACTAAAATGTTAAGTTTGACATCTGTAACTTTAACAGTTTCTTGTCTCCATACAACAGTCTTTCACCCTTTCCACATTGAAAACGGGTTTTCCATATAAACTCGCACACACATACACACACACCCCCGCACTATTTCAATTGATCATGTCTTTTTTCCGTTTATTTGTTTTTGTTTTGATTTTTATTTATTTTATATACATATTTCCACGTTTATAATGTAAGGAAAGAGCGGAGCCTTCAACTACAGACATTTTCTATGCCTAAATGGAGACTCCTCGACATGTAATTGTAAGCCAAATATGTTATGAAATAAACTAATTTTAATTTATGAAATAAACTAATTTAAACTTTTATTCCCTATTTTACCACTTTTAGGGTGAATTTTCCAAAAAAGCAGAAACGCGTACTTTTTTATTTTTAACCCAAAACCTGTACACCAAGTTTCATGTCTCTAACTTAAAAAATGACTGAGTTTCATACAAATTTTCATTCCCAATTTCACCCCTACATCATAAAAGAAAACCGTGTGTAAAATTTCACGTTCCTAGTTCCAGTAGTTTCGGCTGTGCGCTGATACTTCAGTCAGTCAGTCAGTCGGCTTCTCCTTTTATATTATGTTAGACTACAACGTGCTGAAAACTGGTAAGTATTTATTTGGATTTTCGGTTAGACCCTACTTGCCCCCCCTTGGCACTTATATGTCAGATATGAATAATAGGTGGATTACAAAAAAAAATATATTAACGTATAGCGACAGTTCCTGTATACGTTAGAATGTTAGATCTAGAGTAAAACTAAACAATCACTAAAAAAATTAAATTAAAAATTTAAAAAAACCCCCAACGCAAAACATAAAAGCGATTATGTAAAAAGTAAAAAATAATACTTTTGTTGAGCCATCAAATGTTTGTTCGTTGAAATGGCGCTATAATGTCGCGGCGGGGTACCGCTTAAGTAAGTCAGTCCCTCAATTTCATTCACTGTCTATTAATTTACCAGCATTTCCGACCAATTTGCTTCGATATTATCAAATTTTTGTTGCTAATCTAGTTGTTAATCTTGTTGCAAATCTAGTTACCATCAGTTTGCTATTTTAGATATTTAGTTATTGCTTTAAACTTAGCGGTACCCCGCCGCGACATTATAGCGCCATTTCAACGAACAAACATTTGATGGCTCAACAAAAGTATTATTTTTTACTTTTTACATAATCGCTTTTATGTTTTACGTTGGGGGTTTTTTTAAATTTTTAATTTAATTTTTATTTTAAATTTTTTAAACGTAATTTAGTTTGGTTTTGTATAAGAGTTTACAAAAATAATTTACAAAATTTTTAGTTTTCATTTCGTTACTCATTCCTCATTCCCTCGCAATATAGTATACATTATTCTACTAGTCAAGGCCTTTCATTTGATACCCATATATTGAGAGAGTTGTGAAAATAGAATGTAATTCCCTAAGATCCCTACCGCAGCTAACAAAAGAGCTGATAACTTTAAAACTGCTGAACCGATTTTGATGAAACATGTCTAAGAACCATCGCTAGAGAATCCGCTTTCAAATAAAAAAAACCGCATTCAAATCGGTTCACCCGTTAAAGAGCTACAGTGCCACAGACAGACACAGACACACAGACACGTCAAACTTATAACACCCCTCTTTTCGTCGGGGGTTAAAAAATAGTAATATTCTTCTAATCAAGTATCTTGACTTGGCCTGCGAAGTTGTACTTCATCAGTGGTACACCTAGTCATACAACATTGTTAGGAGATTCTGCTCTCTGGAGCCCTTACCATTGGTAGCTTGGGTCCTGATACCGGTGCAGTATTTTATTTTAAAATGTTATTAATATTGTGCATCACAAGCAGTACCTAAGACGACCCACTGACCGTAATCTGCAGTATTATAAAATACTTCAGGTTGTTATTACATTCAGAAGATTAAGAGATGCTACTGTGTTGCCCAATACTGCAAGACGAGCAGGAAGAGCATAATTATGATAAGAGTATTATATACGAAACTACATATTTGTATACGAAATCTCTACTTTTGCTTGCTCCATTTATTTTATATTTGTATGATTTGTGTTCATGAAATTAAACAAATTAGTACATGAATATACTTACATCACGCGGGTACACCCATTTCTGTACTCTTTCAACTATTTGATCACGTTCATCAGACAAACGATGTCTCGGTAAGCGTGCAATTCTCAATTATTAACACAACGCATTTTAACCGTTGAGAAATTCCAAATCACTTGCAAGTCGGTCGTCAGTCTAAAGGTAAAGCCAAATTGTCAAGAATCCACAAAATCGCAAAAATAGTATTAGAATCGTGGGATTCTAATACTGTTAGCTGTTAAACACAACAATGGAATGAATTGACAATGACATCAAATGACATGACAATTCGACACTGACGTTCCATTTTTACGTTCCATGTTTTCATTACTGTTAAAATAATTTATATTATTTTTACGGACTGTTTATAACAGTATTTATGTTTCGTTTTATTCGTTATTGGTTTATTTAACAAGATGTAAGTAAAATAAAAAGGAAAGCCAAGCGAAAACGTACTTAAGTATTTTAAGAGGGTAAATCAGTAGTGTAGATTGGAATGTATCAATGTAATTCGTAAAAAACATTGCGTTCGGAAACTGCACGATACTTATTTTTTAATAAACTAAAAATCATTAATAACTTTCAATTCCCATTCTCTAGTAACTCAATATTTTTTATATAGAACTCTTATAAACTTGTTAATATATTTAGTATAAACTAGTCCGAGCACGGTGCTCCGTTAATTTTTAAATTACGTGGGTCCAGCCTCGCCATCCTCCTTTCATATTGTACTTAAAATGTGTTCCTATGTACTGTAAATTTGCACGCCGCTTATGGTAGAATATGTTGAGACCTTTTACTTATTATGACCACATTATGAATGTATACACATATTCTGACAAATAAATGATTATGATTATGATTATGACTATGATTATCTTCGCACTAATCAAAATAACCTAAGATTATAACCATTATTACTAGTACCATTTACCCCAACAAATTACAGGCGAAACGCTTTTTGTATACGCAGTGCATTATTATTTAACAACCTATCTTTGTATTTAGACATCGTTTTTTTTTTTGCACGAGTGCGTTACGAATCAGATAAGTGCTGAGTAAAGAATACTATGCTGAATGTATGCGGTTTATCATGGCATATCTACCTATTTTTCCATACCTTTTTTTCTTATTTTATAACATTGTAATCTATATGTGGTAGCTCGTAATTAGCAACTGTCTATAGATATTTTTGTTACCATTTATGTGTATTAGTCTATAAGTTTACTAAAATTGTAAATATAAAATAAATAAAAAATAAAATATAAAACATTCAAACTCATTGTAATTAGATTGACGACCTGACATCGACCGTCTTTGTGCCAATTTTCGTAACCGACAAGTCGACGCCTAGTCAAAATTCACACTTTAACGGATCGTTCCCGGAAATTTGTAAATTACCTAGTCAATGCGCATATTAACGTATTCCGTAATCTAACCATTTTAAGATAAATCAGGCGAATGCAGCGACATTCTAATTAACCAACATAATTGGATAAACTGCAAGACATGATGTAACTGTTAACTGTGCATATTAATCCTATAAGTGGAGTGTCCTGTCTGTTTCCACTGTCTAGGGACCCTAGATAAAGTTATCATGACTATGTACAAGCCAAATTCTAAATCGAATCCTTAGATCAAGACAGGACCAGAAGCAAGAGACAGAATCTATAAAAAATATTTTTATACTTTGATTGTAATTAATGATTTCACTATTATTAAAGTCCCCTGCTGCCCTGAATTTGTGTTCGTTCGAGCTATTAGTTTTCAGTAAAGAGAAGTATTATCTACGAAGGGTAAAGGCTATAGTTTATTACTATCAATGAATTAGAGATTCGTAATAAAATTCACGCGGACAAAGTCGCGGACAGAGGGTTAGTTATCTTTATAATTCAGTTTTACTTGGGCTACATGTAACAATAAACAGTAAGAATCATAAAATACAAAGTAAAAAAACCAAGATGACGGATGAAAAGAAACAATTGGCGGATAATAAGCTGTCAATCCAAACATACTCATTGCGTTAAAATATTAACACGAGGTTAAATAACAAAAAGGGTTCTCAGCTCAGCGGGAAGAGCTAGAGCTTTGCCAGAAGGCACACTGAACTTAGAGACTTTTTGTAACAATGCATACAAGAACCAAAAGCAATTCAGGATAACAAGGGCATTATTATTCATTAAATTACAAAATATCGTACGTAATGGGCCCCTAGCAACTAACACGGAGTCAAAGATAATCCTAGCTGGTGTCAGCGCTTCTACAGCAGCGTGACGATGTCCGCGGGGACTGCGAGGAGAGAAGGGGGTCAATATGGTCAAAGTCCCTACTTTTCTAAACAACGCCGCGCACACGCACTCGTCGATAGATCGCCTTCCTTTGCACAACCAATGTTGTCAATTTATAACCGTCAATATACTGTTTGTTCTATCGTTTGAGTCGCCTATTATTTCTTATGTTCCTGTACTGAACAGCTGATGCAAGCGGGATATACATGGTCAAACGTTCAAACGTATTGCATCCCAGACTATTTCTTCTTTGATCGGACAGATACAGACAATAAACTACTAGAAGCTATTTCTTTTAATTTGCCAATTTGGCGTCCACAACCACTGCTGGGCAAATACCTCTTCTTTTTTCTCTCAAACTTTTTTATCTTGTGCGGTCTTCGGCTTCGTCTTTTCCCAACCATGTTGGGGCCAGTAAATTAGCAGTCAAGCCAGATGCAGCTGAATACAAGTGTTTTACATGGAGCGTCTGCCTATCTAACGTGGATAACATGATACTTTTTGGTAAGACTAGTTGTCAGAATTTCTTGCTACGACTACCAATAATGTCTGTCAAAGATGATGAACAAAATGACAACCGGGACCAACGGCTTTATGTGCAAGTCATGCCCACTGCACCCAAATACTACTGAATGTATTCCAGAAGTACCTACACCTACACAAAATGATCAAAATGAAAAAAACAAAATTTGACTGTTTCAAAACATCAAAACGATCAAAAGAATAATCTAATTTTGTTCATTAGTAAGCTGCACCCGTATGAAGTCGGGGCAGGTCGCTAGTAAATATATAAAAGATAACACTAACCAAGCTCAGATATGCATACACGAGTATGCCACGTCGCAGCGGCAAGCAGAAACAGCACCGCTTCAACTGAGGTATTTCAATCAACATATTAAACTCTGTTTATCATGTACACAAAGAAATAAACATGCTACTTTTATATTTGGTAGTTCTAAATGCAACGTTTGACCCACTGAGAGGCGAATAGCGACTGAGTTAGTTGAACAAGGCGTAGGGCTGTCGAATCCAGTGTATTCGAAATCGTGTCTGTGAGTCCCAAAGCAATTCGTAAGTCATTGCAACTTCAAAAGGTTGTTATAAAGGGACTGGAATTGATCGTTGAAACTTAATTTTCATGTCAATGGATAACTTCTTTAACGCTTGCTTCTTTAATGCCTCCACTGGAAGTACTTACGATATACTGTAAGCACTTTTAGCTATTCAGCAATCAGCACTGCTGTCGAAATAATTAAATATTGCCCAGGTGATCGGGGAAATACTGATTTATTTCGACATTATGCACAAAGGTACAAAGGTGGAATATTTTTAAGTTTGCTTCGGGAGCTATTTCAAGTATAGTATAGCTTGTGCAGGTGTGCCACGAAGAGAGGCGAAGTAGAAGATAAGATTCTGGAAACAATTGTATTCAAACAGAAGAAAATGGTCCTGTTTGCTAAGCTGGGAGAACTACGCTGCAGTTATAATACTTATGGTAACGTTTTAAGACTTTTAAAGAAACCAGTGGAAAAAAAGAAGTTTGCTTCAGATTTTATTTTTGTCAGTTCATCAGTTGGTAGCCCTAGGGCATCATTATCTTATTCACAAGTCGCGTTAGAGGACGTGAGCCGTGATACACTGCTCTGAACTTGATGATGTCTTCCTCCATAGGAACAGGATTTTCTTTCGGAAATTTACCTTTGTTTGGTTTATCACTTATCTACTTCTGATTACATTAATTCTTCCTTTCATATTCAGCCTATTCTGCTATCAAGATAACCACCAGTCGGTATGCAATTATGCATTCAAGCGTAAGTTGTTTTACTTTAAGAGAACTAAAAGATACCTACTTGTTATTTTTATTTACATATTTATTTATTTTTTATTTATAAATAACCAACCTATATTAACAGCTTACACCAGACATTGTTTTAGTTTTAAGTTATATTATTATTGGTTAATAATAATATAACTTAAGTACTAAACATAACCAAAAGAAAAGCATTAAACATCATAAAGCAACGTAGAATCTGACAGAATTACAGTAAATGAATAAAATTGGATGACCATCTAACGGCAAGATTAAAAATAATAATAACTAATCAATTTAAATCAAGGAGATTGTACTGGAAGGGGCAATCGTCTCCAAGTAACGATAAGCGGCAGTCAGGAGTCTTAGCTCAGTACTTGCAAAGACATACAATGATTCGTCATCGTTGTTGGCGAGGGCGAAGTGCGTGATTGATGGGTAACAGAATTCTAAAGGAAATGTATAGAAGTAACGGGGAATTGAAGTGGGAACCACGAAATAGCCGGATAACATTTTTGACTAAAGCAAAATTTCTCCTAACTTCCAAATTTTGATAAGTCAATATGGGTAGTATCCATTTAATTTGAGGTAGAGTTAGCGCACAAAACCCTTCTGAACCTGTTAAATAAGCAGGCTTTTTCATGAGGGTTCCAGATTGAACTATTGGTTTCTAGTAAACTGCGGACGCATGAATTATATAGTATGGTTATGGGTAATCGATTAGAGAAAATTTTAACCTGCCACAGGACAAGACCTAGGTTTTTTCGTGATTTGTTGCAGGTTTGTATAATAATTATGTTGGTTAAAGGTAAGGTGTGGATCAAAATGAGTTCCATGATCGCGCACAGTCACTTTTCAGGGGCACATTATTAAGTGTGTATCGGTTGTGTACGGGATGTGTGGCTTTTGACAGGGTCATGATTGCGCAATTGCTTATATTTAAGCAAAGGTTGTGTTTCATGCTCCTGGTGTGAATGTTGTCGATGTCGAGTTGAAGTGCGGCTATTTCGTTCGAGTTAGTTGTGGGAAGGGCAACCTTGACGTCATCAGCATACATCGAAACTGTGGAGTGCTTTACAAATGTGGGTAGATCATTGAGTACTATGAGGAAAATATATATAATATTGTTAGATGTTTCCCCTTCCAAGCTACCCGGTCGGAGTGAAAGTTAATAAAAGGCATGGCGCGCTGTGAACGGGATCATTGTCTGCTTGGCTCTTGGATGGAACGAACGTATTTTATGAACGTCATAATGTTGATTAGGCTCGTGTTATATAATTCTTATGTACCTACTATTTACCAATGTGTTTGTTGCTAGTCAAAAACAATTTGTAAGAAATGTAACTATGAGGTTATTTTGTGATTTGTTGTTTTCTTAATATATTCCGCTTCTGGTTTCTAAGAATATACTAGCGGACCCGGCAGATATTGTTCTGCCCTGCAAATAAAACAAAAAGTAGAACCCGACAGCAGCGCCACCTACCGGGTCCAACTGTGTGTACAAACTCACGTACAGAAGAATTATATGCATATACATTTATGTATGTAGGTAAGTTTTACGGTGCAACCGTACATTGCGAAATTATTGTACATACCGCGTCAGCATATCCGCCAACATTAATTATTCATTTTCACTTACTTACAATTTAGTTCACTACCGGTCATCGAACGCACCGCGTGTTCTCACGTATCAATATCATATCAGTATCATCTATCATTTATTCTTAAAACCTATCTCTATTTGAGCCTTGATGTTAACTTAGTGTAATAAACTGTTAAACCTTCATGGACTCGTATCATTTAATATCATAGCATTCTATCAGTAAAAGCTGCACGGTACAATACCGTACATCTTTTTGGTCCTTCGAGCTATTTTGACCTATCGCGCGGTTTGGTCGGAAGCGGGATCAGTCGCGTGTGTGGTGAACCATCCAGACGAGATCGTGAGCAGACAGGGCTTGCGGTCAACTTCTACACCTATCATCGGAGCATCAAGTAAGATCTTTCCTTTTTTTTGTTTAATCGCGCACAATGGCGACTATGGAAGATCTTTTGTCTACGAAGCAGCAAATTGCTACTGCTAGTGAGCAGCTGTTTACCAACTTCAAGAAAGATGGATCGGAGCGGAAGACAGCAGATTAAATCAAGCGGTGACTCGAAACTCTCGATAAGTATTGGGTCGAGTTCCAGACGAATCATGCCAACTTGTGTAGTTTTGGTGTGAGATCGCATAATTATTTCACGTCCAATCAGTACGAAGCAGTGAAGGAAAGGTTTGCGGTGATACAAAATTATCAGCAAAGAGAGGACAGCAGGCCGTCTACGCCGTTTTTGAAGCCACCTACGTTATTGGGCGGGCCAGGTACGAGCCAGCTCTCTCCTTCGGTATCCAAGGGCACAAACAGTAAAACAGAAGAAATGCTACGGAAGCAGGCGAGCAATTTCAGGGCATTTCAGCGAACAGTATCAGGCATAAACTTAGATTCAGTAACAGACAAGTGGGAGTTCGATGATTTACTCCAGACACTACAAACGCGGTGGTCAGTTATAGACACCTTGCATTGGTAATTAGATAGTGAACTGGAGGGTGCAAACAAGGAGTATGAAGACATATACTCCAAATACGAGCAAATTTACAGCAGCATGAAAAAATCAGTTAACAGAAAATTGTGGTCCACTTCGTTTTCCAAGAAAACTACGCCTCAAATGGAAATACCAAACTTTAACGGTAATTACAGGCAATGGACGTCGTTCAGGGACCTCTTCACGGAGACCATACACAAAAATCCATCCTTGTCAGGAGCGCAGAAAATGCAGTTTCTGAAAGGGAAGGTCAAATGAGAGGCGGAGCGGTTGATTCAACACATTACAATCAGTTCTGATAATTACACGGCTTGCTGGGATATTCTAAATCATAGGTACAATAACAAGAAACTTCTGTTTATGTCTCAAGCTAGCATCCTACTTAATATTCCAGTAAGCCCTAAATTATCCGTAAGTCATATCAAAAGAATTCATGCAACAACCAACGAGTGCTTGAACGCTATCAAGAATCTAGACATAGACGTCTCCTCCTGGGATCCTCTGCTTATATATATGTCGGATCGTCAGGTGCGATCGAGGAGGAGTGCCGAGCGGTATAGTACATCGTCAGGACTATAGGCGTTCCCATTATCCCATTAGGGATAAACAACATACCTGTGAAAACAATTACACACTATTAGTAAAGAAAACACAATACAAATGGTAATCAGTAACAAGAATAAAGTAAGTTCAAGGTACAGCAACAATACAGTTAATCGAACAGACTATTAAGGTCCCACAGTTCGTACAGTGGCGAAGCCACCCAATGATAAACGAACAAACCTTTAAGGTTTATAGTTCGTACAGCAGCCTAAGCCACCCAATGATAAACGAACAAACCCTTAAGGTTCATAGTTCGTACAGTAGCATAAGCCACCCATATACAAAGTGTATCGCTCGCTAGCAGCAAGCCTATACAGCTATGTGAATATACAGCAGCGCTGTACCAGGTAAACCGACATTATTGTCGGGAGCAGGAACTCTTTACTGAGTCGAATCCGAGGATCGACTGCCATACTTACGGAGTGCACGCTCTTTTATAAGGCGATGCCCCCACCTTGTAACCTCTCCTTACAAGTCTGTCCATGCGCACGGAAGTGCGTCACGCGTTTACTTGATACAATAACACTAAAATGTGCTGAATCTAATAAGATCTGTAGTCAAATAACACAATAATAATTGTCATGAATAAACAATAGTGATTTCATAAAGTAATTCGTTTTACATTCAAAGTAACGTGTCAACAATTGTTTTGAATAAAACCATCGATAACAATTATCGAAATAAAGTAACCACAAATCAGTGTGCATACAGTGAGTACTCAATAAATCATGTTTCGAATTAATAGACAATAATTGATAGCAAAATCACATAAATTAACAATAAGAACCACAAATCATAACAAATTTAGTTACACCCACAATTGTAATTAATCTGTCTCCGACACGGCCAGACTGACATTCTACACGTCCCCGTGTAGTTATAAAGTTCTTGGTAAGTATCGATCGGCCTTTCTGACAAAAAGCTTTAATTAGCAAAAGGTATGTTGCAAAGAAAAATCCTGAATTAGTCCTGAAGTAAAATCATTAGCAAAATTTGCATCATAACCAGTCAAAATAACCATACTGTTACAGACAATACAAAGCTCAATAAATCAGCCGAAATCACACCATGGGATTCGACAAATAACTTGAAGTTGAATAGACAACCCGCATAGGCGTCAACATAGACAACCCGCATAAGCGTCAAGTTCAACATTAAAATCCAGGAGTCAACATAGACAACCCGCATAGGCGTCAACATAGACAACCCGCATGAGCGTCAACATAGACATCTTGTCAATTCAGCTATAGTATGTCAGCAGCAGATGAATCATTATCAGTGTCAACATTGACATCATTAAAATTGAATAGACATTCAGGCATTTTTCACTCATTGTTACTCAAAGATTTTAACAAATATCATTTTGGATCTATAACCAAAGTATCCATCAACAAAGTATCCAATAACAAAGTATCCAATAACAAAGTATCCAATAACAAAGTATCCAATAACAAAGTATCCAATAACAAAGTATCCAATAACAAAGTATCCAATAATAAAGTATCCAATGATAAAGTATCATATCCAATGATAAAGTATCCCATAATAAAGTATGCAATTTTAAACTTTCGGCACTTTTACCAATGACCAGTACTGCTTGTTCTCTTTTACGGGTCAGAATTTAATTTCTTTCTCCACATCAACAGCGTTACGGCAGTCCTGCATCTTTACACGTTCTCGGGTGAATAGTTTATCGCATCATCTGTAAACAATCAGAAAAGAGCTCAAGTAAACAGCTTAACGTTCGGTCATTCTGATCAATTTAAATCAAACACTACAGACCTGATAACATAAAATAAGTTTAGTTCCTTACCACACACGTAATTACCTTACCACACATGTAAATACCTTATTACCACACATGTAATTACCTTATTACCACACATGTAATTACCTTATTACCACACATGTAATTACCTTATTACCACACATGTCATGTCATTACCTTATTACCACACATGTCATTACCTTACCTCACAACACATGTCATTACCTTACCTCACAACACATGTCATTACCTTACCTCACAACACATGTCATTACCTTACCTCACAACACATGTCATTACCTTACCTCACAACACATGTCATTACCTTACCTCACAACACATGTCATTACCTTACCTCACAACACATGTCATTACCTTACCTCACAACACATGTCATTACCTTACCTCACAACACATGTCATTACCTTACCTCACAACACATGTCATTACCTTACCTCACAACACATGTCAACAATCAGGGGGTACACAGTTACTTTTCAGATAAACTATTCCTCACACCTCAGAATCACGCTATTTGTTTAGCTAAAAGCCAACTATTTGACATAGTCGTATTATCACTAATTTATATTCAGATGGAATATCAGTATCAATTTTATTCGGAGTTTCAGGAATAGAGCATAGCCGTTACAATCTCAACTTTTGTAATGGTAACAATACTTTCGGTTATAATAACCCCAAAATCTAAATTTAATCTCTCATGGCATAATATGATACTATGATTTGAATAAGCATTCAGTATTACATGAAACTTCACTTTATATTGACCATACAAGTAAGTTTGCCACACATGTAACTATCAGTAATGAAAGTAGGTACATTCAAACCCAGAGTCATAACAAAATGGAAGCGTCTCACCAGATAGTTGTAGAACATCACATCAGTGGTGGGTACAGTCGAACAAGCTAATTGGTTTACAGGCAAAAATATTCATGTTTCTACTACACTCACAATATTTTATTTTATTTCATTTTCTTATCTCGAGCACGTAGGTATCCCTGGTACCTACGTACTAAAGATAAAAAATAAAATAAAAAAATATAATATTAAGTGTACTAGAAAGATGAATATTTTTGCCTGTAAACCAATTAGCTTGTTCGACCGTACATCACACTTATCTTATCACGGACTTCAACTTATCACGGATGATTAGTTGCTCGAAAACTGACTCAAAGTAGTAGTACTCACTCGAACCTCCCGGCTGTTCTCCGGTAGTCACTAAAGTAACATACTATTGTACCTGGTTTGAACCTAAGAGGGTTGAGAAGAAATGTGTAGGTCAGAGGAAAATGAGACTTTCTCTTAAAATGGGACAAGACACTCAGTTCTTGTTAAAGTTTAAACCTCATGTACTTCGGTAGTGAATGCTAGTAGATGAGCACGGAAAATGAAATTTGGAAACATGGGCCAGTACAGTACAAACAGCAATTTGTTTGACACTTAGGTAGGTAAATAAGGGTAGCGGTAACTGTTGGAGTATGTAAAATCAAACAATGAAATTAATGTGGGTAGGTGATTTATGAATGCCATTAAAACAGCCTTAGCTCAGCGCTAGGTAATCCCAAGAGAGGAAGCTGTCATAACAAGAGTGAAAAAGACATACTCGATAACTAGGGAAGCCATGCGGAAGCATTAAGAGGCAATCCCACTTCTGATGTCGGATCGTCAGGTGCGATCGAGGAGGAGTGCCGAGCGGTATAGTACATCGTCAGGACTATAGGCGTTCCCATTATCCCATTAGGGATAAACAACATACCTGTGAAAACAATTACACACTATTAGTAAAGAAAACACAATACAAATGGTAATCAGTAACAAGAATAAAGTAAGTTCAAGGTACAGCAACAATACAGTTAATCGAACAGACTATTAAGGTCCCACAGTTCGTACAGTGGCGAAGCCACCCAATGATAAACGAACAAACCTTTAAGGTTTATAGTTCGTACAGCAACCTAAGCCACCCAATGATAAACGAACAAACCCTTAAGGTTCATAGTTCGTACAGTAGCATAAGCCACCCATATACAAAGTGTATCGCTCGCTAGCAGCAAGCCTATACAGCTATGTGAATATACAGCAGCGCTGTACCAGGTAAACCGACATTATTGTCGGGAGCAGGAACTCTTTACTGAGTCGAATCCGAGGATCGACTGCCATACTTACGGAGTGCACGCTCTTTTATAAGGCGATGCCCCCACCTTGTAACCTCTCCTTACAAGTCTGTCCATGCGCACGGAAGTGCGTCACGCGTTTACTTGATACAATAACACTAAAATGTGCTGAATCTAATAAGATCTGTAATCAAATAACACAATAATAATTGTCATGAATAAACAATAGTGATTTCATAAAGTAATTCGTTTTACATTCAAAGTAACGTGTCAACAATTGTTTTGAATAAAACCATCGATAACAATTATCGAAATAAAGTAACCACAAATCAGTGTGCATACAGTGAGTACTCAATAAATCATGTTTCGAATTAATAGACAATAATTGATAGCAAAATCACATAAATTAACAATAAGAACCACAAATCATAACAAATTTAGTTACACCCACAATTGTGATTAATCTGTCTCCGACATATATTTTATCACAGAAACTAGACCCTGAAACTAATACCGAATATCTCCAATCACTTATAGAACCTAGGGAGTTGCCAGTGCTGCAAGAGTTTCTCAACTTTCTAGAGAGCAAATTTATTACATTGGAGACAGCAGGGAGGAACACGGAGAATAAATCAAGCCAAAATAATAATTCCGACAGTCAAACATCAACATCTAATTCCTCTAATAAACAACAGAAGCCGCAATATCAAAAACATACATTTTCCACAAGCCGTCGTGTTGAAGCAGTATCAGATAACAACACGAGTGGTAATCAAATCAAAAGCAAGTGTCCCATTTGTGATACAGACGATCATGAGATATTTTATTGCCTAAAATTCTTAGACATGTCCCCTGAGGAGAAACGGCGGTCTGTTAAAAAATATAATTTATGCAATAATTATTACTACATATATATGTATAATACAAAGCTTAGAAATAAATATAAACACATAATATGTACAATGCTCACAGGGCATCAAAAAACTCGTCCGCATCGCTCTCAATGGGGCAAGTGCCCAAAAGGCTAGCAGCATTACCACGTTGAATGGCAATGCTAATTCTTTGGCCCAAGAAAAGGCCAGCCCTTTGGTCACGTGAAGAGTCGACCAGCCGCTTTGCAATGTCCCTAAAAACAAGGTGAGCACTCGGGCCCCATGGCCCTAATGTTTCGACCCCAAACGGCTCAAACATATAACTTTCAAGAAGGTTGTTATATTTACGCCGTTTGAGGTTTTCCGCACCTGCAGCAGCCGCCCCAGCACAACACGACGTGCTAGGAAGATGGGATGGCGCAAGGGTGTCGACACAAGTTGCATCCCACACCAAAGGCCTACCCAACTTCCACGGCATTATGGTCATTCCATCTGGTCTCTTTCCATCGTCACGTGCCAAGCCAATAGGTTCTAACACAGCTGGCACGCCGGCCGAGGCAAGAGCATGACGGATGATGTCATTAATGCTGGCGTGCCGTGCTATCCGGCCTGCGCTCTTACAGCAGGAAAGGCCATGGTGACCGAGGCAGTCGACAACTGCACCGCATTGACAGCGATGCGGGGCCCCGCAAGGAGCGCCCAGACGTAGGCATGTAGTGAGCCGGAATGTAGAGTCACCAAGCATAGTACCTATGTTAGGTGACGGCAGTGCCTGAAGCCAGAGGCCCGACTCCCACTCACCCACAGCCAGCAAGCCGGCACGCTCAGCAGAATTGGTGGACGTATTAATGAGTTTATTCCGTACCAACCTGCAGAGCTGCTCATCCCACTGTCTCTGGGAAGATGGGTTCACGGGCCGAACCGTATTTGGGCAAGCCACTTTCCAGGCGTTCACCGCATCAGTCAAGCAATAATTGTCTCTATACTCATTATAATAAAGGATGTATTTCGGAAAAACGGTGTCGTAAGTGCAACGGAAATCATAACATCATTTAACATGAGTCATTCGTGCGCAGCAACGTGACACCCGCTGCAACGACTTCAAAATCTGCGAACAACAGCGATACCAATACGGGTGAACAAACTCGGGGTCATTGGAACTCGCACGTGTCGCTACAAGGTGACGCACATGAAGTGCTGTTGCCAACAACTGTAATCAGGGTACAAGGCGCAGATGGTACCTTTATTAAGATGCGAACACTATTGGATCAAGGATCGCAAACATCCCTGATCACCGAGAATGCAGCGCAGCTGTTAGGACTTCCACGTCAGAAGCTAAGAGGTGTTGTGTCAGGCGTTGGGTCTAAAACCAGCAGTTGCACGGGAGCTATCAGCATAAACTTTACTTCTATCAGTAGCAATCATTCATATCAAACAGATGTAATTATCATGCAATCATTAATCAACAACTTGCCTAATGTTACATTTCCAAAGCCAGAATGGTCCTGTTTAGATAACATTCAACTAGCAGATCCAGAATTTTATATCAGCCGGCCTATCGATTTACTGTTGGGCGGCGAAGTGTATTCAGAGATCATTCTAGAAGGGATTTGTAAAGCAGACACCTTCCCCACTGCCCAGCAAACAAGTCTCGGGTGGATTCTGAGTGGAAAGGCTGTCAAAACGCTACAGTGTAACGTAGTTTTAAAAAACATGGAGGATATTAGCAGATTTTGGGAAATAGAGGACATACCCCAACATGGGGACCCTGTGTACTCGTCAGATGATCAAAAATGCATAGATTACTACAAAAACACAACTAAAAGACGCACAGATGGCAGATACGAAGTTCGGTTACCGTTAAAGTCAACGCTTGGCTATGGGCGTTCCTCAAGGCTCAATATTAGGTCCATTTCTATTCTTAGTCTATATAAATGATTTACCCCAATTACTTCAAAACCAACCGAAGATGGTGTTATTTGCCGATGACACTTCATTGATTTTTAAAGTAGACAGACGGTCACAACATCTTGACGACGTAAATGACGCTATTATATTCTTCAGGTTCAAAATTGGTTTACGGTAAACAATTTGGTACTTAATGAAAAAAAAACCAAATGTATTCGATTCATTTTTCCAAATGTTAGGAATAGCAATTGTGACATCATTCTAAATGGAGAGAAACTGGAATTTAATAGTCAAACGGTTTTCCTAGGAATCACGCTAGACGAGAAATTACAATGGGGACCTCACATAACATCTATTGCGGGGCGACTAAGCTCCGCGGCTTATGCTGTTAGAAAGATAAGACAGTTGACAGATGTAGAAACTGCGCGTATGGTCTACTTTAGCTACTTTCACAGCATTATGTCGTATGGTATTTTACTGTGGGGTCGGGCTGCCGACATTGAATCCATTTTTATCTTACAAAAAAGAGCTGTTAGAGCCATTTATAATCTACGTCGCCGCGATTCTCTTAGGGAACTATTTAAAAATATTAATATAATGACAGTGCCTTGCCAATTTATTTATGAAAATATTATGTACGTAAGAAAAAACCTACATTTATTTAATAAGGTTAGTGATAGACATAATATTAATACTAGAAACAAAGACAAAATAGCTCAATCATATTTTAGATTGTCTAAAGTTCATAAATCTTTTATGGGGTTCCGTGTTAAGTGTTATAACAAAATTCCTAGTGATATATTGCAACTAAATGAAAGAAAATTTAAAACATATATTAAAAGTACACTCTGTAAACAAGCATATTACAGTTTAGAGGATTATATCCATGATAAGAATGCTTGGAAACATGCTGGTCCGGGCTCCATGGGACAATCTACAGTCTAGACAAAATCAAACGGATTGCTAATTAAAACTACTTAATTTATACTTAGTATGTACATTATATTTAATTCTTGCTTTGGGTCACACACTGGTTCATAGGTTCATAGTTTGTTGAAATGTATGGAGTGGTTGTCTACTTTTACAATAATTGTAAATAATAATATGTGAACACTATGTATATGTATACAACTTAGCTGTCATTCTTTATCTTGTAATACTTTGTACATACTTCAATATAGTGTTTTTATGCAAGGTCCATCGTATTCACGTATAGTTATATAACTGTAAACTGTAAATGCAAAATATTGTACACATTTTTTTTTAAAAGAGTAAGTATGGAGTTTCTTGCCCATTCTTCTCCATACGAAACTACCTTTTGGAATGGGCAACTAGAATCAACTTTATATTTTTTTATTATGACGTTCAAAAGTGCCTTTTTAATGGTCTAATTAAAATAAATGATTTGACTTTGACTTTGACTTTGCTTCAAGAAAATTTACGGAGTTCAAAGTCGAAAACAATTGCACAATTTAAACAGCTAGAACGGAAATTTGTTCAGCAAAAAGACACAGCACGTGAATATAAGTTATTTATCAACGAATACATATCGCTCGGACATTATGAGCTTAGCAAGCAAAAACGTAAACGGCGAAATTGACAATAATCATTTTTATTTACCACATCATTGCGTACATAAAGCTGACTCTACAACAACCAAATTACGAGTTGTTTTTAATGCATCTTCGAAAACAACATCCGGTTACAGTCTCAATGATCTTATGTACAGGGGACCAAATTTACAACAAGACCTGCAGACTTTAGTTATCACATGGCGGCAATTTAAATACGGTTTTACTGCTGACATCGAAAAAATGTTTAGAATGATATGGCTGAATGAATCAGATCAGGACTTACAGAGAATCATCTGGAGGGATTATCCCGGAGATAACTTGAAAGAATATCGTTTAACAATAGTAACTTATGGAACAAAAGCAGCCCCTTTCCTGGCGATGATGTCATTACGTCAACTGGCACAAGACGTAAAAGCAAATTATCCCAACAGCAGTGCTATCAATATTCTGGGGAAATCGTTTTATATGGACGATTTATTACATGGATCACATGATATGGAGACGGGCAAACGTATACAACAAGATTTAATGAACATATTGCAATCAGGTGGTTTAATTTACGGAAGTGGAAGTCTAATGCCCCTGAATTCTTACAAAACGTCGATTCTGCGGATATTAATCAAGATGGATACGACTTTAAGCACAAAGACCTTGTGCCTCAGTTGGAACCCAGGCCAAGACACATTTAGCTTTCAATACAACATTGAATCAAGCTCATCAATATCAACCAAGCGAACATTATTATCAAATATATCAAAACTGTTTGACCCACTGGGCTGGCTCTCTCCAGTAACAACTAAACTGAAAATTCTATTTCAAAAAGTTTGGACATTGAACATTCAGTGGGACGACGCATTGCCAGATACCATACACAGGGAATGGGTGAACATCTGGGAAGATCTCGGCAATATCAAGCAATATCAAATCGGACGGTGGATACAAACTCGAGAGGAAGATCAAATTGAATTGCACGGATTCTGTGACGCTTCGACAAAAGCCTACGCATGCGTCATATACTGCAAGATCAACAAACCAAAAAATGACATATCAGTAACATTAATAGCGGGAAAAACTAGATTAGTACCTACTAGCAAATCGGTTTCGCTCCCTCGATTGGAACTCTGTGGAGCGGTTCTGTTATAAAGACTCATGGCTAAAGTTCAGCAATGCCTAAACAACTACAATATCAAAGCATACTGCTGGACGGACTCAATGGTAGCCCTGGGTTGGCTCAAAGGGGATGTGTCACGCTGGAACACGTTTGTTGCTAACCGAGTGACCCAAATAACATCAGTAATACCAGCAGATCAATGGTACTATGTTAAATCAGAGGACAATTCCGCTGACTGTGCGAGCAGGGGACTATCGCCATCTCAATTGATAGATCATCATCTATGGTGGAGTGGACCAACTTGGTCGTTAAAACATAGCGTACCTGAAAGTCATGACATATCACAATACCCAATTGATCAAGAAGTAAAGAAGAGTATCAAGGTAGACGCGGTAACAAAAGTAGAAGGCAAAAGCATTATACAGCAACTTATCGAGAACTGTAGCTCGTATATGAAAATAGTACGTGCATTAGCAATGGTTCTTCGGTTTCCAAACAAAAAGCAAAAGAAAGGAACATTTTTATCATTACAAGAAATACATAAAGCCAAAGCATTATTATCAAAATACGTACAACAGCAAGATTTTTCAGAAGAAATCAAACAGCTAAGCAATAACAACAAGATCAAATCATCTAGCAAGATTGTAAATCTAAATCCATACATTGATGAAGAAGGTGTATTGAGAGTTAGAGGGAGGCTTAGGAAAGCATACATCAGCGAAGACATGAAACATCCAGTCATACTGCCCAATAACAACCGATTAACCAACTTAATCATTGATCATGGTCATGAACTCACCCTTCATGGAGGTCCCAAATTGACGTCAACAATTTTGAGGAAAAAGTTTTGGATCCTGGGGGAAATAGAGCAATAAAGAAGCGCTTGCGTTTATGCGTAATTTGTAGGAAACGTAATCCTTACAAACAATATCAGCTCATGGGTGACTTACCCGAACCAAGATGTAATCCATCGAGGGCATTTTATCATACCGGCGTAGATTATACCGGATTCATCGACGTTAAAGCAAATAAAGGTCGCGGAATCAAAACGACAAAAGGGTACGTGGCTCTTTTCGTTTGCATGGCGACAAAGGCCGTGCATCTGGAGTTGGTCTCCGACCTAAGAACAACAACGTTTCTAGCAGCATTACGGCGAATGGCTGCGAGAAGAGGTACCCCACGTCACATGTATAGTGACAATGGCACCAACCCCTTATGGGTGCGAGTCACGTGTTACAACAGCAGTTTCAAGAACTCCAGGAACAGGCCTTACCTGGAATTACAAATATGGAGATAGAGTGGCACTTCAATGCCCCGTCATGGCCGTCAGCAGGAGGACTCTGGGAGGCAGGGGTCAAGAGCCTGAAACATCGCATGAGAAGAGTAATTGGGGAACAAAAACTCACATATGAAGAATTAACCACCATCCTAACGCAGATCGAAGCCTGCCTAAATTCAAGACCTCTTTGTCCCATGTCAGAAGACCCAGAAGATCTCGATGTTTTAACTCCTTCACATTTCCTAGCTAGTGGACCAAATTTAACAATATACGAAACACAAAAAGACCTCCCAGTGCGGTGGCAATTAGCAAGAAAAATATATCAAGACATTTGGAACCGATGGCAAGCAGAATACCTCAGTCAACTAAACGCTAGGAGCAAATGGAAACAAGCACAGAATGAACTGAAAGTTAACGACGTAGTTATCATTCACGATTTAAATTTGCCTCCAGGAAAGTGGACAATGGGCAGAGTCCTGGAACTACACCCGGGACCGGACGGCCACGTAAGAGTCGTCACAGTCAAAACAAAAAATGGACTCATGAAACGGCCTATCATTAAGTTATCAGTTTTACCGGTTCATGAGCTATCAGAAAGCAATCAATCAGACAATCAGAATCAAACAGACACAGTAAGCAAGCCTATCACAGAAAAGGAAGAAACGAAAAAATCTACTCGTAAAAAATTGAATTTCACAACAACGGCGGTAACATTTTTATTATTTTTTATGACACTGATGTCATCTTCGCAGTGTGCATGTTAAAAATTTGCCAAATAATCAGTCTTTATATTTCGACAAAATCAGTAATATGCATTTGATCAGGGACGAGTGGAATTTAGTGGTTTACTTCGATATGAATCTATACTGGGACGGCATGACAGCCTTATCAAAAAACATAGAATATTTAAATACATTGTGTACAGAAATAGACACCGTGTCACATTGCGAGGGAATCCTCGCACAACTACGTCACGGCTACCAAGAAATACAACACTACAACTGTATGCTATTGAATCAGCAAAATGACGCGCGTGCGAGGCACAAGCGCGGTCTCATGGATGGTGTCGGCTATCTAGCCAACAGCTTATTCGGAGTGCTGGATCAACACTTTGCAGAGGATTATGAGAAAGACATTAAAACAATTAAAATTAATCAAAATCATATGGCCATGCTTTGGAAAAATCAGACCTCTATAGTAGAAGCCGAGTTCAATCTATTAAAGAGGGCCGAAAACATCATGGATAAACAATACAAGGCTATTAATCAAAAGATGCTCAATTTAGAGAATACTGTTAATAAGCTAAGATCCGCCATACAAAACTGTAGCATTATCACTGACTTTACTTTATCAGCATTAATTGCCAACAACCTTTTACTGGAGCTAAAAATTATACAGAATAAATTGATCGACACCCTTACAGATTTATCACGGTAAATTTAACTTACATCTAATATCTCCTCAGCAGTTGAAACAGGAATTAGATGTGATTTTAAGTCACCTTCCAAAAGATCTGTCATCACCATTGGACGGAATGGAATTCGCCAAAATATATCATTTACTTAGAATACGTGCAAGATTGTCCGAACATTATTTCATTTTCGAAATAAAGATACCGTTGATTACTAGAGACGCCTTCGAAATTTTGAAAATTATATTAATACCACATAGGATGGGATCCCAAATGGTTGAGATAGTTCCTGTATCCGAATATGTCGCTATCAACCTTAACAAAGACGCCTTATTATCACTTACAGAAAATGACATCAGTTCATGCCTACATCAAAGCTTGGGAACTATTTTATGTAGCATAAAGAGACCCATATACAATATCAAGGACGATCAAAGTTTATGCCTGGATTTCAGAAAAAACTGGAACATGCAAATCAAAAATCAGCCCATGTGCAAACAAATGGACAGAAATAAAACACTTAAACCATTTTATGTACTTTTGCTGTGAAACGTGCCGACTTCGTTTGTTATGCTCGGATCAAGTTACCGCTCTACAACTGACGCAAGCAGGCCTGTTGAGTGTAGGTCAGGGAAGTGTAATTAAGTCCCAGAACTTTACCCTGTACAGCCATAAGCAAGGATCAAGCAAAACAATAATTTCACCAGATATAGAAACATTTGAGATCGCTCCCATAAATCATATCATAAATATATCACCCGTGCCGTATCAGTCACCACCAAATACCACAGACTATGACTCCAGGCAACAAGAGTTGCTAAACATAAAGAAACAATTGGACGTGATCAAACAGAGTACACCATTAACAGAAGATATAAGCTTTCACGATGTTCACCACTATGCAGCGATCTACAGCATTATCGGCATAATGGTATTAATTGGAATAATCGTGGCGTGGCGCCGACTACGACGTTATCTGGGATGTGCGAGGCGCGCTGCCACTGCGTCGCCGTCGGGGGCGGAGGATCCTGCAGTTCTGCAGCCAGCAGTCAGCACCATCAGTGTCAGTGTTCCAAATGAGTATTCTGGTGTCAATGTGAAGTGTTGTGAAAAATTACATTGTTCACGTATGGGAGAGACCTCTACTACCAGTGACAATAAAAAAAAAATAAGTTTAAAAACTAAAACCCGACCACAACAAAAAGTGATCTAAAAAGTACGAAACAAGAAAATATTTCACACAGAAATCAAGACAGGTACAAAATGGTCAAGGTAAGCCGTGGTTGCATGCCTGTATCCCATATAAGTGCGATGAAGATGAATATAATGGCATGCCACCATTAAACTTATTTTTTTTATTTAAACCATTTTGGAGTCACAGCTAAGTATTATGCGTATCTTAATTTATTTGGTAATCTTTCCTTTTTTTACAATAATTTGTGACAAATCACCACTACATATTATATATTTGAAAGGTACTAGTGAACCCCTTTCCAATGATACCAAACACGGTATGCTTGTCTTCATATATTTTTTTAATCTTGGTTTTATTGCCCGCCAGAGGGCGCCACATTAGATTCGGTGATACGTCATATAGCCTATAACCAGCGGACAATCAAGACGCTTCTAACGGTACCTCATTTGTTCAGTTCTGATAAGTAGTTTTAGGAGCTATGAGCGAACAGATGAACATATATACATACATACATAGCCTGTCAAAATCATAACCCTCCTTTGGCTTTGCCGTAGTCGGGTAAAAAAGACAAAGCAACGTCACCAGTGCTAAAATCAATGTTTAGTGTAATAACCGATAATTAGAGACATTAAGTCAGTTTAATAATCTAATTTTAATAATATCATTTGTTTTCCTTTTTATGTTTATCAAATCATCTCACACTTACATCTCACATCTCGCCCGGGAGCATGTACGGTGCAACCGTACATTGCGAAATTATTGTACATACCGCGTCAGCATATCCGCCAACATTAATTATTCATTTTCACTTACTTACAATTTAGTTCACTACCGGTCATCGAACGCACCGCGTGTTCTCACGTTTCAATATCATATCAGTATCATCTATCATTTATTCTTAAAACCTATCTCTATTTGAGCCTTGATGTTAACTTAGTGTAATAAACTGTTAAACCTTCATGGACTCGTATCATTTAATATCATAGCATTCTACCAGTAAAAGCTGCACTATACAATACCGTAAATAGGTATTTTAATTATTTTGTGGGTATACTATGTACATTTCAATTTATTGTTATACCTACATATTTATTTTGCTTTTATTTTCTAATTTTTGCGCTCATACTATGACTCCGGTCATGTAATTTACAAAAGGAACCTTCATCATCATTATCATCCTCACCATCATTATCAGCTTTTTGCCGTCCATCTTAATAAAACAAAATAATGCATGCAAGACGTCCACAGCTGGACAAAGGCCTTTGTGGACACTTTCTTACAAATCTAAAATTAGATCTTCTAGGTGGATTAATTCGTATTTAACAAACCAGATGGCGCTACTTGGTACTTCTGAAACAAAACCACATCGGATTTTTTCCTATTTCATTTTATTCTACATTCTACAATACATAATATTCTATTATTGTTATTACTAATATTGTGTTCGGAAAAAAAATGATAAATTTTGAGTACATACGAAAATTTAAAATAAAATAAAAATGAATCATGTATTTACAATTGATATTTTAAAATTCAATAATATCCAGTAGGCAAATGACATTGTATTTTCTACATGCATTGTTAATTTATAAATCAATGAAAACCGAGGAATTCGTTCAAATCATTGTCCCAAGCATCAAACATAAACATGTTAATTAACGACGTAATATATTAACGCAACATCCACTAATCATCACATCAGGGATCGTTAGACTATTATCGTTCCTTATAAACGACAACGGTTAACCAAAGATCTACAGCAGATATTAGGGTATTATTAATCATAGTTGGTCCCAAGATACTCCCCTGGGGAACCCCGTCATTTATAGATTCTTCATCAAATATATGTGTACCTATATGGTTGTCTTTATATGGCATGCTGGTGGATAGCATTGACTAAAATGTTTCGTTTAAACACTAGATTCGTTCTAGAAGGTTTTCGTATTTAGAACGTTAGTTTTATATTTTTATATGACAAGGTGTTGTTTGGCCTGAAGCCATCAGTGGCCGACGTGCTTTTTAAAGAATACTGGACCATGAAGTGTGCTGCCGTTGTAAGATGAAAAAAGGCCACGGTGCCAAAAGTGCCATGATACAAATAATCTGGGTATCTTCAAGGCACGAGTGAACCGGTTTATCCTAGGCAAGCGTGCTCCACCTTAGGTCGTATCATCAACTTAAGATCAGGTGAGATGCGGCCAAACGCAAGCCTATAACAATATATGTAGTTATGTCAAGGTATATTAGGAAAAAAAATATTATGCGAAAAGAAGGGATCCCTAAATTCGTATATCGAACCGGAAGCGTATGGGTTCAGCAGCTTTGAGCTCTTACAGTACTATAGCTTCGTTGAAATGTAAGTTTATAATAGTATGTGTTCTACATTTATTTTAGCATCAAATAAAGAAAGTTGTTAGTTATTATTGAAATAAGTACATTTTAGTGATATTTTTTGGGAACACCCAAATATTCCGAAATATTTTATTCCGAATTTCGATATTCCGATTTTCAAAAGTCCGAATTTCATAATACCTAAAAATTATAATCTCTATTATTTAAAATCACGAAAGTTATTTTACCGAATGTCGTAAATCCGATTTGTTTGTTTTCCGATTTTCATATGTTCGAAGAATCAAATGCTCGATGAGTTCTCGGTCCGAAAAACGAAATTCCGAATTTCAATATTTCGAATAAACTGTTAAAATTAGGATTCTGATTCAATTCAGCTACGCATATATATTCAAAATGGGGACACCATTTTGAATATAATTATATGCGTAGCTTGTTTCGCAGACAGAAATTTCATAGAATTTCGTTTCCCAGAAAATGTTTCATATAATATTTGGTTCTTGTATTTTTATTTCGACTATTATTGTTTCAAAGACTATTTACTTGAATGAAACATATTTCAAAGAAACACAATTCAAAGAATTTTTAATCACATTTTTTTGTTTAACAAACTTATCAAACAGTCGAATTACTTTTTAACAAATATTGTTTATTCGGTGTATTTTTCTATGGAATTTATTTCAACAAAAATATATAGGTATAAAAAGAAAGACAATAACAAAAATAATCTTAAAAAGTCAATATGTTGTGCTACAAAAGTTAATGACAGAAACGAATTGCTGTGAAACCGACTCCACGTAGTATTGTCTGCCCTACGCCTAGAGTGTAATTTAAATTCGCGTAGGCGCGGAGGGGCGAGGCGGCCAGCGAGCTGAGGAGCAGGTGGTTTTAACGCCCGCCGCCGCGGCTGAGGCTGGCCGGCGAAGCCGGCCAGTAAGCCGAAGCGCCCGCAACGCCGTAGCCGTGACAGAAACCATGCCTGCTGCATGTTGCATGTTCGCTTGCATGCTCGCTTGCATGATGCATGCTTGCTTGCTTGCATGATGCATGCTTGCTTGCACGCTGCATGCTTGCTTGCACGATAAACAACTGCACGATAACGATAAAGATAATCGGAATTTTAATAATCGGAATTTTAATAATCGGAATTTGTATTTTTGATGTTCGGAATTTTCATTATGTCGGACTTTTTGTTATTCGATCTTTTGAAACTCGGTATTTTGAGAATAGTAATTATAAACGTTCGGAATTTTGAAATTTTAGTATTATAAAAATAGGATGAATGATAAATCGGAGTTGCCATATTAGGAATTTTGAACTATTCGGAATTATGAAAATCGGTATTTTGAAATTCGTATTTCTGACTTTCGGAATAAAGTTTTTCGTATTTATGTAGTGTACCCATATTTTTTACATTCAAATCGCAATAGTTTAACATTTAATTGTATTTATCGTAAAATAACAAACCTTGTAGATATGCTAGTATAAAAAAAATATATTTGTCATATATTGAATTTGTTAATATTTGTCTAATGGAGTGTAAGGTTGATCAATAAAACTATTGCTAACGTTAACCATTTTTTATTTATTCTAAAGAATAGTCCTCCATTGTCTCCTCAGCGGCGGATCTATGAACACCTCAGCGATGTGGTTGGTGTAGCTGGACCTGCCCTCATGGTACCGATCCTTGCATAGCTCACTGCGCACTAGCAGCAGCAGATATATCTGTAACACTGTACAAATGTATACGTCAGATAAAGTAGTGTCTAATGCTTTTTTACCCGACTGCGCCAGAAGGAGGGTTATGTTTTTCGAGTGTATGTAAGTAAAAGTAAAAAAGTAAAAAATCGTTTATTTTCCACACTAATTGAAACAGTACAGACATTATTAAAATAAATGGAGTGGACTGGAGCCTAAACTAGGGCAGCCCTGTATTTCAGGACCCCAGGTCTTCCTCCCACGGCGAGTGAGTACAAATTATTAATGAATAACAAGTACGGAATGTTAATAAATATAATTATATTGTGTCTGTTTGTGTGAGTGCGTGTGTGTGTGTTGTATGTGTATGTGTGTGTGTGTGTGTGTGTGTGTGTGTGTGTTGTGTGTGATAAGTGGGAGTACGGTTGCGCGCATCTGTTTTTGTGGGATTATGTACATAATATGTATGCGTGGTTATGCATGACTGTACTTTAACTGTTCTTGATTTACAACTGACAGAACAGAAAAGTTATTTAGAAATTATAAGTAAGGATTCCGTATCATTATAATTTAAATTCAGAAGATATTTTTGGAGAATAGATTTACATTCATGCGAGGTTTTTGGGAATATGTTTAAATGAGAGTTGAGTTTATTATATAAATAAGGGGCAAGGAAACCAGAGTGTCTCCTGAAGAAAGCAGTGTTGTGTTTAGTTGCCTTGCATATTCTGTTATTTCTTCGTGCAGGATAAGTTAACTTAGCATCGTAGGTTAGTTCTCTATGTTTACGGAGTGTAGTGTGAAGAATGAATAGTTGCCTCACCGTCAAGACATTGCAGTCCTTGTATAGACTCATTGTGGGATAAAGAAAGGGTTTTCTGAGCATTACTTTGAGTAACGACCTTTGTGCGCGTTCAACTTTTATGATTTTTGTCTTGCATGTCCCACCCCATACCGGAATACAATAACTCAAGATTGATTGAACCAAGGCAAAGTAAACGGTTTTTAACATCTTAAACTTGAGTACGTTTCTGAGCTTTTTAAAAATCCATATCATTTTACGCGTACGTGCAGACAGCATATCTAGGTGTGCATGCCATGAAAGGGTATCATCTATTTGAGTGCCGAGATATCTAATATTGGTGGTTTTTACTAGTGGTGCGCAAGAGCAAGTTAATGACTGGATATTTTTACAGTTATGTGCTTTTAAAGTTAAGTTATTTGGTTGTGTTGTTTTATTTATCGAAAATGTTATATATTTTGTTTTATTGACATTTAACGTTAAAAGATTTTTATTTAACCACAGTGATGTCTGATGGAGTCCTTTTTCGGCAAGGTACCGTGCCTCAACCCAGAAATCTCCCTGAAATATAAGCGCCGTGTCATCCGCGTATGAGAATATTTTTCCCTTTGACGGTTCATATTGGCAAAGTTCGTTGACGTATATCAGGAAGAGACCCGGGCCAAGCACACTTCCTTGGGGAACTCCACAGGTGATGGGGAGGGGGGAGCTAATGTAATCGCCTATCTTCACAGATTGGTACCTATTGGTAAGAAAATCTTTCATGAGTTGAAGAGGGAGGCCGCGTATGCCGATCGCTTCGAGTTTCGTCAGAAGTAGATTAATTGAAATAGTATCGAAGGCCTTGGCTAGATCCAGAAAAACTCCGACACATTTCCGACCCTGGTCCAAGCTACTTGCTACATAATTTGTAAGCTGTATCGCCGCATCTTCTGCAGATTTATTAGGTTGGAAACCATATTGAGAATCTGATATAATATGTTCCTGTTTCAGAAAACTCATTAGGCGTTTGTTAAGCAGTTTGGAAAAATACCTTTTTTTATACATAGGTTGAAAATATGAGTCAGTGAGGGGCTTATTACATTTTTTATGCGTTTTAAGAATGTGGTAGGTATACCATCACGTCCAGTAGCGGAGTCATTTCTAAGATTTTGAATTAAAGACTCAACTTCGGTATAATCTGTTTCCAGCAATACGATGGATTTTAATCTAGGTTGGGTTTTAATATTACATTTTATTTTAGATATATCGAAAGATTTATTAATAGAGTCTACAAGTTTTTGGCCAGTACTTACAAAGTACTGATTTATCTTGTCAACGGATTGCTGGGTTTTGTGTGGGTTAGTACTTAATAATTCTTCCGCTGGACTTTTGTTTTTAGTGGTGTTGGTGAATTTTCGTATCATTTTCCAAGTTTGTTTTGGATTTTTGCAATTTTCAATTGTCGAGGCTTCATATTTCTCTTTAACCTTGCTTAGAACATCATTACAGTAATTCCTGTACCTATGATAGGAAGTCTTTAACACTTCATCTGTAGGAGAAGCCTTCAGTTTTTTGTGCAGAGCGTCGCGGTGGGTGATGCATCTGAGTAAACCGGGAGTAATCCATGGCTTAAGTATTTGCTTCCTATTAGAAACTTTACGAACTGTAGTGTTTATATCTAACGCGTCTTTGACGTACTTTATCAAAATGTCAGTTGCATTATTTGGATCATCTATATTAAGAATACTTGATAAATCAGTATTCACCAGTGTATTGACCGCATTATCGAAGTTAATAATTTGTTTGAATTTTGGGCCTTTGTCTTGCTTTGGTTGTATTAAATTAAGTAAGACTGGTAAATGGTTAGTGATGTTAGTTTTGATTACAAATGTTTGCGCTTTACGATTTGTTTTAATAATAATATGATCCAAGCAGTTGGACTCGCGTGTAGGAAAAAGATGAGCAGGCATAAGGCCGTTTTCAGCTAAAAGATTGAGATACTGTTCGCTTTTCCGATCGTCGTTGAGGGGTTTAATATCAATGTTGATATCACCAACAACAGCAACTGTATGAGACTCTCGTATTGATAGTAAGTTTGTTTCAAGAGATGTGAGAAAGGAGTCTATAACATTGTTAGATAGCGACCTATACACACAAAGAATGGCAGTATCTTTAATTTTAATAAGTAGACAGCTAGCGTCAACGAGTACTGGTTCCTCCACCGAATGACATAAATCCATGTGAATGTATATAACGACGCCATCACTTTTATTGTGGTTAGTAGTTGAGTGATAAAGTCTGTAATTATCTATTTGTGGTAGCGGCTTATGTTTCGATATCCAGCATTCCGTAAAAACCAAAATGTCACAGTGGGTGTCTATGCGTTTTAGAAATACAAGAAACTGATCTAAGTTCCTATAAATACTTCTGATATTGTGCGTTATCAATTTTAGGTTACTGCCTGAGGTGTTTATGAGGTGAGGACATTTATTAGGCTCCACTATTGCCGATTCTGAAACTGTTGCATTGTCTAAGTCATTTTGTATTTGAGGGATGCTATTGTTGTTATCCGTCGTGAATGTGATGGCCTATGGCTAGTGGTGTATCTGTGTGAAACGAAGAGGTACAATATTTGAATAAATAAATAAAATAAAATATAGACAATACAACCTTGCAGAAAATCCTTCGATAAAATCTACTAAACATTATCTGGGTATGAATAGTTGCGTACGTATGATATTTATTAGGGTTACTTAGGTTGTTATATTTGTATTGTATGAGCAGTCTACTGTATGCAGAACAAAGGTGAATAATATTGGTAGAATTGTGTGTGTGAGCGAGGTAAGATGTGTGAAATGTGTACAACTGTGTTGAGTATGTGCGGTGTATGTAAGTTAAGAATATAAAACTGAATAATAAACAAAACAATACACGGCGTTAGTGACAGGTTGGCAAAAACTGAAACTGTAGTTTCAGACCACGATTTGTGATTGAAAATCGTTGGAATTTTTCTCCGGAAAATTCTCAAAATTTTCGACCGATTTTTCACTTGATTCGTGATATATTGATATGTAAGTACCAAGTCCAGGCCTCTAAACATAAATTTAATGAAAAAAACAATAAAAACTTAACTCGGCAATGTAAACACAACAAAAATAATTCTAGGTACCTACATTTAAGCTATGTAGGTTTAGGCACAAATAACACGCGCCGCCCGGCGTCGCCGCATCGGTGCGATGTCCTCTGCTAGAGCTGTACCGAACGAAACTTTAAAAACTATTAAATAAAATACCTTACAATGTACCTGATTGTTAAATTGTAAGATTACTTATTTACACAGGTTTGAAAAAAATGCGTTTCATTTTAGTAAAGTGAAAACCTCTTAATAATTGTCTTTCACTAATTTTAGTTTTGAAAGTCTTACATGTATCTGGCCCTATTTATTACTTATTCCAGAGGTTGTAAAAATACGAGAACGCTGACCCATACCTATCAATCAATACGAAAACGAAATCAAGTAGGAGTTGAATTCACACACCAAGGATTTAGTAATAACTTACACTTACTAAATGTTTCCATACTGCCAAAAAACCGAATGTGTGACGTTTTCAGAGTTCATGTTTTACTGCTCTTTTTCGAAAAAACAGTGCAATTTCGTCGCTCAGTAATAGGGTTTCTTTTGGTATTCTTCACCCTTACCATGGTGAGATGCGATCAAATACTTGTTTTACCACATAAAATTTTTTTTTCTTCTGAAAATTGCAAGGAAACCTGCAGATTGAGTACTTGTCCTGTGTTATTTTATTTAAAGTGAAGTATTTTGTTTGGTTAAGAGGAACAATAATAGTAGAAGTCAAACATTGCATCGACAACCAATATTAGGCTATTTTTTTATGTTCATAGTCTTATGACTATGAAAATAAAATAAAACATGATCGACTGAGACTTACATTTTTCTGCGTGGGTTTCTCTAGTGCTCCAGACCGACCGGCGCCGGAGTCGATAGCGAAGAGACCGCTGGTTAGTTCGTTTCGCGTTTGAAGTTCGCAGTATTTTCGCGTTTTACGTATTATTTTTAAGATTTGTGACTGTTTCGTACGTTTGTGTTGTGTTGTTTGAGTGTTTAACTGGTGGTTATAATGAGTAGAAGAAATGAACCGTTTAGTGCTCGAGAATACGGCCAAATGTTGATGTGTTTGGGAGAAGCGCGAGGGAATGCGTCATTGGCCTTACGTATTTACGTACAAAGGCATCCCAACGATCGCCATCCAGGGAACGGACGTACTTTTACTCGGGCCTATCAGCGAGTTTTGGATAATGTACCTATTGTTCCACGGCAGGAAGGAGCTGGCAGTGCAATAAGTGCTCGTTCGGAACAAACGATACTTGACGTTGTTCGACGTAACCCACGTTTAGGAACCCGTACAGCCGCGAAACTCATAAGGCGTAACCACGGACCCCGTGTTTCACATTGGGCTGTGCACAAAGCCCTTCGGAAGGACCGACAACGCCCGTACCGTATCCACAAAGTGCAGGCCCTGGTACCTGGAGACTCAGTCCGCCGAGTAGCTTATTGCAGATGGCTTATAAATCGGACACGAATAAACCGTCAGTTTGTTTCTCGTATCGTTTGGACTGACGAGTCCACTTTTACAAGGAACGGTATGTGGAACCGGCATAATTCCCACATTTGGTCTCGGAACAATCCGCACGCGTTCCAGCAGACGGGTCATCAGACGCGCTGGTCAGTGAATGTCTGGGCTGGGGTGTACCACAACAGGATTTTGGGTCCAGTGTTTTTACCGGTGCGAATGGATGGTCGACGGTATTTAGAATTTCTAGAGGAGGATTTTGAATCGTTGATGGAAATTCCACGGGCTGAACAAAGCGAAGAATGGGATCGTATGGAAGACGTCCCCCTAGCCCATCTACCTACCATTTGGTTCCAGCACGATGGCGCCCCGCCACACGTGGTAACCCCAGTCCGGCGGCACTTGGACAGTAATTTTCCAAACCGCTGGATCGGAAGGTTTGGTCCTCAAGCATGGCCACCACGCTCGCCTGACTTAACTCCTTTAGACTTCTTTCTGTGGGGATACATTAAGGAACGAGTGTATGTGACGGAATGTGATACCGCGGAACAGATGCGACTAATGATAAGAGACGCTTTCGCATCATTAAATCGACACATCAGCGAGGATGCGACACTGATGCCCCGCTTACATGGTGAAACACTTCGCCGGGCAGAACTGTGCGTGCAGCTTGGAGGCAATCACTTCGAGCCGTTTCTTATACGGCCCGAGAGATTTTAGGTAAGTTTTAGTTTAACATCATTATTGTTTATCATGTAGGTACCTAGGTACTAGCTGTGTTACCAAAACTGTGTTTATTATTTGACAGGTTTATTTATTCGTTAAGTCAAAGCTTGGGTATTTCATTATTTATTTTTAGCGATTAGGTACCTACGTCGTGCTCACTCGAGAGTAGGTTTAGGTACTGTTGAACGCACGCGCTTTACATTGCGCGCTCGAATTAAAATTGAAAATTGAAAAACTTTTGCATAGCATTTCCGGGAAAATATTTCACTTGGAAAATATTTACAATATTATTTTTGATTTATATTTTTCGTTTTTGCCAAGCTGTCCCTAACGCCCAGTATAGAAAAAAAGACTGAGCAAAATAATCTGAAACAGTGCATGTAAACCTGAAGGTCATTAAGTCATTTAGTTGAAATCAGTTTATTGAGGTCCTCTTCATTAGATAATCTGATTGCTTTGGCACCTTCTTCCTTGCGTAAGTATACGAAACCATGAGCGGTCCAGCAGTACTTATAGTTGTTATCGTTGGCGTATGTGCGAGCCCTTGCAAAGATTTTCTTAATTACCGCGGTTAGACTTTCTGATATGTAAATTGGTTCATTAGGACCGTCAATTTTGGCGTGTGCAGTTGATAAATAAGTTTTTGACTCCTGTTTTAATTTTTTTCACGGTGTCTAACAGAGCTTCCTTTTTTATTACCGTGGAGAACTCGACGACTATGGGCATTTTAGACGACGTCTTCGAGTTATAGCGAAAAACATCCTTGACATCAGTATCATGAATGTCAACGTTAATAGACGTTCCAATACTTTTCACTATTTTAATTAAATCTTCTTTTTTTTCTTGGTCGTGCTTAGGAATGTTTCGTATCTCAATACAAGACTTCCGAGCGACACGTTCCAAATTTTCAACCCTGTTCTCTAATACGGTAATATATTCCAAGTGTTTTTTTCTTTCTTTTTCGCTGTATTCCAATTTAGCTAAAACTTCATCATATTTCGCGGACATAAATTCCATTGACTTTGTGATACTGCTATTTTGTAGCTTTATTTCTTCAATGGATGACTGTAATGTAGTAAACTTATGACTTTGCGCCTCCGCCGAAGATGAAAACATTTTTTTCATGTCGACCATAAAGGTTTTTAATTCTTCTTCCAATACGTCCCCTCGTTTACGCTTTTCTTGTCTAGTGGTAATATTATTTAACGGTATACTTTCACTAAGTCTGATATCTAATAAATCGGGGGCCGAACCGCTGCATTCCTTCGGCGGCGTGCGGGTAAGCGACATATTAATATTGTATTGAGTAAACACGAAAAGACTCAAACACTCACTTGGTAGCCGGAGGTAAGCCTAAACTGGTGGCAGTCGGGGATTTAGAACAGCTTTCCAATCCGTCCAATATAACTAGATCTTCGGTTAGAAATATGTTTTGCACCGCTTCGCAGTGTAGGTGTCAGCGTAAGTTGGTCGGTATCGAGGATTTGGTACAATATGACGTTCCGTCCAGTATAGTTAGAACTCTCGATGACCGAGCGCGTGTGTAATTAGCAGTGATAGGAATAGGTAGTGCTTATTAGCCTAAAGTTTGAAGAACAGAGACAAGAAACGGAGACTTCCTTAGTACTATATTTTTTCTCGGACATCTGCCCGGACAACACTTAAATACATTAAAAAATTATGTTATTTGGAATAAGTTCGTGTTGTTTACCTAAAGTTTGCGACTAGACATAACATAACACAGTCGTTACAACTATCAAATATTCTGAAAGTTTTCTTTTTGGAGAACATTTTGTAAATGACTTGTTGATCTTAAAACTATGACACGCAGTCTTTGTTTAAAGAGCCGTACACGTTTCGAAGTAAATATCTGTTTTCTAGCTCGCTCTTGGCCATGTTTCTTGAGATTTCTAAAGTTCAAGTGTATAATTGAAAAAAAAACTGACAATTGTTTTTATTAAAATAATAAAACGGTCCTTTTTATCATATGAAAGTTTGTATGGATGTTAAATACGGTTAAAAATATGAACACGCGTAGCCACGTGATTGTTATTGAATTTGTTGTTACAAGAAATAAAATAAATAACTTTAGTCAAAACATTCAAAACTAATTAAAGGTTGACTTACCGTATTATTTGATGTAGACAGACAGGAACAATCTTATTGCAGAAAATCGCAATCCATAAATTCAAGCCAAGGTAGTCGTATTAGGAAGATCCAATAAATAAACCAAAAAACATGCGAGGGTCAAAAACAATATTCACAGAAACAATATACGTGATACAGGAGATGCGCACTCAACAGACCGAAGTACAGGAGTGAGAATAACCTGAGCGGCGCGCCGTCACGCGGCGGTGGGGGAAGGTATGTAGAGCGTTCCCACGCCGCACGGGTATGCGACCACGCCGAGTTTAACAATAGATAACGAAATGCGCTGCCGTAAAAGTCCGCCCATTGTACTTTCGGTGCAATAAAGATTAAATGGTGTTTTTAAAGATTTTAAAGTTTAAGTGTGTTACTAAACAATGTGACCCAACATTATGCACATTTTGAAATATATTTTAGTAAGGTAAAAGACAAATACCTTTTGTTTTTGAAATGATAAATACTCTATCTCCATCCAAAATACGTATAGAGAATGCTAAAATGATAAAAATTACCGTTTTATTATTTTAAAAACAATTATCAGTTTTTTTTTTCAATTACACACTTGAACTTTAGAAATCTCAACAAACGTGGCCAAGAGCGAGCTAGAAAGCAGATATTTACTTCGAAACGTGTACGGCTCTTTAAACAAAGACTGCGTTTCATAGTTTTAAGATCAACAAGTCATTTACAAAATGTTCTCCAAAAAGAAAACTTTCGGAAAATTTGATAGTTGTAACGACTGTGTTATGTTATGTCTAGTCGCAAACTTTAGGTAAACAACACGATCTTATTCCAAATAACATAATTTTTTAATGTATTTAAGTGTTGTCCGGGCAGATGTCCGGGAAAAAATATAGTAGTAAGGAAGTCTCCGTTTCTTGTCTCTGTTCTTCAAACTTTAGGCTAATAAGTACTACCTATTCCTATCACTGGTAATTAGCTAATAGACACGTCCAAACTCCTCGGACATCCGCGGGGGGAATGTGTATGTATGTAAATTTCTTTGGCACGCTCTGTAGCCCAAACGGCTTAATGGATTTTGACTTGAGAGGAGTCGTTTCATTCGTCTTAATTGTGTTAGTGACACTGGGTACATCAAAATTAGAAAAATTACACTGGCCGATTTTGGCGATTTTTTCCATAAAAAAAAATTTTACTCAAAACCTATCAAGTGGGGTATTAAAACAAAGGGTTTTATAAATAGCTTACAAATATATATACAACTATATGTTTAAATGTAATTTGGAATGAGAAATGTTAAAAAAACAACAAATAAATTAAGGTTGGTTCCCTTAAGTTGAGTTCCTTCACGTCGAGTCTGAGAGTCTATTGCTATGCAAAATATTGCTATTTTACGCTATCTAATTCCGTTACGTCGAGTTTATGTAATAAGTACAGTCAGGATATTAATTAAAAGTCCCAATACCCTGTGTATTGGGACTAAGTCGAGCCACGTGTCATACCCTGAGATATTAAAACAAGTAGGTGGCATAGGAAGAACATAAGCGACTAAAAGACTCGATGATATGTAAGAGTTTACGGAAACGAGAGGTTGGTTTTTCATATTCTTTGATATGACGATATTATCTTTGGATGATAATATCCATATCAAAGGTGTTAAACCCTACTTGGTGTTGTCTATTAGTGTCCGCCCGCTATTGACTACTTTTGCAACCTTGACAATCAGTAGGGTCAGTGTATGCACATTGCGTCATCATGGGCGATTTCAACACAGACCTTGCGCAGCCAACCTGTCGTTCCCGTAAACTCTTACATATCATCGAGTCTATTAGTCTCTTATGTTCTTCCTCTGCAACCTACTCGTTTTAATATCTCAGGGTATGACACGTGGCCCGACTCAGTCCTAACGACCTGTCCCTCTCTTGTGTTTGAAATAGGTACTCAGGGGAGGCACTGTAAAGTGAAGAAGAAGAGACTATGTTTTTTAAAGGAAAATCTCTACGACGATAATTAACCTTTAAGTATGGACGTGGAGTCTCACAGGCTACTCGATGTTTTCGTTTGCTTAGTTTCACCTATTTTATTTCCCCCCACTTCCCGCGATTGTGCGGCTCAGTAGCTTTTGTTTTAGTTGTAAAACTACCAACGAGGGAGGAGGTTGCGTCTTCCGATGAATATCACGTAAGTAATGACCATCAAAATATTGACCGGAGCCTGTCAGGCTACACGTCCGTTGTTGCCCTATGATATATTTTGTATGGGCGATTATGTTGGTTTCAGATTTTGTAGTACAAAATTTCAAAAAAAAATAAAGCCGGTAGTTCTAAATCAAACGACCATCTACGAGTTCTGTTCAGGATCCTGCAAGAACAACTGCGTGCAGGACATGAGGTTGACCATGACCCGAGTTTTAGGTAATGATATGGTTACAGAAGATGTCTAGGATCAAGAAACCAGTCAAGGAACCAGAAGAGCATGTAGAATCTGTCCCGCGAAAAAACATAGAATGACTACCCACGTTTGTGTTGGGTGCAACAAACCTGTGTGTCTCCAAAGTTCTAGACCTTTGAGCACTGACTGCCAATAAATCTACGTCATTAGACTGTAGTCAATTTTTTTTATATTTGCTACCTGAAGTAAGTGTTTCGTGTTTTTGGTTTCGTATTTATTCTATTTTGAGAAAAAAGACTCATTTTGATATAGGAATAAGTTTGGCTGTTTTTAATACCTAAAAATGTAACCTTTTATTTATTTATTTATTTACATTCATTAACACATACATTTGTTTTTACAGGAAAAACCCAAGCTAACAAAAGTAGTCATAAATTGTAAATTTCCAAAGTAACAGGTCTGGGTAGAAGTTACACAGTGGATAACATACTAAGTGTCACCCTCTGGAATTCCGCCAAAGAGCAAGAAAATATGTCCAAATGCAGAGAGACATTATTCATAATTTGTATTGCACGAACCACTGGTGCAAATTTTAATAGGTTTGTACGGGTTGCCGGAACTTTAAAAAGCCCCTCCCTCGGTCCTAACCGTAGCCTTCTGTTTGGAACAAGCAATCCCAACGACTTCAATATTTGTGGATTATTAAGCATACCACGAAAAACCATAAACACATATTTTACCAGAGCGAGGTTGCGCCTTACTTCCAATTTATAATACCCAACCATCCCTATAACGAAGAGAGTTGGATACATAAGTGGGTAGAAAGGATAGATACCAAACTGCTTCATGTACAGGTATCGGGTAAATTTGTTCTGCATCTTTTCTAGCATCTGAGAATACTTCACTTCATAAGGATTCCAGATGATAGCACTGGTTTCCAAGTTGCTTCGCACCAACGCATTATACAGTGATTTCACTGCAGCCATATTAGTGAAGTCACGGGTTTCACGCATGACAAAACCAAGATTTTGAAAGGCTCTTTTGCACACCTGCACTATATGAGTACGAAACGAAAGATCGCTAGAAAAAGTAACCCCGAGATCTCGCACTGACCCCACCCGCGGAATGACGTGACCGTCCATGCAATAATCATGGCGTCGGGGTACCACGGCCCTCGTGAAGGACATTACGTTACACTTCGTCACATTGAAGAGTAGTTTATTCTCTTCACTCCACGCTACCACCCGATCGATGTCTCGCTGAAGCATTTCGCAGTGTGACTCATCTGTGATCCGCAAGAATAGCTTGAGATCGTCAGCAAATAGCAAACAGCCAGCGTCTTTAATGACTTCAGGAAGATCATTAATCATAATAATAAATCCTAACGGTCCCAAATTTGTTCCCCGTAAGGGTGAATTATGAGTCCGAGGTGTAACCTGCATATTCTACGATTTGCCTGCGGTTACCCAAGTAGCTAGCAAAGAACTCTAGGAGGGCTGGGGTAAACCCGACCCTCGCAAATTTACTTAAAAGTATGTCATTATTTACACTATCAAATGCCTTCCTGAAGTCAAAGTAAGCGACGTCCAGTTGGGCACCAGTCTCAGAGTCCAGCACTGTGGTGGCCTGATTTAAAAAACACATTAAATTTGAATTCGTGCTACGGCCCGCACGGAAACCATGCTGCGCGTCGTTGAGCTCGTTAACGACGAAGGGTGGCACCCCGTCTGGCCCAACCGAACGCTTGGGCTTGAGGCGCGTGAGCGCGGCGCTCACCTCGCCGAGAGACAGCTGCCCCACGTGAACGCGTGCGCCGCGCTCAGGCGCCGCCTGCCCGGCGGCAGTCGCGTCCAACCGCGGTGCCACCGCCCCATAAACCAAATGAAAGTAGTCCGCGAACGCCTGAGCACACTCATGATCTGGCAATGGCTCACCGTTCTTAACTATCTTCGGTCTACTAGTTTCGAGCGCTTGCCTCCAATAAAACCCCAAAAAGACCTCGGTTCCTTCACAAATTGTTGCTCCGTACGCGCCTGATAATCGCGGTATGCGGTATTGATTTTTTCTTTAACAATAGAACGGCACTGAGAAAAGTTAACATAGTCGCTGGCCGAACCAGTCTTCTTAAAAGCTTTATGCCACATAGCCTTCTTCTTAATATGACCTATTATGTCAGCAGTGTACCATTCAGGGCAGTGATATGAAAAGCAATCACTCTTGAAGCTCTTTCTTGGAGTGCTATCATCCAAAATCCTGTAAAATATGTCGTAAAATATCCTATATGCTTCGTCGGCACTACTCGTTCCATACAGGGGGCTCCAGTCTACCCCTGCAAGTCCCAAGTACAAACAATGGAAGTCCGCCTTACTATAATTCCACCTTGGTAGGGAGGTGGAAGCTTGCGGTGCAGCATAAGCCGGGCTAGAAGTCGCCCGCACACGGTTTATACTTACTCGTAGCGGGGGATGCTGTGGGTCTATGCATGACAAACATTCCTCACGTTCCTCACTTACGACAATATCACCTTCAGGCAAATTAGTTAGGACTACATCGAGCGTGCGATTGTTGCAATTAAGAATATTGTTACTTTGGCGAAACCCACAGAAGGTGACAAAGTCAAAGTCAAAGTCAAAGTCAAAGCATTTATTTCAATTAAACCATTTACAGGCACTTTTGAATTGTCAAGGAGTCGGTCAGTTAGACAGAAAGTTGAAGCTAGTTGCTCGTTCCAAAACGTAGGTAGGTCTCTATGGAGAAGAACGAGCAAGAAACTCCACGGACACTCTTTTAAAATCAGGTTTTTACAAAATACTGCTTACATTATTCTTGTTGCTTCTATATGTGAAAACAATGAAGGTAATCTAGAAATACAAAATATAAAAAATAATCAAGATAAAAACCATGGCAGTTAAGAGTTGACCAATCTCTACTGACAGCGCCCGTTCACGAACATGACGCGTGAATCAGCACCATTCAGCTCAACCATTTTAGAGGGAGCCGAATGACCCAACACACGCGCCACCACCAGCGAGACATTTGAGTGAGCATGACAATTCTCTCAACCACCATGCTCATTTAAGTCAAACACATAATAATTTACTTAAAATATGGCTCCATGGTACTCACATTTACAAAATTGAAATAATGCTGCTAAATTATACAACACTAAGGTTTCCAATGTTTCTAAAATGTCGAAAAAGTAATTAAAATATACAAAGTATTCATAATAACATTGTACATCTTGATTTGTTGAATACATATTTAAATCAGCCACTAAAACAACTTTGTCATAGCTAACACATAACTGCTCCAGTAAATGGAACATAAACATATATTCCCTTTCAATAGTATTAGGTGGAATATAAGCAACACAACATAAAAATAAAAAAATATTTTGACGGTATACCGTCGCACATACGATTTCGAACGGATGGTGGTTCAAGCTAGCGTTATCAGGTAACGGTACTCTGCGTAAGTCGAGAGCGCCGCGCTGGGTTGCGATCAGCATGACCCCTCCGTGTTTACGGCCATCCGTGCGGTCACATCTAATTATCGTGTATCCGCTTGGGGCCAGTTCGCCATCATGTATCGAGTCATTAATACCAGTCTCAGTTATAGCTACCAAATCAACCATCGAACATAAAATATTATTATTGAATGATTTTAACTTCGTCCGTAGGTAGGCCTCTAACGTTTTGGTAAAATAAATCTAACGAGCACTTGTGTTTCTTGCTACTAGCTTGAACCACATTCACACCATTCGAGCACTCCGTTCTCAACATTTGTGAGTGACAACTATTTAAGACACTAGTATTAGCATACCGACACTGTAAGTCATTTTTGTTTCGTCGTTTAGTACGGTGATCACTCTGATCACTGTGAGGAGCACCCAACGACTGCGCTCGCACCGTCGCCGGCGCGAATCTCGGAGCTCGTGTCCCCCCGCAGCCCGCGGGGTCGCCTCGGAAACCAGTCAGACAACTTTACTCCCGCGGGCCACGCCACCGGCGTATTTATACGGTCATTTAAGCTCTCAGGAAAAGCAATTACGAAGGCAGCGTGTCTCGTAGTCTTAATTAAGCGTTTCTCCACAGTATACTGGTCACAATCTTGAAGCTTCTTCAAATAGGTGAGCACGTTTTGCTCCGTCGTCTCCGGTTTAAAAGACCAAGCCTGCAAATATTTAAGTTTTTCTACCGTTTTGAGCTCGTCATCCTCCTGTCCGCTGCCAATGACCACTCGCCGCTTAGAATTACGTGCTTTGCGCGCCGATTGCCACCCTTCCTCAGAAGTAATGTTTTCGTGGCAATTACCTCTTGTGCCATCCGTGCGCGTTTCCGCTGAATTCGTGACCCGACACTCCGACGATGATAAAGTTGGTATTGTGGGTAGATTGAGATTCGCACTCATAGCTGTCACCGTGGATGTCTTCGGCAAGTTGTTTGTGTCCCCTACATCACCATCGATGCTTGGTTTTGCGGGGGCTGACTTTTTTGCAGCGGCTGCGTACCCAATTTTGGTTTTAGCGCTAGAATTAAGTCGCGCTTGACGCATGGGACGCTGCGTTGTCGCAGGAATCGCTGGCTGCGGTTCACCGCCGTCAGCATCCAATAGTTTCGGAGGGACTGATTTCGGTGTACCCTCAATAGCTAATGTTAACAATTTCACAGATTCCTCTTGCTTAGCTATAATAGTGGTTTGCGCCTCTATTTTGCACTCGAGAGCACTGATTTTTGTCGCGAGATCACTAACTACTTTATGTAGCTCACGAACTACACCTTCGAGGGCCTTTTGGGCCATTAGTATATTTTTAAAATACGTAAACACTGGGGAGCTGTACTACCGTGCGCGGAGTACCCACACCAACCTAAGTAGATTTAGACTGTAAAGTGCCATAATTTTCAATTTTTAAAATTTCTATATTTTTTTAAATCAAAGTTGATTATATAAGCACGTTATTTTATTGCTAAATCCCATAACTTTAATATTGAATCAGTTTCAAAGAGATCTTATATCTAATTCCCCAAAAAAAATGTGTGTGCATATAGGAGCCTGTGAGACTCCACGTCCACAGTAGTGTTAAGAAAAAATTACGTCCATACTTAAAGGTTAAATAGCAACACAACCTCCTTCTTTCCAATTCTATCTTACGGTTAAAAACGAAACCGGGAAGTGGGGTAGAAGGTGGAAAGAAGATTGAGGTTTGTACCAACTCTTACAAATCAGAACGGCCTGAACGTTGGCATTAGAAAAGGTGTCTTACAGATCACTGTAGTAACTTGGCACACCTTGAACATTGTTATGGCAGACATTAAACAAATGGTATTTCTGTTGACTGAAGCTCCGACGCACAAAGTCACCAAGGGTGTCGGTTATTGAACTAAAACTTACATCAGCGGAAGAATTAAAGGAAGCATTGGAAGCAAAAATGGCACAAGTTATAATTTAACCTTTTGATGCTACACCAATATTTGTGCACCACCCACCAACAACACTAGTAGGACTAGACATAACAACATGGAAGAAAAAAAATATAAATAAATAATAAAAAGTTCAGTCAGTTCAAGGTTTGGGCCCGAGAGGCCCGCTAAGCTTGGGGACCTGGTGCACTGCACCGCCTAGCCCTCCGATAGCTACGCCACGGAAAACCAGGGTATAGAAACTCGACGTTAAAAGTCGTTAAATAGCCCCTCTATTTAACGACTTTTACAGATTTTAAACTGACAGTCACGTCAAAATGGGCAGTGTAAATGATTTGAAAAAAATATATAATATTAAGTTAAACTAGAACATTCTCTTAATCATTTAGTATGTGAATATGTTTTATTATATTCATATTAAATAGTTTAATTAACTCGTGAAGTTGTGTCTGACGCGGACAAAACATTGACAATCACACAAAATCTACCAAGTATAATTAATTTAAAATCTGTAAAAGTCGTTTAATAGCCCCTTAAGAGCGCCCAACCCGTCATATTTTCTATACAAACGCTCGTACGCGATTGCGGCGTTATATCAAATTATTTTTCAAGTATTTTTAACACACAGGTATCTTGTGGTTTAAATCTAGGTTTGTATGAAGCCAAAAATAAACTTTTTTGAGAAACAAATTCAGTAAACTCGTCCGAAAATCAGTTTTTTGGCACAATTTGATCTGAACTTTGCCGTTCATATTGCACTCATACATTAAAAAAGTAAAAAAAACAGCATCATAAAAACCTTGCACGTGTAATGGAAATTCTAAATTACAAACATTTTTACCCAAATCTTGTAAGGCAAAAACACGTATGTCCTGGAACAAGTTTTGTGAAATTTCCGCGGGCCAATTTTCCTGTCATGTTATGGCGTTTTCACTCACTCATTTGTTTTCGAGCTTTGCGTTGGTTGAAACAAAAAAACATTCAATCACGCTCGCGTCGGACATCGTTCGATGGGGTTGGGCGCTCTTAAGGGAGTAAAAACAGGACAGAAATGTCGTAGACTCGACGTAGGGATAATAGAAGCGAGGCAAGGTTCTCGGCTCGACGTGAAGGGACTCGACGTAAAGTTTTCTAAATTCTTAAATGATTCACTGCGAAAACTAAAAAGATTAAAATAAAAAAATTATAAAAAAAAACAAAAAACCCGACTGCGTGAAAAATTGTTAATATAATAAATTAGGTACTTAACTCAAAAAATAATAAAATATAGATATTTTTTTGGTTTTGAATCATCGTGGTTGACAGTGTTTACAATGACAGTCGGAGGCATCAAGTTAAAGTTTAGACACTTTCAACGGATTTGATAACAAAATACATATTGTGCATTTTTGATGCCTCCGACTGCCTTTGTGGACACTGTCAACCACGATGATTCAAAACCAAAAAAATAATTAAATTTTCACTTATTTCTATCTTTTGAGTTAAGTACCTAATTTATTATATTAACATTTTTCCACGCAGTCGGGTTTTTTATTTTATTAAATAATTTTTTTTAATAATATAATGCGCCCACTCACACAGCTGCTAGAACCATGAACTATTTGAATACTTCGTGGGTTTAAATGCTACCCCATCGTCCGTACAGCCCAGATTTAGTTCCATACGCTTTTTTTTATTCCCCACTATAAAAAGTTATTGGGAGGCGAAAATTTAACACAGCACACCCGAATGCATAAGTGCATTGGGGTTGGAGGGAAATATTTTGAAAAACCATAAATAAACTTTTTTCTTATTTTAACTTATTTCATTTCACTAACAATTTTTGGAACAGCCATAGGATTTCACACTTTCAGTCAAGCAAAACTCCTCTGAATGATCACGAAACTCGATTAGCAAATTGATACGTTACCAAACCCTGTGAATGCGAGGCCGAAATCAGTGAAGACGAAGTTCCACCGAGGGAACTGGTCCAGGTCTACGTATGTGATCAGCACCACTACGAAGGTCGCCACCATCGTCGTCAGCTCGTAGTAGTAGTACATGCGCATGAGTCGACGCCTTTTCTAAAAAGTTTCAACAAACACATACATTACTCTCATCTTGTAGGTACCCGTTATTTCAACTTCAATGATGTAATATTTCGATCAGGAAGTTGAAGCTAGTTTCTCGTAAGACAGTATCTTCTTGACAATTCAAAAGTGCCTGTTAATGGTTTAATTGATATGAGATAGACATGTTATACTTATAATACCGCTTAGTTTTCGTCGAGGCATAAGAACCCACTTACCATATCATCTGGTTAAGCAGATGATAATAAATTATGGTGAGTTCTGACCTCCACAACCCAGTTGCTGGATCACATGATACCCTTTGGTAAAGACAGCTGAGACCACGAAGTACGGGACCAACGGCTTTACGTGCTTTCCGAGGCACGGAGAGGTTTCGATATGAAATGGTCACCCATCCACAGACCGACCACGGCAAGCCAGCTTTACCATCATGACCGGCCGATACATACGGCTTATACAAGGTGGGGACGACCATACGACAAAAAAATTAAAAACTGGTAATACTAGTTCCTAAGAATATTATGAAACTAACAAATAAATCCTAAAAACGAAATTAAATAAAAATAATAGATAATTATACTAAAGAGCATATAAATGTAACCAAAATAAAACATCATATAAAAATATTTAAATAGTTTTCTAACTTGTGAGAAGAGCGGCAACTTGTGGCATCATAATTTAATATTATTAATGCTCAATAAAAACAATTACACCAATTTACCATATCCTACCATGATCCTTTTTTGTGCTATTGCCATCTCCACCCTGTATAAACTAACGAGATTCTCCAAAAAATGCACTTACCATATGAGCTCCAACAATTAAAACAATGTGGAACAAGAAGTCCAAAGCATAGAGTATGAATATGACACACAGCTGAGCTTTCAAGATGACGCCTCGGTACAGAGCTGCCGTGGTCGTGAAGGCATTCTCGATATCGCGGAAGTACTTCCACAGTAGCACCTGCTGGATCCCGAACAGGCATGTTACCAACTGAAAAAAAAATACAGCTTTAGGGAATTTTATATGTCGGATCGTCAGGATTTACTTCGTTAAATTCAGTCATCATGAGGGCAGAAGATGGGTTTCGTGTAATGCAAACACACCCGCGCTATTTTGGTGGTCGCCACTGTTGATTCTGACTTTCAGGAGTTGCAGTGGTTTGGGAATAGTGTGGCGGGCACACTGGGTATTATAATACACGGTGTTTATTAAAACCACAATTTAACACAAACTCAAATTAAATTAAATAGACATAGTCACACTTAAACACAACGAATCCAGTACAATTCCGGGACGTCTCAGCTCCAATGCGATCTGACACGGAATTCTGGCTGTCCTCTTCGCTGTGGGCTGAAAACATCCCGACTCTGTAGAAGCGGACCAAAGTGGTGGGAGATCACGTGTTGTCGCTAATGGTGCGCTTGCGATTCGTTCCTTGTTCGTACTATTGACTGTAAATGTATTTAAGTACTAGCACTTTCCCCGCGACTTCGTCCGCGTGAATTTTCTTAAGGACCCCTAATTTTTTATAATCGTAATAATTAAACCTAGCCTATGTTATTCAAGGATAATGTAGCTTTCGATTCATGAAAGATTTTTTGAAATTAGACCAGTAGTTTTTGAATAATATGTTTTTTAAAAATAATATTAGTTTAGATTATGTCGTGATAGCCCAGTTAAGACGGTCGTGTCCCATGCATAGGGTTGCTGGTTTGATGCCGGGTAAGTACTAATTTGACTTTAATCCACATGTAGGTACTTTGTACGTTTATCTCGGACGTCACTGACATCAGTGAAGGAAAAACAAAGAATAAACAAAGTCCCCCGCCGCGTCTGTCTGTCCATATGTATGCTTAGATCTTTAAAACTACGCAACGGATTTTGATACGGATTTTACTTTAGATAGAGTGATTCAAGAGGAAGGTTAGTATATAATTGGTCAAGAGGGCGAAGCTGCGGGCATCAGCTAGTTTAATATAATACTGAAATCAATTAATCCGCCTTGAGTGGCGCTCTGTATGAGAAGAGTCTTTACCGTGCAGTGGGACTGCTATAAAGTCCGTCACAGACGTAGCTATAATGGTTTACTAATGTTTGCCATACTTTAAAATGCTATAATTTTATATGCCATACTTTTGATTTGCCTTAATTTCATTAGAAATAATGCTTCAGTTGCTATAATCGTGAAATTACATAAAATCATTTTCACTAATTTCATTGGTCATAATCGATCAAGTGTCGTAATAATGTTAATCCATTTTATTAGCTATATATTTTATTTTTAATAATTTCGTTTTCCATAACATTTAATCACCATAATTATTAATTTGCCCATACTAGTACAACAATGCTAGTTCAGTACAACCGCCTGCAATGTTGATGTTATGATCATGCTAACAGATACAGATTTTTTATTCACAAGGAAATCTAAAAATAAACCTTCTCTATCCCTTTGCATGAAATTTTAAGACCTAATATAACTTAGCATACATTTCTTTCTCCTAATTAATTTACGCATAATGATGCAGCAAGCATGCAAGCATGTAAACAAGCATACACCATGCATGCAGCAAGCATGCAGCAAGCACGAAGCAAGCAAGCTTATCGTCGCATATGTGTTTTACGCTCACCACCTGCTCCTCAGCTCGCGGGCCGCCTCGCCCCTCCGCGCCTATGCGGGCTTAGATTACACTCTAGGCGTATGGCAGAGAAGACTACGTGGAGTCAGTTTTGTAGCGATTCGTTTCTGTCACTAACTTTCGTAGCACAACTTATTGTTTTATTAAGACAATACTTTAGCGTGACACAATAGATTTGCACATTATGCCTAGTAACATTATGCGAATTCAATTTATGCCAAAACAAATGTCTAAAGATTATTTGCTACGCAAATGAGGACATCTCGCGCTCGGCGGCCGCTGCCACGGCACGCTTCCTACGCTCGCTCGCCTTCGCGCGTTGTGTGGTCACAGTTCTAACCTAACCTACCTGTTTTGATTTTTACTAACTTTTTATTGTCTAAAGATTGATTACTGTAATAAATCATTTGGTTAGTGGGTGGCCTTAATGACATTAATTTTTGTACAAAACAATAAACGGTTCTAAATTATATTAAATGTTGCTTATGTCAAGTAATGATTATGAAATGTGTTACTTATAGAAACTGATGATAATAACATAAATGTTGTTATGGAAACTTATTTTATGGCAAATGAAAGTTATGACTAATAAGTTAATATAACAAGCGTTATTAGTATAATTGATAATAGTGCAAGTAAATATTATGACGGGGGACGATTATGGAAAACAATAATTGTAGGTACAAATGATTTATGGAAAACAAGACTATTTTAGTATATCTAAAACAAGACTATACAGTTTATCTATATATTATGCATGTATTGAAATTATATTTGTGTATGCATATCAGCTGTCTGACAAGAACAGGGTCTCCCTATAGTTTGGGGTCAGATGGCCGTGTGTGAAATGTCCCCACATACCTATTAACAATTTTTTTTGTAGCCTGTTCTGTCCCACTCCTGGGCAAAGGCCTCCCTCCATGTCTTCCATCTTTCCCGATTCTGGGCTTCCTCCCACCAGTTTTGGAGGAATCCGTCCAGTTCGTCCCGCCATCTCCTTCGTGGCCTGCCACGACGACGTCTTACTGTCTCTACTGAGACCACTTTTACTTAATTATACTGAATTAAGTAAAAACTTAAACGTTATCAATATCTAATTATGTTAATTAAAGTAAACCTAATGTTTTCGTTTCATATTAGTGTAAGACTTTGTTTACGTAACGAGTAACTACGTGGAGATTGAAAAGTTTTGATAACCTTATCTTCTCTTAATTCAGGGAAGTAGCTTGGACTGTTTGTAAATAGTCAGATATTGTAGTAAATACTTCTTATCACTTAGCAGTATAAATAAGGAATTACTAGTTATAGACATTGTATTAATTTATCAAAACATTGGTAATTCCAATTTATGATTAGTAGGTTGGCCCACGTTATAGCCTTAAGATGGTAAATTCGGGGTGTGAGTTCGGTGCTCCTGACCAGACAATGGCCCTCTAACTAGTGTCCAAAGTTTCCCTACACCTGCCCTTTAGAGGACATTAAAACACCCCTAGTGGGCCCAAATTTTCTAATAAAATAATAAATAAAGATTCAATACCTTCGTTGGTAAATATCTGAATGTCTCATGACAATGATCTACTGAAAATTAGCATACACAACTCATAAACCTAACTCTACATATACAGACTGTACTTGCCAGCCTTGAAGTTACCATCATATACAAGAATTGTTTTTTTTTTTTATTCAATGAATATTCATGTTTTCTATGACATGTCGTCAAACATCCCTAGACAATGTTGAGCAGTGTAATAACTACACACCCATCTAACCCACACAACACCCCGAAGACTTCGACCAAAACGGCTCGAAAATAAAGTTATCACCAAGGTTACTATACTTTCGCCGTTTTCTGCAGCCGCAGCAACGGTATCAGTACGACATGCTGAATGCTTCCGTCGTGGTGTCTGCGGCTATTAACAGGTCCTCAACAGCAACAGCGATGAAAACAAATCTCCTAAACATAGGCAAGCCGCGAGGTGAAAAGTAGTGTGCTCAAACATAGTACCTGGGTTGTTCGACGACGGTAACGTTAAACGATTTAATATCTATAGATTTAACGTTCGTGGGATAAGATTAGTAAATATAAACCATATTTTTAGAGAATACTACATAAGTAGTATATCTAAGAAAAATCAGTCGACTGCAGCGACATTCTAGTTTACCAACATAATTGGATAAACTGCAAGACAAACGAAGTTTAAGGTCACTGGTGTAACTGGTAACTGTGCATATTAATCCTGTAAGTGGAGTGTCCTGTCTATTTCCACTGCCTAGACTTATCTAGGAGATAAAAATTTCATGACCGATATATAAAAGTTTACTTCAAATAAGGGATAGTATTTATTGGTATGTTAATATAATTTTTGATTTTTGAAAAAAAATAATTGAGATATCTGTGCCATAGGCTTCTACTCCATTCACCTATTCTACCCTGTTTTTGTCCAGACGGTAAAAAAAGTCAGCCGGTATATACCATCCTAACACAACAAGACAGGGCAAGATGCAGATCGTGTTAAACCACTGTCACTACTGTTAATGAATAAAAGAAAAGACAGAAATACCAAAAATATTTTTATAATTTTTATGTAATGAATGACTTTACTTTATATTATTAATTAAAATTCCTCGCTGCGCTGAATTTGTGTTCGTTCGGGCTATTCAAAGAAACTGCTGAACGGATTTTTCTTGCTTTCAATAAAAAGACAAAAAGCAAAAAGATTTTAGGCTATAATTCATTTTCAATAAAAAATTGATCCGTAGGAAAATTCGTGTAACGGTTTCACGACAAAACGACCAAACCGATTCTGATGCAATTTGGCATAAAGATAGCAAAAAACCCGGGAATGGACATAGGCTTCTTTTAAATTCGCGATTTCGTCTGCATCCGCGGTAACGGATGACGAAGTCGCGGGCAAAAGCTAGTAAATAATAAGAAACAAATAAAAAAATACACATGACATTAAAACTAACGACGATGACAGTTGAAAAAAAATAATTGGCGATATATTTTGGCGTCATCCAAATCGTCCAAACAAACTCATTGCGTCAAATTAAATTACAAAAAGAGCTCTCATTGGAGGAGTGAAGCTTGTGACAGAGCTCAATGGAAAGAGCTAAGTGAGGCCTTTGTGTAGCAATGCATACAAGAACCAAAAGCTATTCAGGTTAACAAGGGCATTATTATTTATTAAATTAAAAAATGGCTCTTAGCAACTAACACGGAGTCAAAAATAATTCTGGCTGTTGCAAGCGGGCCTTACATGGTCGAACGCTCATGCGTATTGCATCCCAGATTATATCTTCTTCGATCCGACAGATCAAAAAACAAGTATAAGCTTTCTTTTTATTGCCATTTTGCGTCCACTGCCACTGCTGGGCAACGACCTCCCCTTTCTCCTCCCAAACTTCTGTATATTGTGCGGTCTTTAGCCACGTTTGAACTGAAGACGTGCATTTAAATTAAAACTGCTCGCAATCGTCATCTGCCTAGACTTATCCCAGCCATTTTAGGGTTACTTTTTTATGTTTTATATAGAGCGTCTGCTTATCTGATCTCCACAACCCAATTATTGGATAACACAATACTTTTTGGTAAGACTAGAATTTCTAGCTTCGACTACCCAAGACTTAGGATTGACAGCCGGGATCCTCGGTTTTTATGTGCTCTCTGACGCAATACTTGCCCGATATATAGAAAAATATTGACAATAGCCCACTAACAACCAATTACTACTGAATGCATTCCGGAAGTACCTACAACCACACAAAATTATGAAATTGAACAACAATCATGTAATTAAGCAGTTTTTTGTATCGTGTTCTCATGTACTTGACTGCAGTCTTTTGTAAGAGTAAATTTAGTTAATCTGATCATCACACCACCTTCGCAGCGGTCGAACTCGACGGCAATATTCTCCTTCAGGTGTCTATTAAGACCATCTTTTCGGGTGCATTTGCGCGACGTGATCAGCCCACTCCCACTTTAGAAATTGATTCATCTTCTTCTCCATATTAATCAATGGCTGCATGACTGTTTTAAAACCGTCAAATCGGTCAAAAGAATAATTTCATTCTCTTCGTTTAGTAAACTTATTAGTTAACTGCACCCCTAAGAAACTGCGGAAGGTCGCTAGTAAAGATTCAAAAGATAACACTAACCAAGCTCAGATATCCAAACACGAGTATACCACGTCGCAGCGGCAAGCAGAAACAGCACCGCTTCATTTGAGGTATTTCAATCAACATTATTAACTTTATTTATCACGAACTCAAAGAAATAAACATGGTACTTTTATATTTGGCAGTTCTAAATGCAACGTTTGGTTCACAGTGCGGCGAATAGTGACTGAGTTAGTTGAACAAGGCGTAGGGCAGTCGAATCCAGTGTATTGGGAGCGAAGTAGAATCGTGTCCTACCTAAAAAACCTATGCTGCAATTTTTTTTTAAACGTTGCCCAATACTAGGAATTTATTTTGTGTCGTGAGTGCGTTTACAAACATAAATAAACTCACATACACCAACAGCCAGACCCGGAACAACTATCTATAGGCCATACAAATCATCAAACATGGTAAGGTTTTTTTTAATAGCCTAAGCTGTTTCACTACTGAGGAAAGACCTCGCCCAAGCAAGTGATTAAGAAACAAAAAAAAAGAACAAATTTAGAAGAAGATGAGTTTCGCTCCAGATTTAATGTTTGCCTGGTTGGCAGCCCTGGGGCATCATTATCTCATTTACAAGTCGCGTTAGAGGACGTGAGCCGTGATACACTGCTCTCTAGGATCAGGATTTTCTTTCGGAAATTTTCCTTTGTTTGGTTTATTAAATCCCTACTTCTGATTTTATTTATTCTTCCTTTCATATTTTGTATACTCTTCTATCAGGATAAGAGAGTGGTTTTCTATTATATATTTATACATTATTTAAGCATGTAAGTAGGTATTTTATTTATATTAAAATAATTAAAATTTATTGATGTATTTATTTTGCTTTCAATTTCTTATTTCGACGCTCAAACAATGACACCTGCCATGGTATTCATAGAAGGTACCTTCATCAACATTATCTTCATTACCATTTCAGCCTGTTGCCGTCCGTCTTATTAAAACAAAATAATGCTTGCCTCGTGCTCTAATATGTCTTCATCATCAATGTACTAACGGAACACGTCCACAGCTGGACAAAGGCCTTTGTGGACACTTTCTTACAAATCTGAAAATAGATCCTCAAGGTGAGTTAATTCGTATTCAACAAACCAGATGGCGCTACTTGATACTTCTTAGCTTAGACAAAACTACATCGGTTTTTTTTTCTATTCATTATAAATATTCTACAATAAAAAAAATATATTATTGTAATATAATTTAAGGAAATAAACTCATTTATTTTTAGTACCTACGAAAAAATAAAATACAATGAAATGAAATAAAAATTTTACTAAAATCTAATAATGCCCAGTAGGTAAATGATATTGTATATTCTAAAACCACCATTTTACTATTCATATAGCACAAGACATGGTCTATGTAATGCAATGCTATGGTAATTTTTAAATCAATGAAAACCGAGGAATTCATTCAAATCATTGTACTAAGGAACTAGCACAAACAGGTAAATTACAGACGTAATACGTTAGCATAACATCCATTGATCATCACTATAGGGTTCGCTAGATTATCGTCCCATATAAACAGAATTGGATAAGCAAAGATCTACCACACATATTAGGATGAATGCGTCTTTAAGTAGCGGAAGTATCTTATAAAAGACGATCTAAGAGGATGCCATTTTGGATAAGAGCTGCTCTGTCACAGTCACTGAAGAGATTTGATGTGAAATATGTGTAAAGTGTAGGAAACATGAAGAATTTTTGTAAACTAAAATGTCCTACGATCAGGGCCGTCTTTAACCTGTTGGGGGCCCTGGGCACAATAGGATAATGGGGCCCCTATGACAAAAACAGACCACTAAGTTGTTAGTTCAAACAAAGAAAGTAGATAAGCAAAGTTCTAGGTTTATTTATTTACAGTGACAATAAATAAATAAGAGGTACCTACTAGATTTGAGATGGGCAAAATCTTTATTCAATTCTTCACCTAGAGAATTACAGACATTAGAGACAAACTGGTTAAACTCTCTTGATGCATTAACATAACCTTTTTAATATGGAGAAGGCACGTTTGCCACTGCTGTTACAATCTTTATGCTTATGAAGATTTTCAATACGATTTCTGTTTTTTTTTTCGATTTCTCATTTGGAAATGTGTCTTAAATGTTGTTTTTTTTTTAATATGATATGTTCACAAAATTCTTTCTTCCTTCATTTTCACTATGAACAATTTTCAAGGATTCTGTATAATGTATATGTTACGGCTAATAGCCGAAGTGCGGCTGCACCTAGTTTAGGCCGGCTACAACTTGGTGCAGCCGGCCACTTGCGGTTAAAGTTAGATGTACATCCTACTTATCCTCGGTTAGAACCAAGTTTAGCCTTCATCATAGCGGCTAGAACTAGGTGCAGCCACACTCCGGGGGTAAATTGTCTGTTTTTGTGCTATTGAACCGGAAGAAGACAGAAAGAGGAGCCCCGCGCAGCGTGGCTCCGTCGACTTGACGTCGACCGTCTTCTTCTGCTCAATGGTTTGGTAAAAAATAATCAAGTCGGGGTACCCCAAGTCCCGAGCTCGCAGGCTACACCTAAGTTTAGGACACGCCGTAATTTCGGCGGTAAGACCCGTCATGGAGGATTGGTCACGTTCCGGCTGACGCAGATACTGACCGGACATGGCTGTTTTGGGAAGTATCGGTGTCGCGAACAATTGCCCGGTTGTCACCACTGCGGAGATTGCTTGGAGGACACAGCGCAGCACACGCTGGCAGAGTGGCCAGCATAGGCAGAGCAGCGCCGTGAACTCTCCGCAGCAGTAGGTGACCTCTCGTTCCCAAATATCGTTCTTTCGATGCTCCAGAGCGAGAGTGCATGGGAGGCTGTTGCCACGTTTAGCGAGCAAGTCATGAACGCATAAAAGGTGGCAGAGAGGGTGAGGGAAGCAACTACCTCACTTCCCTCCAGGAGAAGACTCACCGGGCGCCGCAGGGTGCTTAATGACCTCGAGCCTTCATGCGTTGCCGGCCTGCGGGTGGTCGACTCAGGGGCAGTCCACCACCCAGCCAGATGCAGGCCCATGTAGGCGGCGCGCCGTGTTCCGCGCGCGCCAGTCTAGAGGATTCGGCGGCGTTTAGACCGCCGAGGTCGACGGGACCCGCCTACATCATTGGCGGGTCATAGCCTGGCGGGGGGGCGGTGTATGCGCGAGCGAATCCCGTACCCCCGCCCATAGGTCAGTCGAGGAACACCGTGGTGGTTTTAGCCGGTAAGAGTCCGGCACAGCCCCCGTCTTCCCCGGACGAGGGACAGTCCATGAGGATTTCCCCAAGTTTAAAAAAAGGCTGCACCTAAGTTTAACTGCTAGTTTTAGCCGGCTACACCTAGTTCTAGTCGGTTAAATCTAGGTGTAGCCGCACTTCGGGTTTTAGCCGTAACATATTCATTCCATTTCCAACTCTTTCTCATTAACGTCTTTATAGTTAACGACTAGCTGACTGTTATTAGCTGTCTAATGTTCTTAAAGAAACTTAATCGCTGTTTTAGATGAACGCGTAGTATTATAACATAAAGTATGTATTATAACGTATCAATCATGGGAGGAAAGGTTTCTACTTTGATTTCTATTTTTCCATTCAGTTGAAATTACCGTGCATAACCATCGAAAAAGTGGCGTGAGTTTCTACGTCTTCTTCTTTGAGATAGGTCCTTTTAATCAGATTCTGGGTTTTTATTCCTTGGCCGTGGATTCAAGGTAATTAAATTTATCCCTGAGGTTAATAATAAAATCATCAAGTGAAGTAAAAAAAATAGTTGTTTGTATATTCTTTCAAATATTGGTTAGAGCTTCAAATTTCCTATAAATATTATAATGTCTCTAGTTTCGTTTTCTTTGTTTATGACCTTCATGCAAGCCGCTTACTGCATCAGCTCAGACTGACCAACTGGTCAATAAAAAGACTTTTGAAAACTATTTTTCAAAAAACTGAACCATTTCAAAAAACTTGGTTGCCTCTGAGGTATATATAGGTTGTAGACACTGGTCTACAACCAATAAGAAGTATAGGTACTGATACTTCTCCGTCATACTTGAAGCTTTGACTTCTGCAATATTTTATGAGAATATCACGATTTTCTAAAAATAGACATGGTTTCCGCTCAATACTTTGATTTATGCTCCTTAATACGTATAAATTCTTGAAACCTTTCAACGAGAACATGGTATTTTACGTACTTTAAAAGTTCTGGTCAACATGAGACAGATTGGGCGTACTGTCAAGCTCATAGAAAAATATTTTACTTCTGCTAATTTAACTTAAACTATGATTTTTTTAGAACCTATTATTCCATTTCGTCAATACAGATTTTTTTTTAAACTGTTGATAGGCATACGTTTGCAGCTAAATAAGAAATGTTACCTTTTCCAGGATTCCCAAATATTTTATTAAATTCACTCAGTAACTCCACACGTCCACACACAAAATAATTTTCATTGTTGGAAGTTCCGAGGATTTAGTTGTCACCGCGAAACTGAAGCCCTTTCAATGCCAAAAATTTACTACTAATTTACAACAGCTACAATCCGTTTACATTTCTCCAGGACTCTTCTTTTCGATGTTGACAAGTCTATATGTAATCAATCAACTGCTTTACTTCGTGCCAGACAAGTCACCATAGTTTTACTGGGCTTTTTTGATGTGTTAAAATAATGTGCTTCCAATCATTAAATCCACTCAAAGAGCATAGATTTACATTAGAAAGGATTTACATGAAAACAAACTAGAGTTTTTTTTAATTATTTGAAAAATTAGTTCACTGATTATTTAGTCTTCAAAATAGTGTAGTTAGTGTCCCATTAAATTGTATTTTTTATTATATGTTTGAATTAGATATCGGTTATCGTTTTGCCATCTGGCAGGAATTGGGGGCCCCTATCGCTCGGGGGCCCTGGGCAAGTGCCCAGTGTGCCCAGTGGGAAAGAGGGGCCTGCCTACGATACCTGTAGTTCGGAAATGCTGTTTTTGTATACCTACTTACGTTGGGATAGCTGTATTTGGATATGCTGATCTAGTAAGTACCTATTAATATTGTTTATTTGTTATTATTAGTATTCATATAGGTACTTAAAAAGTATTGGTATTATTTATTTATTTTAGGAAATTTAACAAAAAATATATGCAAAACATTACCTACCAATAAAGTATTTCGTACAGGAGACCACGGCATGCACAATAAAATGAACAACGAGGCTAACAAATTAAATAGGTACCCAGTAATAAAATGAATTTTAACAGAGAAATTAAGCACAACAAATTCTGTAAAATATTAGAACATAGATTTACAAAACCACACACACAAACACTGGTATTCAGCTGCATCCGGTTAGACTGGAAGCCGGCCCCAACAAGGGAAAGGCTAGGCAGACGACGGCGGTGACATTTACTTTAAAAAAATCATTTACAATTACTTTATTTACATTTACATGCCTACAAACTCTTGTAATTGTATTCATATCGAATTTAGCGTGTATTTTAGAAAGAGTAGGTAAATATAAGTACCCAATTATCGGATTACAGGCCACAGCATCATAATATATCATTTGGACGCAGTCTTGTGATAATTACTAAAAAAATATTGTTTCCATAAACATGACCCGAAACTAAATCTCTGGAACATTGTAAATAAACAAATTAGTCATTACAGTATCTTGTAAGTAACGATAACGAATTCATAAATATTTACAATAAATAATTATAAGTAACTTGACGATCTTCATAATTCTCTGGGATTTCTTAGAAATTATACCTAAAGTTAAATTATTTTGGTAAATAGACGAATTTTTAAGTTTATCTTGAACATCACTTACGTCGGTGAAGGAAAACATCGTGAGGAAATCTGGACTTATAATTGATATAAGTCTGAAATCTCAAATCCGTGTTGAGCAAGAACGGTGATCAATGCTCGTACCTTCTCTGTGTGAGAAGAGGCCCGTGCCCTGCAGTGGGACAATTATAGGCTGGTATAATTATATTATTACTAGCTGACGCGGCAAACGTTGTTTACCATATAAATTAATTTCCCCAAAAAAATCATAAAAATCGGTCAAGCCATTTCGGAAGAATACTATAACAGACACTGTGAGTCTGTGACACGAAATCTTTATATAATAGATATATTTAACAACAATCTTATGGCAATAATTTTTATTAATATCTTGGTTTGCTCATCGATACTTGTGAAATGAGCGGAAGAGCTGTTCGTCAGTATAAATATTAGTACTACCGTACAGTAGCGACACGCTCCGCCTCCCTCTGAAACCGTTCCTCACCGCTTCCCGCCTCGAACGAGTGCTCTGGGAACTGCGTTTTTGTTCGAGCGGTCTGTTCTGTACAGTCTGTTATTTTAGTAGTAGTGTAGGCAATTATATCGTTACGTTTCTAAGGAGCTTCGCGGGTGTGCTATAACTGTGTTTGATAAATAAATAAATGAAATGTACTTAACTAAATATGAAATTGAATACTTGCCCGCCACTAATTAAATAACATGCCTTTACTGAGTTGTTCAATTTTAGACCCCCATAGATTTTGGACGATAACAGTAAAATGTGACGTCACTTATTGGCTAATTCCATTGACTATCAATTTCAAAGCCACTAAAAATTCGAATTGTAAACCCGTTGCCCCATCAATGTCTCATGTATCGTGGGTTTACAAAACTCACATTTACAAACGAACTCACCCGAAGCGACTTCCTGTAGGCCACTCAAACATTTTGTTTCGTGCGGGACGCCCGCGACCCGCAGCACGACAGCCAGTAAGATTTGAGAAAATTACCTAAGTCTTCTTAGGTAACTGAGAGGAAGCAAAGACAATGTGATTATCTAGATGTTACATATTAATTTACAGACAACGGACTCTCCATAACATTAGACTTCAATATCTTTAGGTTTCCTAGGTCAGTGACAAATAAAGCATAACAAATATTATAGGTACCTTTTGTGTGTGGCACAAAGTATGAGTAGGGATGGTGCGTATATACTGGTACAGGTATAAATACCCAGTATGCGTTTACCAGTACGCAGACCGGGTATGAACGGCAGAGACCCGGTCCGTACTCGATAGGTACAATGTCGAGCAACGCGCCGAACATAATCGTATGACGGTACGCGGTACCACGTACTTATTATTATCTACACCACTCAGTATCGGGTATGACGTCATACCCAGTACGGCGGGTGCGGCGGCCCATTAGTTCATAGAGTCCGTCCAACAAAAAAAGTCCCGCGGAAATACATGGAACTAACAAGATTTGTTGGAGGATAGCATACAGTCGCATAGAAACTAGCGCCGCGTCTGCGGAACTCCTTTCGTTGGACGGACTCTAGCGACCGCCCGCCGCGAAGTTACCCGAATGGTTACGGCGCGCCTCCCGAATACTCCCGATCATGCCCGTATTGAAAGTTTGAAACGTAAGATTTTAGGCATATTATTTTGATTTGAATTAGTTTTTTCCAGAAAAATGGTTCTTTACGCTATATAATAAAGATAGAGGTGATTTTAGTGTGTATGAAAATATTTTTATGGATTTTGATTTTCTGTATATATAAAATAAAATAAAATATATAAACTTCGGAAGGTTCACGTTCATTCAAAAAAAATCATCTAAATGTTCCAATGGTCGTTCAATAAAATTGAGTCTCCAAAAGGCGACCGCTAAAGCCAGGTCTCGGAACATACCCATAGGTATTTTGATACTGGGTTTTAGTACTGGGTATATGGCCATACCCATACCTTTGAGGCCGGGTATAGAATTTTGCAGGTATATCTCATGCCTTGAGCAAATATCTGTAAATGAATAGTTATATTGAAGAAATGGAAAAACAGGTCCTAACAAAATTAATGAAGTAAACCCTTCTAAATGTGAATTATACCTTGCAGACATTACTGACAGACAATCGACCCTAAAGAAATGTAATGCCCCAGACATCAAAATTTCAGGCAAAAGTTCTTTACATCTCCTGGGTTCTCCTATTTTGGAAGATAGTTTTTCACTTTTATTGAAGAAAACACTTAAACACTAATGATATTTATATTTATTTAACGAACTGGACGGATTCCTCCAAAACTGGTGTGATGAGGCCCAGGATCGGGATAGATGAAAGGCATGGAGGGAGACCTTTGCCCAGGAGTGGGACAGAAAGGTTAAAAAAAAAAAAATATTTAAGTAAGTATATTTCGGATAGACTTTCCAAAATTAATCTACATTCGACTTTTACCCTCATTAGATGTTGTTGTTTTGGCCCAAATTATATGTACTACCTCCACTCTTCATATTTGTGGAAGAAGCCACACCTCTTGGACCTAATTGATCAAATGAATAAAAATACTTTAACATCAATTTTGAATGTGGCCCTGGATGACCGAGCGTGGCTACAAACCACACCACCCATTCGTTTTGGTGGTCACAGCGTCCGCAAAATTTTCAGTGTCAGACTTTGAAGTGCCGTGCTTGGCTGATGCGGTGAACGCCTGAAAAGTGGCTTGCCCAGATACAGATCGGCCCGTGAACCCATTTTCCCAGAGACAGTGGCATGAGCCGCCCTGAAGGTTGGTACGGAATAATCTAATCAATACGTCTACCAATTCTGGTGACCGTGCCCCTGGCTGTGGCTGAGTGGGAGCCGGGCCTCTGGCTTCAGGCACTTCCGTCACCCAACATCGGTACCATGCTGAGTGATACTACCTTCCGTCTCGCTACATGCCTGCGTCTGGGCGATCCATGCGGGGCTCCGCATCGCTGTCAGTGTGGTGAAGCTGTCGACTGCCTCGGACACCATGGCTTATCCTGCAGTAGGAGCGCAGGCCGAATGGCACGGCACACCAGCAATAATGAAATCCTCCGTGGTGCTCTTGTCATCACCGGGGTGTCTGCTATTTTAGAACCCAATGGTTTAGCACGCGACGATGGGAAGAAACCAGATGGGATAACCATAATGCCTTGGAACGTGGGTAGGCCTTTGGTGTGGGACGCAACTTGTGTCGACATCCTTGCGCCATCTCATCTTCTTAGCACGACGTGTTGTACTGGGGCGGCTGCTGCAGGTGCCGAAAATCCCAAACGGCGCAAATATAATAACCTTCTTGGAAGCTATATATTTGACCTGTTTGGGGTGGAGACCATGTGGCGGCCATGTGGTCCGAGTGCCCATCTTGTTTTTCGGGACATCGCCAAGCGCCTGATCGACTCTTCATGTAATCCGAAAGCTGGTCTATTCTTGGGTCAGAGAATTAGCATTGCCATACAACATGGCATTTACAGCATTTACAGCCTAGCATTTAGGTTTAAAAAAAGTTGTCAAAAGTATTTCAAAAACCCGATGGTCAGCCCGAGCTGATGCAGTAAGCGCCTTGGATTAAGGTCATAAACAAATTATAACTCTGATGTTCATGGCTAAAGACGATAAAACTAGAGACGACGCTCTTAATCTGTTCTGAATAATGGAAAACTTTGAATTTATTCTAATATTGATAAGAAATTTTGAGCTCTACCTATATTGGAAAGAAGAGACAAACAAGTAGATAATTATGTTCAGAAAGAAACAATAACTAGACGTTGTAACAAATTTGTTTACTTCACTTGATGATTTTATTATTTACCTCAGGGATAAATTTGATTATCGAATCGTCCCTAAGAAATAAAAACCTAGAATCTGACTACATGGACCTATCTCAAAGAACAAGACAAGTCGTAGAAACTCACGCCAGTTTTTTGATGGCGCCGTCATTTCAACTAAACGGAAGAGAGAAATTCAAAGTAGAAACCTTTCTTCCCATAAGAACATTACACAAAGCTCAGGTTTATTTTTTTGCTTGAAGACGAGCTACATTTTGATGAGTTGAGACAAAGTTGCAAATAATTACCTGAAATCTGTTATAAAGACGTTAATATGAGAAATAGTTGGAAATTGAAAGTATGCATTTAACAGAATGCTTTTAAATTGTTTATAGTGAAAATGAAGGAAGAAAGAATAGTCTATTGTAAATAGGTATATCATACTTTAAAAGAAAACAAAATTGAAGACATTTCCAAATGTAGAAATCGTATTGAGTTTATTTTTTAGCATGATGGTAACTGCAGTGGGGATCCTTCCTTCTCCATATTAAAAATAATAAAAAAGAATGAAGAAGTGCAATGCTTCAAGAGAAATTAACCAGTTTGTAGCTAATGTTCATGTAAGTGAAGAAGTGGTTAAAGATTTTGCCCATCTCAAATCTAGAAGGGTAATAAATACAAATCTTTCCTCTTTAATATTAGTTTCGATTTAGTGTCATTGTAGATAAATAAAAAAAGCTTTTTACAAAAAAGACAACCGCCTTCAAAAACTAAAAAGTGAAAAATAACTTTAGCACAGAACACACATTGACTTTAGTTTCGAAATTCGGTGACTTTGGTCTGTTTGTTGTTTTGTATTGCCACCGACTTTCGAAACTAAAGTCAATGTGTCCTGTGCTAAAGTTATTTTTCACTTTTTAGTTTTTGAAGGCGGTCTTTTTTGTAAAAAGCTTTTTATTTCCCGCTTTTTAGTACGCCCTTCTCATCCAAATCTATTAAGAAGAGATTGAAAGTTAACTACTCCAAAGATTGAAGAAACTAAAACGTCGTCTGTGTAAAATTTTTGGGTATTTGTTGATTTTTTCAAAAAGTGCAGAATCAATTTCGATAAAATTGGTATGGATATCCATAAAAAAATTTCAAAATCGAGTTACGTTTGCCGGAGAAATCGCGTAACAAATCGCACACATACCTACTTAATGCAAATTTAAGACTTATACGGTTTTCTCATGGATGCCATTGTCAGAACTGGACCAAAAAATAAATGGGACCACACGGGACAAATAAAAAAAGAATCATCAAAATCGGTTCACCCAGTCCAAAGTTCTCAGGTAACAAACATAAAAAAAAATACAGACGAATTGATAACCTCCTCCTTTTTGAAGTCGGTTGAAAATAAATCTGGAACTTTACTTATCTACTTTCTTTGTATATACCTACTAACAAAATAGTGCTCTGTTCAGAGTTTAGGTCATAGGGGCCCCATTATCCTATTGTGCCCAGCGCCCCCAATAGGTTAAAGACGGCCCTGCACACATGTCGTCATAGTTTTACTGGGCTATTTTGATGTTTAATTTTTTTATCTTTTATTTTTTATTAAATCCACTCAAAGAGCATAGATTTACTTTAGAAGGGTTTCTTACAGTTTTTTTAATTATATGAAAAACTAGTTCTCTGATTATTTTTATTCAAAACGATGTAGTTATAGTGCACCATTAAATAGTACTTTTATTTTTACCGTTTGATTATTTCAAAATATATATTTTTTAAATTATTAGATATCGGTTATCGTTTGGTGATCTGGAAATTGGGGGCCCCTATCGACCGCGGGGCCCTGGGCACGTGCCCACTGTGCCCAGTGGGAAAGAGGGGCTTGACTTTTGTTCAATGTTAAACTGTCCTTTGTTCCAAGAAGTTCTTACCTATCAAAATTATTAAATAGTCCATCATAATTTTATTATATCTTACACAACTATACCTTGTTCACAATAAGATTAGACATTTACAAAAATCTTTTTTACAGTCCTTTCAACCGATTTTGACTTATATTGCGTAGGTAGCTTATCACAATACACAACTACAACACAACAAACAACAACAATATGTTGTTGTTGTTGTTGTTTATTATTATTTACTTATTATTATTTACAATTAATAACTGGCTTGGACAGAGAAACACGCGCACGCCGCACGGCTTACAACTATAGCAAAAAATGTCGTTACAACTTTAAAAAGTTTCGTTACATGTTTTCCGTCTAGTCCCCTTTTCGCAACGCGCGATAAGGAACTACGTTCCAAAAACGCAAAAAAACCGCATCAATTTCCGTTGCAAAGTTTTAAATATTTAAGCATACATAGGGACAGCTGACTAGCTGATGCTCCTTATAACATTAGCTATCTGCCAGTGAAAGTTCTGTCAAAATCAGAGATTAGCCCGAACAAACAGACAGCAAGATTTTTTAAAGTCGATTTTTTGATGAAAGTGAGTGAAAACCTCCATACATGCGAAAAACATAACTTTACACGAGGAACAACAAACTGCTCCCTATATTAATTTATTTTAATTCCAGAGCTTTTTAAATTTTGTGTCTTATAGTGGGTAGTTTAGATACATTTTCAAATACATAAGATACATTTTTCAGGTTATTACCGTAGAAGCTTAAAACGTCGAACGTAATATATAACGAAAACCACATAAGTAGTTTACCTGAGAGGCTTTCATAAAAAAAACTTGGGTTATATAAAATAACTCTTCTTAGGCAACTGAGGGGTATGTTACACATTCAATTACAGATAATGGACTCTCCATACCATGGTTATTAATGAAATAGCTATATTATAACTGAAAAATAGTTTTTTTCATTACCTAAATCTGTTTTATTTTTGCCTAATAGAATCAGAGTGAACACTTGAAGAGATTATGAAATAATATGAAATAAAAATAATTGATAATTTTCCATACTCATAGTATGGAAAATAATCAATTATTTTTATTAATTAACCAGAATCGACGCGCATCACACTGGAGTGGAGTCACATCTCACGAGTTTCTCATTAACTGTCATAAACCGCAATACATTTTGTTTCTGACACTAGACCGTACGATACAATCACGTTTTTTTTTAAATAAAATAAAACTGGCCAAACTTGCCTTACTGAGGTTTTCACTCTAAGGCGACGATACCTAGGTCCCGTTTGGCACCAGTTGTACAAAACTCCTTTTCAATAAATGCAAGTTTAAAAAGTTCTTCCTATCTGTATTCCAGACATTAGCACTAGTCGCGTTCCCGATGCTGATGTACGAGATGGTGGACGAGCTGACGAGCGACAAGCCTCATGGAGATGGAGACATGCACTACAGTGACCCTGCCGTACACCTCCCAGTTATTGTGACTGCTGCATTGGCAGATATCGTGCTGACTGTTGTTCTATTAATCGGTGCTCATAGGGTGAGTCAAAGGCCTTTGATAGATCGGAATGGACCTTGCGGAACCCCTGTGGGTTGTAATGGACTAAGATCTTTGAATCGCCAGAACTATGTCATTTTAGCATGGCTAATATTATGAGAATATTTTAATGGATATTTTGAGGTATATTTTGAGGAAAGGGCCAGAGTTGGAAAATGTAAATATACATAAGTAGGATATTATTGGGCATTCTACCCCACCTGCGGTGGAGTAGAACGCCCAATAATATAAATGAAATCCGCAGGTTCGACGTCTATTCCACGCATCTACCCCACCTGCGGTGGAGTAGAATGCCCAATAATATACATGAAATCCGCAGGTGTGATTGATTCAAACATATAACATAGGTACTTTCCGTTAACATAATTAGGTCTGTATCTGAATGAACCAGTAACCGAAAATTCAGGACAGATTGTCTCATGTCTCTCCACATACTTAAGAATGGTGCATTGCCGCTTAGGATTACACACATATCCGTTTTCGTGACCAGATTGGCTCGAGGACATCTGAACTTTAGGATACCACGTACATTAAACTAAAATTTAGGACAGATTGTCTCATGTCTCTCCACAAAAGTAAAGTAGTACTCACCTTTAGGCTCACACATTTTTTCTGTGACCAGATTGGCTCGAGGACATCTAAATTTTAATTTAACACATTACAGACGATACATCCTTTACGTCTCGGATTCATTTAATTATACTCACCAGCTTAAAACAACTATGAAACTTACTATACCTTGATTTAAACATACAACACACATACTTTCCGTTAACATAATTAGATCTGTATCTGAACGAACCAGAAACCTAAAATTCAGGACTGATTGTCTCATGTCTCTCCACATACTTAAGAATGGTGCATTGCCGCTTAGGATTACACACATATCCGTTTTCGTGACCAGATTGGCTCGAGGACATCTGAACTTTAGGATACCACGTACATTAAACTAAAATTTAGGACAGATTGTCTCATGTCTCTCCACAAAAGTAAAGTAGTGCTCACCTTTAGGCTCACACATTTTTTCTGTGACCAGATTGGCTCGAGGACATCTAAATTTTAATTTAACATATTACAGACGATACATCCTTTACGTCTCGGATTCATTTAATTATACTCACCAGCTTAAAACAACTATGAAACTTACTATACCTTGATTTAAACATACAACACACATACTTTCCGTTAACATAATTAGATCTGTATCTGAACGAACCAGTAACCTAAAATTCAGGACCGATTGTCTCATGTCTCTCCACATACTTATTAGGATGGTGCATTGTCGCTTAGGATTACACACATACCCGTTTTCGTGACCAGATTGGCTCGAGGACATCTGAACATTAGGATACCACGTACATTAAACTAAAATTTAGGACAGATTGTCTCATGTCTCTCCACAAAAGTAAGTAGTGCACACCTTTAGGCCAACACATTTTTTCTGTGACCAGTTTGGCTCGAGGACATCTAAATTTTAATTTAACACATTACAGACGATACATCCTTTACGTCTAGGATTCATTTAATTATACTCACCAGCTTAAAACAACTATGAAACTTACTATACATTGATTTAAACATACAACACACATACTTTCCGTTAACATAATTAGATCTGTATCTGAACGAACCAGTAACCTAAAATTCAGGACCGATTGTCTCATGTCTCTCCACATACTTATTAGGATGGTGCATTGTCGCTTAGGATTACACACATACCCGTTTTCGTGACCAGATTGGCTCGAGGACATCTGAACTTTAGGATACCACGTACATTAAACTAAAATTTAGGACAGATTGTCTCATGTCTCTCCACAAAAGTAAGTAGTGCACACCTTTAGGCCAACACATTTTTTTCTGTGACCAGTTTGGCTCGAGGACATCTAAATTTTAATTTAACACTAATCAGACGATACGTCAACCTTTTACATCAACACGTAACAATCAAGTGGTAAGCGTGGTCACACGGATAGTCGATCCTTGCCTTGCATGCATAAAGCTAAGGTGCAGATACACTTGACAACGACAACCGGATCAGAACCGTATTGCACATTATTCAATCAAGCGTACAAACTGTGTGTGAATCCGCTGCTGTAGATTGTTCCGTAGACAGTAACCGTATCCGGTGGTTGCATCATAGATGTAAATTAGCTTTATGTTTATTTTCGAATCAGCAAAGTTCAATGTCAATGCAATGCTCGCTTCCCACGGTCGCATCAACTGCATTGCATAATCTAAGTAACATGATCGACTATCATGTTGTAAATAAACACTGAATTCGTCTTTTATAGAATTTCCTAAATATTATTTTCGTATTTATATTTGAAGTTTGTAATCGCTTCTAATTTATTGTGTTTCATTCTTCTAGGTACTAAGACTATATATTTATATGATATATTTTTATCAAGTACAACATGTATTATTGGATGAACCATTACCCACTTCGATCGAGTGCGATTTTAACTTACATAAAAGAGAACCCTGTGCACAACAAGATTATTTGGGAGCATTGTAATAGTACCTATACTAAAATTAAACTAAAGTTGTTATCGATAAATTAGACCACTATAAAACCATAACTCAGACACGTGTGTTCGATTCCCACACGATACAGTTTCTTGGATTCTTTAATTGTGAGTTTAAGTGATTATTTAATAATACGATTAAAAATTTTATTTGTGAGTATTTATAAACGAACTTATTCCACAGTAGTATTTTTATATGATTATAATATTTAGCCCCGAGTTTAACCGCAACTTAACATTAACAACCACACGAATTGGTCAATATGACGTAAACGACATATTTTTTATACAACTGTAAGACATGCACTTTGAGTTTAAAATTGAAACGATCTATTTTATGCTGAAATAGTATTTTTTGTGAATATAAACGAATTAATTAAATCGCTAAATTACATTCGCTCCAGAATCTTCAAAGTGACAAGTAGTACTAGCAGTACTTTAAAATCAACTTTAAATCATGTAAGTGAGTACTTCTTAATTTTAAATTAGTAGTCATAATGCACAGCTACGGACCTGGTTTTTGCCTGCCGGCTGTTGTAATTAGCATGTTCTGTCTATCCATCGTGATTGCTACTCAGCTACGGACCTGGTTTTCGCCTGCCGGCTGTTGTAATTATCATGTTCTATCTATCCATCGTGACTGTTACTCTGCTACGGACCTGGTTTCTGCCTGCCGGCTGATGTAACTGTTCTCAACCTGTTATAAATTGATTATTGTATCTCAAAAAAGACCTTAAACGGTTATTTGTTTTGTTATATAAAATATTAAGTACTTTTTTATCTTGTGTATTAGGTCTGTCCGACTACATAAAGAGCCCGCCGACTGCTACAAAGGTCGTGCCGAGCAAGAGCCAGCCTACGAAAAAAACAACAAAGCGCAAAGCTTCCTCGGTCGTGGAATTAGGATCAAGGTAGTTAATTACTACTTTTTATTTTCTAAGTTATTACTTTCACATATTCTAATATAAAGTAGATTTCAATAGAGAACTTTGATTTGCAAAAATATTTTTAAGTACATACTTACTTATTTTTCGCTCAACATAAGTTTGTATCTAGAAAAGTGTTTCTTCTAGATTATTAAAATAAAATTATTTTTTTACAGTAACAAGAGACCAGGAACCACCGATCTTTTCGGTTTGGAAGACTTAGATGGCATTCCTCCGCAGTCGGAGTTAGGTTCATCCTTACTGTCCCGCGTCGCCAACGGGAAGGTACGACGGACAGCGGACCTAAGGGGCGCCTTCTTTGTGGAACTGAAGGTGTACCATAAAGAAGACATCATCTCCACTGCTCCTGAGGAGCGTTGGAAGAAGTCCCAAGTTGCATTAAAACTGCAATTGGATAAAGGTAGCTCGCAGTGGAACTCACTACAAAAATTCATGCATAAGGCTCACGAGTTGTTTAATGACTCAGAGCCGGTATATTTTAGTGATAAGATACATTTTAAATAAGTTAAACTTTAAATTTGAGGCATCCAAAATAAGATTAAAAATGCAACTGGATAAAGGTAGCTCGCAGTGAAACTCACTACAAAATTCATGCATAAGGCTCACGAGTTGTTCGATGACTCAGAGCCCATATTTATAGTGATAAGATACATTTTAAATAAGTTACATTATTCATTTAAAATTTAAATTTGAAGCATCCAAAATAAATCTTTATTTTTAAACTTAGCAGGTAATTAATTACGAAAGAATGCCTTTCTGCACTGTTTGTAACATATCTGTTGAACGCAGTCATTGGATGGGTCATCTACGCAGTATCGATCATAAAAATAAATATATTTCATACGCTTGCGAAGGTGTTGAATTAATTCATTCTGCATTTCTAAATCGTATAGCTTCTTATAGAATTATTGATACTAACGAAAATTATTCTTTAGATTCGTTTTTGAATAACAGTCAAGAAAAAATCAAGACATTAATAAACAAATCTCTTAGGGATCATATCTGTCTAAAAATTAATTTCGAATATTTTGCTTTGTTTTTGATGGTTAAAAATGATAGTCAGGAGATGAAATCATTTGCTACAAAGAATTATGTAGTACATCAGAATTATGATTATGATTCATTAGCATCTCAGGTTAGAAACACGTTGAAAAAAAAGATAGAAGAATTTCAAGATCGTGACAGTGGGTGGACATTTTTAAACAGTTCGTATTTGGAAGTTAATGTTAACAAATACCAACCTTTGCGCGGTTCAAGCTTTATCGAGTTGCCAACATCAATTAAATCAAAAAAAGCATGTATTAATATTCGCAATAAAGATAATTATTGCTTTTTATGGTCAGTTGTTGCTGCTTTATATCCAGCTAAAACTCATCCTGAAAGAGTATCGTCTTACCCCCATTTTCAAAGCGTGTTAAATATAAAAGACATTCAATTTCCATTGAGTTTCTCAGATATTGCTCGATTCGAATTAAATAACCCTGATATATATATATGGCTTTAAAATAATTCCGTGATTGGACCGTTTTATAAACCAAAATCTTTGAAGAGGAAAGTGATTCATTTACTTTACTTAGAAAAAGATGATTTATCACATTACTGTCTCATTAAGGATTTACCTCGTCTTGTTAAAAAACAAATAACAAGACACCACAGTAAATTATACTTTTGTGATGTTTGTTTAATGTTCTTTGATTCATGTGATGATCTGAATTCACACAGTTGTGGAGGAGTTGCTACTGAACTACCTCCAAAGGGTTCTTTCATTCAGTTTGAAAATTATGGTAGAAAGCAATTTGTTCCATTTGTTATTTATGCAGATTTTGAAACAATGCTAGAGCGGTACGACTCCTGCGAACCTGACCCAACTCAGGCGAGCACCGTTACGAGACAGCGACATGTGCCCATCGCTTTCGCTTATCATATTACATGCACTCTAGATAAAACCTATAATCGTTACATCTCGTATCGTGGTTTGGATTGCGTTTCGAAATTTGTGAAGTCTATCTATAAAGACGCTAAAAAGCTTTATAGAATTTTAAATAATACCATTCCTATGATTTACACGAATGAGAATGCTCTCGACTTTGAAAACTCTGATACATGTCATATTTGTGAGAATTTCTTGTTTGGTGATAGGGTTCGCGATCATTGTCATTTGACTGGTAAATATCGTGGCGCAGCTCACAGTTACTGTAACCTACAATATAAAATGCCTAAGTTTCTGCCTATATTTTTTCATAACTTATCGGGTTATGATTGCCATCTTTTCATAAAAGAATTAGGTAAAGCTCCAGGATCTATTAAAGTCATACCTAAAACAAAAGAAAATTATATTTCTTTCACGAAGTATATTCCGATTTCCGATAATGAAAGCATACAGGTACGATTTGTAGATTCTTTCAAGTTTTTAGGAACAAGCTTAGAAAAGTTGGTTAGTACAATGAAAAAACAAGAATTTAAACAATTAAAATTTTATTTTCCCGAAAAAACACAATTCGATCTACTTACCCGTAAAGGAGTTTATCCGTACGACTATATGTCTCAATGGAAACTTTACGAAGATACGTGTTTACCCTCTAAAAAATGTTTTTTTAACTCTTTAACTAATGAGTCAATTACTGATGAAGACTATGAACACGCTCAGTCCGTTTGGTCATTATTTAATATTCGTAACATGGGTATGTATACAGATTTATACCTTAAAACCGACGTTCTTTTGCTTACAGACGTGTTTGAAAGTTTTAGAAAAACATGTAAACGACATTACAATCTGGATCCCGCGTTCTATCTTACGGCACCAAGTCTATCATTCGATGCAATGCTTTTGAAAACTAGAATTAAATTAGAATTGATTGGTGATGTTCAAATTTATAGGATGATACAATCAGGTATTAGAGGAGGTATTTGTATGTGTTCCAGAAGACATGCCCAAGCCAATCATAAATACTTGGATTCTTACGACCCATCCCTTCCGAATTCATTTATTATTTATTTAGATTGTAACAATTTATATGGCTATAGCATGTGTCAATATTTACCTCATTCGGATTTTAGATTCATGAGTAGACAGGAAATAGATGATTTGCAATTGAACTTAATAGATTTAAGCGATACTGCGGAAAACGGTTATATTCTTGAAGTTGATTTATTATATCCTACAACATTGCACATTGAACATAATGACTTTCCATTTTGCTCAGAAAAATTCGTCCCACCCGGTGGTAAGAATAAAAAATTAATACCGAATTTGTATGACAAATACCACTATATTATTCATTACATACATTTAAAAAAATGCTTGCAGCACGGATTGGTATTACGAAGGATTCATCGTGCAATTGTTTTCAAGCAAAGCTGTTTTTTAAAACAATATATCGATATTAACACCCAGTTACGTCAAAAAGCAGAGTCAACGTTTGAACAAGATTTTTTCAAATTATTGAACAATAGTATTTTTGGAAAGACTCTGGAAAATAATGAGCATCGAATAGATGTTAAGTTAGTAAACAAGTGGTGTGACTTGAACAATAAAACAAAAAAGACTACTTGTGCTGAGAAATTGATCGGCAGTCCATATTTTCATAGCGCCTCAGTATTTTCTGATGATCTAGTGGCAATCCAAATGAAGCCTTCTCGCGTTATTCTTAATAAACCAATATATATAGGATTTACTGTATTGGAATTATCTAAGAGTCACATGTATGACTTCCATTATTCAATCATAAAGCCTTTTTATGGTAACCGAATTGAATTGTGTTATACTGATACGGATAGTTTGGTACAAAAAAATGTGTTACGAAAAATTTTTATATGTTAGATTATAAAAACGTTTTGTACAATTGTAATGTCATTCACAAAAAAAATGTTTTGTTTAAGTCGATAAAACATGAAATATTCACTCAGGATGTAAATAAAGTAGCACTTTCAAGCAATGATGATAAGCGGTTGCTATCGTTTGATAAGGTATCTACTTTAGCTTGGGGTAATGCAACTATATTTAAGTAATGAATTGTCATTATTTTTAATGTTACAGTAGATATATTTTTTACAATGTATTTAGATAACGTTCAAATGTAATGATAATTACCTAAAGTAAGGTCAAATAATGTGTAATGTAATTGTAAAAATTTAAATTTTCTTGGTGCCTCAAATAGATATTATTATTTTAACTGTTACTTATAGCAAATTATGTATAAAACTTTAGAACTTAGTACTTAATTAGTTTTAAGAGCGTTTACGCGACACAGCATTTCGTAAAATTCCTAAAATATAATTTACTAACTTTTTGTGACGTGTCAAGTTATATTAATTCATATTATTAATTTCCAAAACTTCGGACTTAAGTTTGTATGAAATGCCATGCCGCTATGTCATAAGTTTTCTTATATTGGTAGTAAATAAATAAATAGTATTTAATGGTTATAATTATATCTGTTTTATTTCCATTCCTGATTGATTACAAACCACACAGGGCTCCCAGCGTGTCGATACAGGTTCCAACTTGATAAACATAAAATGTTCATTTTTGATGACAAAGGACTCGTGCCTCGAAGTTCGCACGCGCGTTGTAGAATTTGACATGTTGAAACATGAAATTGATTCACAGCGTATGGCTTTATGGAGTCTAATTACATATTAGCCACGTTCCACAGTAATATTATTGTGTAGAACATCATTCTATCATTACACAGTCGGTCGGAGTGGTCATATCACGTTGAATAAAAACAAAACAAATTGTAAGTATTGCACAAGCTTATACATATTTATAAAATTATTTCTTAAGCTGTTAAACATAATTATTATCAATAATTATAACTTTGTTTATTTCAGATCATCAATAATGTGCGATTCTCCTGATTTTATCTTATCACAATACGGTCAAGGTTGGCCAACTCCAAGTTTAAGCTGGCATACTCCAGAGCAACAAAGACCTGAACCAACCAACAAAAAGCCTAGAACAAGACGGGAGGGTTTAAAACGGAAGGCACCTGCTGAACATTCTATAAGTCAATCGTCGTTCGTTATAAACAACGAAAAGAAAAAAGGTTTACGACTGATCCAGATACAAGTGTTAGACATCAGTGAGCGTCAAGAAGCAAGTGCTGCAAGTTCAAGTGACAATGAGAACGTGTTATTAAGTGCACAATATGTAGTTAGTGAACCGGTGGACAATGTTATGGAAGAGACACAATCATTGATACATAAAATTTCAAAGAAACTTTGTGGTGATGATTATTATTAGTAAGTAACTAATGTATCTACCTAGTTGTATATTCAGTAGAAATAAATAATTAGTTTAATATTAGTATTATAAATTCATTTGTTAATTTGTTAGTGTAATAAAATGATTCCACATAGATCATCACAATCTATAAATAAAAATAAAATAATAAGAAAACTTTAAGCCCTTAGTTAGGTTCTTAGTTAAGGTTTTTAGTTAATATGTAAGTTTAATGTAATAAAAAAAAAATATATAAACAAAAAAATATCAAAGGTGTAAGTTTTATTGTAATTAGAGAGAATAAGTTAGAAGAAATAAAATAATTTATTTGATAATGTAGTAGTGTATTAAAATTCTCAAATACATCATAGTTCATAGTAGATAAGTTTCATGTACATACATAAAATATTAAATAACAAGGCCAAGTGTATTTAGTTTGTAATTGAAGTGAATGTAAATGTTTTGTGATTGTTTTTAACGAGAAAACTAAATAAATAATATATTTATAATTTAAATTATCTTTTATTGACATTATAAACATACTCCCACTTTAAATTAGCTCTAAAGAAATGTTCTCATTATGTTATGTTTTAATTATGTTTTCAATATTTTAAAATTAATAGAATACTTACTCAATTAAATTCATTTTATTAGAGCTAATTTTAAGTTTGTTATGTAGTTTACCCGGATTATATTAAATAAAACAACCTCATATACATAATCATTTTTTTATTAACTGAACATTACAAAATAATTTTAAATAGATTAAATATGAACATTCATTTTAAATAGATTAAATATGGACATATTATTATCAAAATACCATTTCTTAATACATATAGCATTATTCAAAGCACAGTTTAGTCTATGATTTACACAGTTAAATTCAGTATCATTTTTACAATATTTCTTTTTCAACCTTGAAAAATTAGGACATCCTTTTTCACCTATATCTATCACTTCACAGTTAACACATAAGTCTTTGATCCACTGAATTTTTTCTAAACCCTTCGTAATAATTTTTTTATTTTCTAAATATGGTAAAATGATGCGATGAAATTCTTTATAGTCTACGTAGCCCTCACTCCAGTAAATTCCTCTATTTCTTTCTAACCATCTCACTTGCTTCTTTTCTTCTTTAGTAAGGGAATGGAATGAATGCGGCGGTTTTACCAGGAACGTCTGTGTATGCTCTTGATTTACAACCGCCACTTCTTTCACGATAAAATTATTTTTGTAATCTTTAAATCCTTGGATTTCTACGATGATGGTATCCGGCTTCATGATATCTTCTTCACGATGTTACTTAAAGGTTTGTATTCAACAATGCAATCGTTGAGAATGAGACAGTATGCTGTGGTTTGATCTGGTATTTCCGAATCAGTCTCGATTTCTACTCTCACATCTACAACTGGACCGGTCTTCAAGTTATCAGCTTGTCTAGAGCAATCAATGATAAACAGCGGAGCCAAATCTTTAAATTGTTTCTCGCTTAATAATGGCTCTGGTCGACGTCCGTAATACGACTGTTGAAATCTGGTATATTGCTCGTATAATAAAGCGATTCTGTTATTAGCAAAACTCGCATTTAGGTTTTCATACGGGAAGTAAACTGAATTGAGGTACACTTTAATGTCACGAACATAGCAGTGATCGAACTGAGACATGTCAGAACTTGCATTGTTCTTTCTATTTGTCTGAAGACCAATAATAACATATCTTGGTTTTTCTATTTGGGATGAAGTTTTGATAGACCAGGTATGCTTTGTAGTTTTAGGCAAAGCTGGATATTCGTAGAGGTCCCAGTTCCTGTATATGATTTGAAGTGGTCGATCTTTTTCTAATAGTTTTAACAAACTAATTTTTTCTTTGTCTGATACTTTAACATGCGGTACACGCCATATGATTTTGTTGATCTGAACGTCATCCACTATTTCTCCAGTGTTAAGTTTTACAGCATTCAAATTAGTGTTACTTCGCAACAATACCAATTCGTGTCTACTATTTATTACGACTTTTTTAAAATCTTCAGCGAAACCTAGAATATTACGGAGTGGTATAGAGGCAGAAAATCTTCCCCCATTAATATTTTTTATACCATCAATATTCCAGCCCCAGGCATTAGACATCTTTGATTCACTCTCATTCATTGATATGAGCGATTTTATAGTTGTAGTTATTCCAGCATTTTTAATTTTATCAATCTCCACTCCGTTTAGTTCATACCTAATATCTTGGAACAAGTACATTAGGGCATTGTTAGTGAAATTGACACTAGTAACCTTGTCCTTCGTGTCTTTTTTGCTAACGATAATAGTTCCTTCCAAATATAGGGTGCTCGCTGATGGTAGTATGTACAAGTCTTGTTGGTTGATAGGTATACGGATTTCATCGTTCCTGTTGAAACTTGTTACGTAGGGCTTGTAGGAATGAAATTCCTTCTATAGTATTATCGTAAGTCGGAGCGGATAAAACGTCTAAGATATTCATTTTAGCAATCCGATCGCTCTAAGGAATGCTTTATTGTCTTTTGATAATTTAATTTTTTTCTTAAAGCGAGGTCTTATTTGATGGGTGGTCCGAGTAGAACTGATATTTTTAATTTGTTGAGACACATTTTTATTGTAGTCAATCATTTTTTCTTCTAAGATGCAAATATAGCTGCACTTCTTCACCGCGCAGGTTGATTAATCGAGTGTTTATATCTAATAGCCTGATATGTATGCAGCTTATATTGTTTTGATTGATCGGAAAGTATATTGCGTTCTTCGGGATTTCTATGATCCTGTATCCAGGTGGCACATTTAGTGCAAATTCGTGGATAATGTGACTTGGTTCACCGTTTATGTATGAACCGCTTATAATATCACATTCAATCCTGACTACGGTCGTAGGTAAAATGTTAACTGGAGACTGTGACACATGCCATTTATTAGCTTTCAAGGTTTGCTTATTAAACCCTAACAGGCTTCTAAAAGAGTCTTCTTTAGTAAAATTTATGTCTTTTGTACAGTATAGAGCAGTTTTCAAAGTATTGTTATTGCACTGTAGTTTGATTGACGCATTTTTTATTTCAGACTTTAAATAATCATTGATATCTTGCAACTCATAAGTGCCTTCCGGTATTTCTATAACTTCATTGATACTATAATAGAACTTATTATTACTTTTATCAATATTTGGAATAGAATTAAAAGTTGAAAAATGTAATAAGGCACACTCATATTCTCCATCTAGTTGTAACGTATTAGGATAGTACGTAGATAAAGTTGAAGAATTTCCAGTTATCGACAAAGTGAGTGACATCTTGCAAATGATTGAAATAAAATAAACACATATATTTATACAATTTTATTCCAAAAAGTCCGCAGATATTTTAAACATAAATGACCACAATTTACTGTGTTGAATTTTTGATATCTCGTGTAGTTATAAGAAACTTTACAGTTCTTAAAATATCCCATCAGCTCCAATGGAGGTTTTAAATTTCCATAGCTATCGAAATATTCACAATAGTCATATACTTTAACATACGCTACCCAATGCGTTCCTTCGTTCTTAGAATCGTCTAAGTTAACGATACCACATTCAATCCGTTTCGGCTTCCTAGGTATCCGATCCTTCATGTAGACCCCACGGAAATATGGGATGTCTCTTGAATAGTTTTGGATATTTATATTAGTTAAAGGACGATTAGGTAGCTTCTTGTTTAGTTTTTTGATGATTTTATGAACAATCCTTTGCCGTTTTTATAGGGCTTAATGTATAAACCCTTGCCCAACATTAAAGCTTCCATAGCTTTATTGTGTCGTTCTGTTTCTTGTGAATTTCGTTTGCTTGCTTTGTAATCATTAACGGTTTTTGCAATGCCAGCTGCACCACCAGCTAGAGCTCCTAAAGCTGATAAACCAGCGAAAATTGGGATTAAAGGTAGAACTCCTCCAGTCTTTGGTATGGGTATTACTCGTGGTACCCGAATTCGATGATGGTTGTTTGGCAATAACTTTTTTGCAACTAAGTAGGCCGCTTTTATTAAAGACTTACTATCTTTGTGTTTGAGTTTCTTAACTTTTGATTTTATTTTGGAAACTAAGCTTTTAAATGTTTTAACGCCGGATCCTAACTTTAGTTTGGCTTTCATGACTTTGTTCACTAGCCATGAGCTTAGTTTTTCACCTCTCCCTGCATCTTTTGATTTAAGTCTTTGTTTAGCCATGTTAAGTAGTTGTAAATCAGCTTTGTGACGATTTGGTAAGTCTGTATGGTTTGCGTACGCAATGTCGTGTTGCATACAAGCTTCGTCTAGCTTATTTACACCTCGGTCGCCTCGCGCTATCCGTTCGTGAAGTTTGGTTCCTGGTCCGCAATAATTGTATCCGGGCAAATGAACTTCGAATGGTAGATTATTAATAATGTTATTAACTAGTCCTCCACCTCGCATTACTTAAAGTATAATGGCAGAATTTTAAAAAATAATGGTTATATAACATCTTAACCCATAAGTGCTGTTTTGTCAATCCAACTGTTTTCTGCACTGCTTAAACCTAACCATTTGACATATAATTTATTTCCTTTCTTCTTCAACACTTTTTCTATCAAATAAACGTTAGGATAGTTCGATTTTTGAAGTTCTTGCTCATAAAAAGCTCCTAATATGTTCTGCTTTCGTTTATCTTCTATATAATATGTCACTGGTAAGGTTTTATTAATCTTTTTTACAATAAATAATTCAGTTGACCAATTAGGAGTATAACCTTTCTCAAAATCATGTTTGTATTTACTTATACGAACACAATCGCCAACTTTGAATTTAGGCTTCCACTGAACTTAATTATGTTTCTTGATTTTTTTAATATTTTCTTTTATTACTGGTTCATTCAATTTGTTCACATCAATGGGTTTAAATTTTATAGTGCGATGTTTTGTGTTGTTATAGGTCTTTAATATATTATCCAATGGCAGACCTAACCACTTATAGTTCCCACGGAGACTAAAATATTTATACAATTTATTTTTTACTGTTCTTATCAGTCTCTCTACAATAGATGCATTTTTAGTAGAAAACGATGAATAATGGTTAATGTTATGCTTCTTCATTAACGTTTGAAAAGTGTTGTTATAAATTGTAAATTATTGTATATTTAATAATAATATAAATAAATTATAAATTATAAATTAACAGGATTTTTATTGCTGCTAAGCAGGATATGTTGAAATGCACGAGCAACATCAAATTTATTCTTTGATTTTAACGGTTCTGCCCAGGCGTACTTTGAGAAGCAGTCAATCACCACTAAAATATAATTATAACCCTTGTTATTCTTTTTCAGGTTTTGCATGTCCACCAAATCAGCTTGCCACAAGTCGTGGCAAGCTGATTTTCTTCGAGCCGCTTTGTGTATTTCATTTACAATTTGCTGTTTTGCCATTACGAAGTTTTTAGAAGTAATTTATCTACATCTGCTTTGGTATAAAACTTATCTTGCAAATGAGTTAAAACCTCAGGTATTTTTGCTTTTAAAGTAACCTGAATTGTATGCTGTGTCTCTTTTATAATTTGAGAACGCAATGAACCAATCAGTTTATTGAATTCTTTTATCGTATTAGCATTCAACTGATCTACATAAGACTTATTCACTGCATCGTCTGCTTCTATGGGAGATGTAATTCCTCTCAATCTGGATGCTTTTAAATCAAAATCTCCTTTTTCCGACTTCTTCAATGCGTTTTCATTAAACTCAAGCAGTTCTGATAAACGCATTCTTTTATGAATATTATGACCGAATTTATCTACATTCATATTGAAGGTGTACTATATTGAAAGTCTGATAATAAAATGAACACTGGAAAGTTTACAACATTTATTTATTTATAACTTTACTTTCACGCAATTCTTCAATAATACATATAATTTCATTGTCTAATCCTGTGTTACCAGCATCTCTAGACGCAATTAATAATTTCAATCTTTCCACTAGTTCATTGGGATCATCCCAATACACTAAATCTACATTTTTTCTCCACTTTTTTGTTAATGGCAAACCCTTTCCCTGAACTGCAGTGTTCAGTTTAAAAAGAGGCTTAATAACTTGCAAATATTTTTGCCCTTTATTACTTTTTATCGGCTTATTTGGCTCGAAGTCTCGACGATGTGCATTTGTATCAAGTAGCATCGACTTATAATGTTTCATATCGCTTTCTGTAACCACGCTTAAGTCTACGTCTTCCTTAAGCAGCAACTGTTTTAAACCAGGTGTATTTCGGTATTTACGTCCAGCCACGGCAATGTACTGATCGTTGATCAATATACAAGCAGAACCTAACATCAATTTCCCGCGTTCTGCTCTAACACCGAATGGAATGTCTGCCAACGCTTCTGAAGATACTGACCAGGATGACGTATCACAACCTTGTTTGCTTTCAACTATTGATTGATAAGAAGAGTCACTGCTGATATCGGATTCATCTTCATTGTCATTATTGCTACCTACGCTACCAGTTCTTTCTTTCTGTGAAGTTTCGTCAGTAAACGGAACTTCAACAAAATCTTCATTAGTACGCAAGGGAGGAGCTTGCTTATTGGCGTTAGCAATTAGGTTGAGGGGTTCTATGACAGGCTTGAAAACAGATTCCAGTGCTTGTTTGTTGTCAATGTCCGCATCTCTCATTTTCCTTACTTTTTTCTTTACAGCTTCTGTCGCATCAACAATTTGTTTTTTCAATGATTTTTCCATATTGGCAAAATAGATCGTAATTGGTTTAGCGTCACCAAAAGAATAATAATGTCGCACAGGTAAAGCTCTTATATATGTGTTCGTGTTCTTAGTCAAAAACTACAAACGTATCAAATTTACTTCTATAACATCCTTTGTTTTTGGAACAATCTTTATTAATTACAACATAATTGAAAGGTACACTCCATATTTTTGAACACATTTCACGGAATTCAATCCAAGTCATATCAGTGTTGACATGTTCATCGTAAACATGTCTCATATTTCTTTCATCTTGCTTAAAAAGTACGATTAGGTTCGCGTTGTCTCTTACTAACTGCTTAGGAATTTTACTATATGTCTGATTTAGATAAAAACAATCGATGAACTTGTGTCTTCCCATTGCAAAATAATCCCGCATGCTACTTTGATTTTCACAAGCAACATCGTCAAATACAATCACAGAATTCGGTTTTGCGTCCTGAACACTTAGTACTTGCTCATTTTCATGATATTTCTGAAATGACGTGCCTGGTACCCGTTGCAAAACTTTTTCTAAAAATACGTACTTGGGTTGTTGCAAGGTTTTTGAATAAACATAAACATTTTGAAACCTTAAACCATTCTCGTGTATAAGGAGACCAATTAATAAATTAGTTTTTCCACAATTTGATGGTCCGCAAATGATGCATCGTACCGTTTTAGGTAATAATTTTCCATGGCGAAAACCAGTCTCCTGAGAGTGAACACAAAGTTCGTTTACATGTAACGATTGTGGTTGTTTTACAAATTTCATGACGACTGTTAAAGCGGTTTTATTAATAATGAGTAAATTAACGTATTACATTGACATTTATAACTCATTGTCGCTAACTCGAGCAAATGTACGACTCTCACCATAGCTGTCCTTCAATATAAGATAGCGATTGTTTGATTTTAACCAATCAACCATCTGCTGGTAGAACAAATCTTCGGTTTGGACTGTATACGAGTCCTGGTATTTTGATGAACCGTTATCTGTATTTTTCTGTCCAGTTTGCAAATCTTGAATAAAGATAATCTCGCCGCTAGAATTCCTCATAATAAGTTTACAAATATCTTTAATATCAGATTTCTCTGAGCTATGCATTGTAGTTAACTTGGTTGAAATGTATTTAAATCTATGATATGAAATACAACCTTCTTACTACAATAGTAAGAATCGAATGTGGTGTTAAATTACGGCGAACAATTATTTATAAAAGTTGTTTTCTTTCACTGCGTCTACTCTAGGATATTATTGGGCATTGTCATACTCCACCTTCCGTTTCATCGCGTGGAATAGACGTCGAACCTGCGTATTTCATTTACATTATTGGGCATTCTACTCCACCGAGAGTGACGGAGGCGGAGCCGAAGGAACGAAGGTGGGGTAGAATGCCCAATAATATCCTACTTACATAGTATTTTCATTCTTCCAATGCAGGGCTCTTTTTCAAGTATCAGGTATAGAAGGTATTTTATTCATTTACATTCAAAAATGACCGCTGTCGTTTTACTAGATAATATTGTTAATGCTCAAACTTTCAACCACGTGACTCTGGGATTTTGGACCATAATGATTCTATTATTTATTTATAAGTACTTCATGCACAATGGTACAAAGGCGGTGAAATTATCTGATTTATTTTGCGTTTACTTTGTGACCGCACATATTATATAATATGTAAAATGAAAGAAAAACAGAGCAAGTAATAAATGGTTACCAAAGATTTAAATTTCTCTATATACCGTCATGCGTAATTTGCTATTCATTTTATATCAGGCGAGACTAAAATTAGTAGTAGGTACTCTTAGCTTGAATTTGTTAATGTAATTTTATCTTCCATGTGTACAGTCACGAGAATAAATATGTATACAGATTACTAAATTCAAAAGCAATGTACTCGTAAAATAACTATTTTAACTTATATGTAGTTTGGGATCAAAAATACCCTATTCGTAACCCCATATCAATTCAATCAATAATATAGGAAAAGATCAGTTTAGAATGAGACCAACTGTTTACATGTTTTTGCTCGTGACTGTACAACCAACCCACGAATTTCTCCCATTTTTCAAAGAACATTATAATTTGAATGCTGATTTCATTTTTCTAAGCACTTTGTATCTTCATTGATCTTTTTCTGCTGGATAGTGATAGTTATAAAATTGGTATCTTGAATTAGTTTGATGTAATTATTTGTTTTAGAGAGAGTTAGGGGGTTGACTTGTTTTGTCAGAATTAAGTTCATTCATCAGGTAAAGTTTTTATTCGTATAATTCCAGAAAAACAAATTAATGCTGAAGATTTACTTCTACTTCGCGACGGTCTCTCAACTGATGACACTGCTTGCTGACCTGCCCTTCTTCGATTACACGGAATACAAGAAAAACATTTTGTACTTATTTTTTGTAGGTTGGTATTACATTAGAATTATAAATATTATTATCTCATTGTCAGCACATTACATTATTGTTACGAACAAGACCATTAGTCAGTAAATCATTAGGTATGTTGGATACAGTCAGTATTTGTTCTTGTTTTACGTTTCCAGTATTTTACATGTAGACTACGTATCTTTTAGCTACATAAATCAAGTAGTTTTCGAAATACCGAGTTTATATACCGAGTGATCGTTCTCTTTTATAATTAATACTAGCGGAATTGGCAGACGTTGTCCTGCCCTTAAAATTAAAAAGTCCTACAAGTCGACTGCAGTGCCACATACCGGGTCCAATTGTGAATTTAAACTATTCTCGAATCCACTGGAACACACACAAACGATATCATCAAAATCGGTCCAGCCTTTCATACACACGCACAGAAGATTTTTATATAATAAGATAAGCGATAGTTCTCTAGTGTCCGTAAATGATTTGTACCTTGTAAAATATTATGTTATAAACATTGAACATAGATAATCTGCCCAGCCTTTTCACTACTACGTTGGGGTCGGCTTCCAGTCTAACCAGATGCAGCTGAATACCAGTGTTTTACATGAAGCGACTGTCTGTCCGACCTCCACAAAGACGATACACCTTAGTAAGACTGGTTATCAGACTTCCAGGCTGATGACAGACGGGACTAACGGCTTTACGTGTTATCCAAGGCACGAAGGGGTCTCCGTATAAAATCCATTCCCAAACCGACCGCGGTAAGCGTCGCTTAACCTTGACCGAACCAGTGTCTTTTACTTAGCCACGAACCCCCTTCACAGAATACAGATAGCTATCAACAAACTACAACTACTACGCAAAATACGCGCTGAGACGTGGAGTTGCATACACCAGCCCGTTTTACCATACCATACCATCTGCAAATTAACTAGCTAGTGGGTATCAGGTCAGAGGTATTCAACATCTTCAAGGCTAAGAAGTCCATAATATACTTTAGTTTACGTGTTTTAAACACTTTTATGCAATAAACATCGGCGTCCGAGTTGCATCAGAGCTGATTGTGCACTTTCATGTACGCATTACAACACAATGATAGCGCACACAATATTTGGATTTCAAAACATAATACGATTCCATATGTGTAAAGTATATCAGGTATATTACTTAGGTACTTTCAGAGAATACTTTTGTTACACCAATATAGGCTATCAACAACAGTAAGTTGCCAGTACAAGAAAGGCTGACGAAATTTTAGCTTTTGAATGACATCAGTATTTTTTACCTGTACAATCTATCCTATCACTGTACACTGCTACACATAGGCCTTCCTTTAACTCCGCCACAGCACTCAGCCCTCCGTCTTTAACTTCCAGTCGGTCTTTAACTCCCACCCCCTTATGAAGGTCATTTGCTTATCTAGAAGGTTTGGTCATTCCCACAATAAGCTTGCTAATATCGACCCTATGACTCGTCTTCACCATCGGCTATCGATTAAAATCCTTCGAGAAACATAACGGGTCCACTGCCACTTCAAATTGAACTTTCCAAACCTTTGTTCTTTCTCGGATAAACTCATTTCGTATCTTATCTTTCAAATTATTTGATGTTTACTTGAACAGCCCTAGCATCAGTATGCTAGAAGATACTTATTGTCTATGATGTGTACTTTTTTTGTGGTGTACTTTTTTTTAGCCAAGTTGCCCGAATAATCATTGATTATATACAAAATTTCCTATCACTATCACTTCTATTTTTACAGATCAGCTATTGTCATTTATATACATTACAAACTATATATACATATATAATATTTACAATACTCTACCCATCTTTACAAACTTCACTTATTAATACTTATCACAATTACTATACATGGTTATATACATTAAATATTATGCTTTATTTTATTCTACAAACTATATTTCATATTATTATACATATAAATCACACTATTTACATACAACTTAATTACCAAAAATGAATAAGACTAAAAACTTAAGAGTTGGACTATTCAATGCAGGGTCACTAGGCACGCGACAGGATGAGTTTGTGGTGGCTATGAGTAACCTATCAGTTGACATCATGGCAATAAATGAGACCTGGCTCAGGCAGGGAGAGGAGGGTCGCGCGCCGAGGGTACCGAACTACCAGCTGCGGCACGTGCCGCGCCCCGACGCCGTGCGCGGCGGCCGCGGGGGCGGCGTCGGCTTCTACGTGCGCCGCGGAGTCCGCGTGCGCGCCGCGCCGCACCCGCCCGCGCCGCAGGTCGAGCAGATGTGGCTCAGAATGAGCATCAATGCACACTCGATCATCGTCGGTACTGCATACAGGCCACCGTGGCTGGATGTGAACGTATTTCTTGATGCGATTACCGATTCCCTTGCCTCCTTTGCCAGCGCGGACAAGGTTGTCTTACTTGGTGACTTCAATATTGACATCCTAAATATAAATGATAACAAAACCAAATTACTTAAAACATTTTTAAATTACTGCAACCTTAATCAAATTATACAAGAGCCAACACACTTTACAGATCATAGTCAAACTTTAATTGACGTGGTATGTACCAATGCCCGAGTGTGTGGGGTGTCAGTGTCACACATACCGGAGTTCGGTAATCATGCAATTATTTCGGTTGATTTGAACTTTAAAATAGAGAAGCCTACTCCAAAATGGGTTACATATAGGCCGCTTAAAGACATCTTGCCTGAATTCTTTAATGAAGATTTATACAAAATGGACTGGGAATATATAGAAAGTCTTGATGATGTGGACACAATGGTGATGACATTTAATAATTATATTACTACACTATTTGACTTACATGCCCCTTAAAAGAATTTTAATAAAAGAAAAATCTTGCCCATGGATAACTGATACTGTTAAAGATATGATGAGGCTGCGTGACAAGTGCCATACTAAGTACAAAGCTACTCAATCAGAGCGCCTCATAAAGTCCTACAAAGAACTTAAATATCTGGTTAGAGCAGCCTTACATAGCGAGAAATGTGCATACTTTAAGAACTACATAAACAAAAATATTAAACAACCTAAGAAATTGTGGAAAAATCTCAAGTCAACTATAGACATTGCACGAAAATCAGAAAACAGGTTGCCCTTTTTTTGCAATGACCCAGAAACTATAAATCAGCACTTTTTGGATGTACCTGGCACGGGAAATGTTGCGGCTACAGATTTAACATACTTTGAGCAACACAGACATAGTAGTAGCAGTCATTTTCAGTTGGAGCTAGTTCATGAAGACGACGTGCTAAAGCTTCTGCGTGGTCTTAAGTCCAATGCTCAGGGTTCCGACCACATCTCTTTAGAAATGCTGATGATGACACTTCCTCGTGCACTCGCGGTCATTACGACTATCATTAATAAATCGATTGCTACCTCTTCCTTCCCGAATCTGTGGAAAATGGCAATAGTTAGACCAATCCCAAAGGTACCTAATCCCACCAGTGTAAAAGACCTTCGCCCTATTAGCCTCTTGCCATGTCTCTCCAAAATTCTAGAGAAGGTAGTTTGTAACCAATTTAGATCATATTTAGAACGGAATAGTATTTTGCCAGAGTTTCAATCCGGTTTTCGCAAGCGGCACAGCACAGCAACAGCCCTACTAGATGTGGTTGGGAATATACTGGAGACTAGAGACCAGGGTATGGGAACCCTGTTGGTCCTGCTGGACTTTTCCCGCGCTTTTGACTCTATAAATGTGTCATTGCTTCTCTCTAAGCTGTCTTACTATGGTTGCGATACAAAATAATACAATTAAATGGTTTAGCAGTTACCTTAATAACCGTTCGCAACTTTTACAGTTGACGAGGGATAGTGATGGCGATATTGTGTCCTCCAACCTTAAGCGCGTGGATAGGGGTGTGCCACAGGGATCAATCTTGGATCCGCTTTTGTTTATTTTATACAGTGCTGATATCACCAAATGTCTGGGCGATGCAAAGTTTCACCTCTATGCTGATGACTTGCAAATATACCTCCCCTTTCGTCCCCAGAATACCGTTGAAACTGTGAACAGAATGAACGAAATTTTGGAAAAGGTCTCTGACTGGTCAAAAAGAAATTCTCTGGTTCTTAATCCAAGTAAGTCCAAATTTATTGTGTTGGGTTCCAGGGAATTTCTTAACAAAATTTTGGCTTACAGATTGGATTTGAGCATAGATGATTGCAGCATGGAGCAGGTACAAGAAGCACGTAACCTGGGGGTAGTCTTTGACAGCCAACTGCATTTTGAGACCCATGTCATGGAAGCTGTACGTAACTGCTTCTACCGACTGAAACTCTTGTATCGTGTTCGCCCTTACATAAGTGTGGATATGCGTGTTATGTTATGTGAGTCACTTGTTTTATCCAAACTTAACTACGCTGACACTGTGTATGGGACGTGTATTCTCGGCAGAAGTGAGAAACTGATCCAACGAGTGCAGAATGCTTGTGCCAGGTTCTGTTATAATGTCCCTCCCAGATCCCACATCACTCCTTTTTTAAACAAGGGTAATTTGATGAGAATGTCAGCACGGAGAAAACTCCATCTGGCTACCCTGCTCTTTGGCGTAATTCTCACTAAGACACCGGTTTACCTACATAATAAGCTAGCTTGGTCGCGTGATGTAAACAAAATCAAAACCAGAGCGTCCACCTACCTTATGTTAACAGGAACGCATCGAACGGCTGCCTTTCGCGGTTGTTTCAAATTTGCTGCCACTCGCTGCTGGAACGATTTGCCACCTCCTTTTCGTGCTATAAAAACAGTCCATACCTTTAGTTTAAAATATAAAAAACACCTACTACAAAAACAAAAGGACTATAATAGCTGAAGTATTTTACCTTTGGTTTGCACGTAGCTGGGAATGCTGACCTCAGTGAAACTCGGCAGCGAGTGTCTTCTCTTCTTTTATTCCTTTTAATCATACAGATCACCGTATACCGCTTTGTGTTATTAATAATACTTGTTGTTCGCTTTTACATAAGGAATAACTCTTTTTCGCTTTAAGAACTAAGACGACCCACTGACCAAATTCCCTGTCGTGATCCACACCACACATAAGAGATTACAGTACATAATTATTATACATGAACTTATCATAATACTACATACACATAATACACTTTTTTAGTTTTATTTGTTGTCAATTTGAGTCGTCGGTGTCCCTTTGTTTGTCACAAACTCACAACCACAGAGTAATATAATAAACCTCTCACAACGCCAGCGGCATAGACAAACAATGTGGAAACACATTGGCCGATAGTTGCAACATTAAAAAAAAAAATAAAAAAAATAAAAAAGGAAAAATGCTATATTATGTATTCACTTTTATTTATTTATTGTTTTAATAACTTTATATAATTAATAGTTATGTCGGGTTTACATATTACATATTTTTTACATAATGTTAGCTTGCATATTTTTGTAGATATTTATTATTACAACTTTTTTATTTATTTTTTTATTTATTTTTTACCTTAAGTCATGACTGTGGCCGCCCGTGGCATCTCTGCAAGGCCCTGTCAGAATACCAGCGCTGCGACATTTCATGTCGTAGCATTGTGCTGAGACAGGAGCCTTTTTGGTCTCGTACAGGTTTCATAAGGCTTTTCTTTTTATGTTTTATTGTTTTATATAACCCTTTTTTATGTTGTGTTTACCTGTACGAGGTTACAAATAAACAATTTTTCTTTCTTTCTTTCTTTCTATATTGCATATGAGCAGCACCGGATTAGCGTTTAACAGCGAATCTACCATCACCAGCCAAGCACTGAAGGATGTGTGCGTTGTAAATAAGAAAACATTTTTTAATAAAATTTAAAAATGTGTATATTTTGGTTTTAAATAAACATAACGAGGGTAAAAATATACATAATCAAGCCCAAACTTCTCTGATATTTACATTATTGCCATTACCTATTTATCATACCTGGGAACCGTATGGTTATAATAATATAGTCCCATTTATCGATTTCAATAACGGCGACCCTTTAAACAACTATTTCCTTGCGTGTGTAGGCCACACGCAAGGAAATAGTTGTTTAATGGAAGGAAATATGATTCGCCAGACCGAATTTTGTTTTAAATACCCGGTCACAACTAATAATAATAAAAAAAAAACATTTATTTCAGGCAAGACGCTCATTCGACAAATACATCAAACAAATTACATAAAATTGAAATAAACTTAAAATTAAAATAGACAAAATGAATCAAAATTGTGATAAATAAAATTGAAATAAAATAATACAGTATGTGTATTCTGTTACAATCTCCCTAGGTGAACACCTAGGTGAAGTGAGCTGTCATCCGTCCATCTGCTTTGTCAATCCCTAGCATCGGGACAGATGACAGCTCACTTCACCTAGATGTTCACCGAGGGAGATTGTAGCAGAATAGCACTGCTGGCCCGCAGAGTTAAAGGTATAAATAGGTGTAGGAGGGTTTAGGTCTCTCTTTACAGACTTTACGTATTTGAAAAACATGTCGAGAAAACCAGGACATATAATTAATATAAGTTTGAATTCGCCAATCCGCTAAATAGACGAGTCCTCGAACCCTCCTCTCTAAGTGTCGCGAAGACTTTACATGAGATTCCCATAATAATGACTTATATCGCGTATCTTGTTATGAAGATGGTTACAATAAACATGACTACGATAGGCAAGAATTGTTTTCAATGTAAACTACTCATGATAACTTAACAATAAACTTGGAAAATGTTAGGTTAAACACTAAGAAAATTGAACCATAATATTTGATCAAGTCAGGGAAAACTAAGGCAAAGAGTAAAACAAGACAAATGTGGAAAGAAACGAACAATAATACATAACAATGTGATCTTCTCAAGCGCCTGCGCAGCCTAAGGAGTTTAGGAAGCTGCAAGTTAGGTTAGGTTAGGAAGGTTAGGTTAGTTAGGTTAGGAAGCTGCAACTAGGTAAGTAAGTATACAAACTTAGTTGATTGGTGTATTTTCTATAAAGTATGTATTTTCTACGAAATCAAATGTTGGCGATTGCCGCACTCTCTTTACAAAGTTAAGGGTGACATCACCGGAGCGGCATGACGGCCCTCGGCGAGACGAAGTGCTTGCGCTGCTGTATCCTGAGCCGGATGTAAACACCCATAACCTAGACTCAAAATTCAGCGTGAGAACATAAACAAGAACAGCGTTGTGATTATTGTATTAGGACTATATGTACTGGACTTTTTGAGAGACCTTCGTAAGAAGCAGTCGCTTCATGATTTTTAATGTACTCCTTGTTGTAATATTGTTTGATGCTAATATAGTGTTATAATACGTATAGAGTGGTTTCAATTAAAAGTGAACTAAATAATAGTTAAAATCAGAAGTGGTACGTGACACCCACACATAGCTATGGGTAAACAAAGTAAGCGTAATAAACGCCAAAAACAAAAAACAAAACGCACACGTTCAAGCTCAAGTTGTGGCAGCAGCAGTAGTAGTGCCAGGACTCCGTCACCTCCGCCGAAACACAGGAAACAGGTATCACGTAAGGCTGATACCTCAACTGTGAGTACGAATAACACGTTGAATAACATTATACCCGAATTCGATCCGCTGAGAGACGATGTGAACGCTTGGCTTAGTATTATCAGGTCCTATGCTCATACTTTTTCATGGACTGATGAAATTACCCGTTATCAAGCTCTTAACAAACTAAAGGGTTCCGCAAAAGTGTGGTATGGCTCACTGTTACGATCGGATAATCATTGGCCTATGTGGAAATGGAAGGACTGGACACGTAAGTTGGCTTCCAGTTTTCAAATCCGTCGGAATATGTTTGATCTTTTAAAAGATATTATTAACGAAAAGCCGTCAGAAAATCAGTCTCTTTACGAGTTTTATTTTGAACAAAAATGTAAAATAGATCGTTTATCTTTGGAATTTTCGGAACAAGATATTATCTCTATTATTGTCGGAAATATAGGAGACAGTGGTATAGGCGCATCGATTGAAGCGAATAATTTTGTTACATGCGATAGTTTAGCTAGTTTCTTACATGGTCGAACTTACACATCAAAAAGTGCTAGACAGATAGGCGCAAACACACGCTATAGTCACACGAAATCGATCAGTCAGAATCAGATGTCTGCGACCACGACCTCAGCGACTGTGCCCTCAGCGAACGTAGTGGGCCAAGCCGCTTCTGTTAGCAATAGCCAAGACGTCAGCCTGGCACATGGTCGGAGGCAAATCGAGTGTTTTCTGTGTGGCGGTAACCATAAACGACATCAATGTGATGCAAATAAATGTGATTATTGTGGAAAGCGAGGCCATTTAGAATCGACATGTTACCATAAAAAGAACGCGGTCAAACCAGAGAAACAAGAAACTAAATGTATTACAACCCCTGACCCACGAAATGATAATTAACGTAATTGATTCTCAACCAATTTAATGCAGACCCTTTAGACCAGACAGAAAGATACTTCGCGAAACCGTAGATAAATTTTTGAAAAATAATATTATACGTAAAAGCAAATCACCAATAAGAAAAACTGGCCAACTGGAAGTCGGGCTTGCGCACGAAGGGTCCCGTAAGTACCATTGTCTATACAACATTAGATATCGAGCAAAAAACACGTCACTGGTATGGGAGCCCCTCCCCCTAAAATACTTATTTTATTCTGTTTTAGTATTAATTAATTTGATATTATAGCGGCAACCTACCTATATCTATGAAAATTTCAACTGTCTAGCTATCACGGTTCATGAAATACAGCCTGGTGACAGACAGACAGACAGGCGGACAGTGGAGTCTTAGTGATAGGGTCCCGTTTTTACTCTTTGGGTACGGAACCCTAAAAATGGAGAAAAAGACTGCATTGATTATCGAGCGCTAAATAAGATAACGATTAAAAACAAATATCTAATGCTGCGCATTGAGGATCTTGTAGATAAGCTTCGGGGCTATAAATGTTTAACCAGTTTAGATTTTAAAAAGTGGTAATTATCAAATAATAATGCAAACTTAATGTATAGAGAAAAAAAAAACAGAAACTGAGATTATAATGTCAAAAACGGAAGCGGATTGGTTGCTGTCGGTACTACAGGATGCCGAGTTACAACGTATTTGGGAAATTATAGAATCAGGAGAGGCCGAGAAAAATAAAGATATTTTTAACAAATATGTTGTACTCGGTGGTACAGTTTATAGAAAAACAATCCGTGGTCGCCGATGGGTGGTTCCAAAGAAACGCATTTGGCAAATAATTAAATGTGACCATGACGACGTCGGGCATCTCTCTGTTGATAAAATTCGTATTCTGTGAATAACGCAGTGGATTACATAATTATTAGTTTTATAATTTCTACTTTTTATATACCATTATTATGTAGTTGTTACTTAGTTGTTCCAAATAAATAAATAATAAATAAAACAGTAGAACGAGTAAACAATCAGTATTGATTACCTAGAATGCGACAAAAAATACATTAAAAACTGCATTAATTGGATGTATTTGAAGAATAAAGGCGGTCCAAAAGAAGGAGAGTTATACCATTGAAAAAGTATGGCCCAGCCTTCATATAGATCTTTTAGGGAATTTTGTTACGGCTAAAGCCGTAAAATATATATTTATTGGTCATCGTACTTTTACAAAATTTGTGTTTATTTTGGCCGTTTGTACAACCAAGTCTTCTTGCGTAATCAAATAATTAGAGACGATTTCTAAGACATTTGGAAATCCTCATAGAATTATTACAGACGATAGGTGGAATTAGTGCATAAAAGCCTTACAATAAGGTATAAACAGTCCAGTTTACAAGACAACGAAAACTATTCCTAGTAAAGTTTTTCTCGGATAGACAGCGGGCATAGGGTGGATGTAACCGAATTACGTGAGAGGGCAGAGACAAATATTAAGTCAAATGCGGAATCACAAAAACAGCGATTTGACAAAAACCGTACAAAAGCAAAAGTTTACGTCGACAACGATTTCGTACTCATTAAAATATAAAGTCAGACTAATGACGGGCAAAGTCGGAAGTTGTTACCTGTTTACAAACACCCTTTCAAGTGGGGAATGACAGATGTAAGGTGACGAATGTAAAAGGCAGTGAAGGGAGCATTAAAAAGTATACAGGCGTAACCGCTGCTGAGAACATGAAACCATGAATACATATTGATGATTGGGAGATGAATTAAACATACGTTCTAACTTAAACTATTTCTGTCCGTGTTGGCGATGAAGGTAATTTGAAAATTTTCGTAGGCGTATGTGCGAGTCAAGATAAAATGTTTTGAGTAATTATAATTGTCCTATATTTAATTGTAAATTACACATTAGTGGTCGAATGGTAGGTCCATATAAAGAACGAACTTGGTACGCTTAAGTGAGGCTACATGCCCTTTAAGTGCAAGTGGTTCTGGGACGAACTTGGAACGCTTAAGTGAGGTTACATGCCCTTTGAGCGCAAGTGGTTCTGGGACGAACTTGGTACGCTTAAGTGAGGCTACATGCCCTTTAAGTGCAAGTGGTTCTGGGACGAACTTGGAACGCTTAAGTGAGGTTACATGCCCTTTGAGCGCAAGTGGTTCTGGGACGAACTTGGTACGCTTAAGTGAGGTTACATGCCCTTTGAGTGCAAGTGGTTCTGGGACGAACCTGGTAAGCTTAAGTGAGGTTACATGCCCTTTGAGCGCAAGTGGTTCTGGGACGAACTTGGTACGCTTAAGTGAGGTTACATTCCCTTTGAGTGCAAGTGGTTCTGGAACGAACTTGGTACGCTTAAGTGAGGCTACATACCCTTTGAGTGCAAGTCAAAGTGAGTCGAACTTGGTACACTTAAGTGAGGCTACAGGCCCTTTGAGTGCAAGTCGAAATAAGGCAAACTTGGTACGCCTAAGTGAGGCTACAGGCCTTTCGAGTACAAGTGGTCAAATTCGAATCTTAATAGTGTCGTTTTAAGCGCACATGGTATATTGTTATTGAAGCCTACTTCGGATATACTATGAAATAATGTGTAATGAAAGATGACAGTTAAGACCCAGAACATTCGATCCACAACCAATGCACGTGCGACTGGCAAGCTGATAAATGATTAATAATTTGTGTTTCAGCATTTTATCTGAACTCGTGGGGTACCTGGTGGGACAGGCACCTGCTAGGACGGCCGTGTTGGCGATTGCCGCACTCTCTTTACAAAGTTAAGGGTGACATCACCGGAGCGGCATGACGGCCCTCGGCGAGACGAAGTGCTTGCGCTGCTGTATCCTGAGCCGGATGTAAACACCCATAACCTAGACTCAAAATTCAGCGTGAGAACATAAACAAGAACAGCGTTGTGATTATTGTATTAGGACTATATGTACTGGACTTTTTGAGAGACCTTCGTAAGAAGCAGTCGCTTCATGATTTTTAATGTACTCCTTGTTGTAATATTGTTTGATGCTAATATAGTGTTATAATACGTATAGAGTGGTTTCAATTAAAAGTGAACTAAATAATAGTTAAAACAAATAAAAAAATATTGGTCAGAGTAAATTCGCAGTGACACTTTTGACTTTGACTTGGGAGAAAATTTCAAAAGCCCTCAACTGATAACAGAAATTTTCAACATTGTCTTAAAGCCAAAAATAAATACTAACAAGTGGGTTTTAACACTCCATAAATATACCAAACCAAGCATCGCGAACCGTCAAGTCTACTAACTCGAGCGCAGGTTAGTGTTGCACCAATCGTTGTACTCCGCGCACGCGCCGTCGCGTCATGTCCACCTCTATCGAAACTAGTTTGAAGTAAGTGTTGTGAGCGAAAGTTCTATGAAGCTACTAAATATGGGCTGTGTGTGTTTTGGTGACATCGACTACCTACCTTTATTTTTACTGAATTTAAGATCTACATCTAAAATACAAGCGTAAAGTATCATCTTTTTTTTGGCCGGAAATGTTTAGATGTTATTCCAGTTTTCTTGGAATTTTGCACGTTTAGAAATTGTATTTAGGTATATTGCAGTTATAGTTCGGATCCTATAAGGTTTGCATATTAAATACACTGTAAGTATGTAATAAAAACGTTTAATACCTATGTCTTCGCGTTTTGCGGAAACCAATAGAAATTCTCCGTTATTCACATAAAACGATTAGTACACGAATTTGCCATAAATTAAACTAATAGTTCTATTTGTTCCGTTCTACCAAAATACAGTTTCAAATATTGATAAACATAGGCTGAAATAAAGATTACCTTTTTTGGGATCAAATTTATTCGTGGCATTTTTTTTTTTAAATTTTCTATTATGCTTGCGTTTGGCCGTAACTCACCTGATCTTGAGTGATGATGCAGCCTAAGGTGGAGGATGCTTGCCGAGGATAGACCGGTTAATTCGTACCCTAAAGATACCCAGATTATATTTATCGGGGGGCAGTGAATTCCAGTTTGGCAAAAAATTAAAAAGTACCTACCTATGGTGTCCAAATACTAGATGGAACCGACTGAACAATTTCTTTGCCCTCAAGAGCATTAACGCCGCAAAGGTTTCGGGGAAAGCTTAAACACGTCCATAAAGAGTTATAAAGCTAAAACTATTTTCTAGGGTTTCATACTCGAACGATGGCCAATGGGACCCTGTAACTAAACCTCTCTTGTCCCTCCATCCATCCATCTGTCAACGGGCATTTGAACTAAAATAGATAGACACAAAATTCAAATATATAATCAAGTCCCCCCTAATTTGGAACCTTTAGGTACTTACATTGTTTGGTGGTATGAAGACCTACATGAGCGAGTCAGACTCGTACCTCGCCGTTTTTTTTAATTCTAAACTGAGTCTTTAGACTTGTGTACCTTGTGTATACATACTTAGGTAGGTATCTAATTTAAATAAAATTTTGGACTTGGAATATTGTAAAAGATGCCCTTTAAACTTCCAAACAGACTATGTATGTTTCAGTCGTCCAAAGTGTTACAGAAAATCCAATGGAAGATTTCTTAGTTTCCTTTTAATGGTTTTACGTAATTAGAAGCAATATCAGTTGGATGTATCAACGTCATTATAATGATTAACTAGATGCGATAACCGCTCCGCGCAAACGCTGTCACTGCAGTTACGTCCTGGTTCTTATAGGGTCTTTACAAAACCTTACTAAAGACCAATGATTACTTACTACAGACTAGTATAAGCCATTTTGGTTTTTGGGAAACCAGTTTGTCTGAAGTTTGGTTCTGCACTCAATTTTATAGTTTATATTCTCTCATCCTCATCGTCAGCCGAAAGACGCACACTGTTGAACAAAGACCTCCCCCATAAGGGGGCGAGGGTTTGCCATAATCCCCATGCTTAGCAGGCGTCTTGAGGATCGCACTGAAGTTGTTAAGTACACGGAAGCTGCTGCTACCCGACTACCGGAGTTTCTCTTAGCCGCCTTCTACGACACCCTCGAGATGAAATGGGTGGGCGCTATTCTAGCCCGGACACCTCCACACACCCTCATAAAGGTACATAGTTACAGCAGTGTATTTATACCATTTTGCCTTATGTTGGAATCTATGTGAGAGCTGGAGTCAGAACTAGTTTCGGGACAGATTTCCAGGCTCAAAAAATATATGACTCCTAAAAATCCTCTAACGTTCAATCTACCGCTATATAGGACGCTGTCGGCTTTTCCTGCATTGATTATTAAATCGGAAAGAAGTTCGTAAAGTTTTTATTTCAATCATTAAACTTTGTATTGTTTTACCCTATTAACATTCATCGCCATCATTCTCATTTAAAGTTTAATAAAAATATTTATTAGAAACGTTAAAGTTTGGTTTTTCCATAGAGAACCAGCCTAGTCACGGCACGGTTGGCGCAGTGGCTGAGCGATCGACTGCTGCGCAGCGTGTTGCGGGTTCGATTCCCGCCCAGGGTAAACATTTGTGTGATGAGCACTTGTGTTTGCCTTGTGTCTGGGTGTTGTTTATCTATATATGTATGTATTTACAAAAAAAAAATGTATTTGTGTATGTATATCAGCTGTCTGACACCCATAGTACAGGGTCTCCCTAGTTTGGGGTCAGATGGCCGTGTGTGAAAATGTCCCCACATATTATTATTATTATTATTATTAGTCATCTTATTGCTCACTTCCTTGTAAGACATAATAATTATAACCTATCACGTAGGTCGCAACAGTGACATCGCGGTATCATGACACTGTATGTCTATTCTGTTACAATCTCCCTCGGTGAACACCTAGGTGAAGTGAGCTCTCATCTGTTCCGATGCTAGGGATTTACAAAAAAACTACAATAGGATAACAGCTCACTTCACATAAGTGTTCACCGAGGGATATTGTAACAGAGTAGAACTGCTGATCACAAATATAATAAATAGAAGAAGGGATTAAAGAGACCTTATGGGGTTTAAGAGGCAGTGGGTAATTCAGGCTAATAAAAATTTCACATAGTCCGCCGAATTCAGTTTTATGAGCTAAATCAACATAACACTGGCTGGAAATCTTCGTAGTAGTCCAATACAAGTAAGTACCTAGTCTTAGTCTACGGGGAAACAGTTAATAATACAACACCTAATAGTTTCAGTGGTAAACTACATAATAGTCAACTGTCCGCCTACCTAATGTCTAGTAATCTTCTTAGAATCACATCGTACCAAGTAAACAAGATGGTTTAGATGTCTTTTGAAAAACATGATTAGTTTCTTAGAATTTTTCGTGTTTAATATGTTGTTTTCGTGAAGTCAATTAACCGGTTAAAATCTACTTTTATTGCTATCGTATATCATAAAAAAACTAGCCTTGAAATATGATTGAAGATGCTAACTAAACTGTATTTAGTTACATGTTTTTTCTATAATATTTTAAGTTTTGTTTTTAACGCGCATTAGAATCGTTTGAGTGCTATAATGCATGATTATTTCAACGTTCCGAGAATGCAATACAATTTAAATTAAGAACAAATTAACCATTACGTCAGGCAATAGTTTCCTCTAATTGTATACGCATACCAGTGCCATATCAAACCTTAAAGACATTTCAATAAGGCTTTTAATTCTTTGTACATACCACATTTTTAAGAATGGTCTGTTGATTAGGTGTACACATGGCTTATCTAGGAGACTTTGCTCTGATAAACTGTGCTAACATCCAAATTAATTAATTTTAAACAAAATTATTGAACAATGGCATTTGATTTCACCTAAGTAGCTTACCGGTAAAATTGTTGGTACCGGCTTTAAATCGTAGATCCTAAACTAGAAAATCTGACAACCAGTCTTACCAAAGGGAATCGTGTTACCCAGTAACTGGGTTGTGGAGGTCCGTCAGGCAGTCGCTTCATGTAAAATACAGGTATTCAGCTGCATCTGGTTAGACTAAAGTCACCCCCAACATTCATGAGAAAAGGCTGCTGATGACGACTATTGTTGGCAGCTGATGAAGGTACCTACATACGTACAGTGGGCGTACCAAAAAAGTGGCAAGTGATAAGTGGTTCAGTTTTCCTACATACTCCAGATAAATTATGCCGATTTGATTAATGTTACCTACCGAACCAGTTTGATTTGAATAAAATATTATGAGGAAATTTGCACAGAGGTACTATAAAAAAACTGCGTGGTATTACTATGACTGTTTATTATTTATTCTTTTGTTTAACACTTTATTTTTGTTGAGTCGATTCACTTCAGTAAATTCAGTTTAGTAAACAAAGCTTGTTTTCGATGTAAATATTGCCTTTCTTGCTACAGCGCAGTGACCTAGGGGTCACCCATTCGATGCTCGAGTTGGGTAAATCTGGCATTTGCTGGTTTATAACGCAACAGTGAAAGTCTGTTAGCATTAGTGGTTCTACTTGAACGTACCCTTTGATCAGGTAGTATTAGTAAATTATAATGGCGATTTCTAAAACTTTTTATCAATGTTTTATTTACATAGCTTAGCTTAGAGCTTGTCCACCTTTGAGTGTATCAATTTTCGAAATTTGTTTTTTAGGTTTTCTTGACATTAACGTAAGATTAAGGTTGGCCAATAGAGTTTTTATCTCCCATGACAAACAATCAAAACGCCTTTTAAATACACTAACGGATTTTTTTTTTTTGCATGTAATGTCTCACGATTGGGCAAAGACCTTCTTCAAATCTTTTCAGGTAGGTATTCTTTTCTTGCGTCACCTCAAACCAGCCCTTGCGCGTCTAGATCAACTGGCCATCTATTTTTGGACCGGCCTCGGCGACGCCGTCCAACTTCAGGCACCAAACAATGGGTGCCTGAAGTTGAAACTCTAATATAAATAAATCGTTTAATTACTGCGGGTGTCATAACGAGGATTCGTTTCGAAGTGTCCTTCTGTGGTTAACTGTTAGGTGATTGTCCTTTTCTCATTTATCCGCGAATATATAGCAGGCTCGAAAGGCCTATTCTACTAAAGAAAGGTTCAAAATTTGGTCGCAATCTCATCTCAGCGACAATCACTGTCAAAATCTTGTCAAAAATGTAAGTAAATAGAGGCATTGTTGACAGATTTTAAATTCGAACGTCTTTTTATTCTATCCTTTTATTTTTTTTGGAATGGCATCTCGTTAGTCAACCTTGTGGTGCCCTAAAGTGAATTTAAGGCTTCCAGCCAGGGCAAAATGCTTATACGTAATAAGATTCAATTAAGTACAACGCTATCGCATTGGGTTGTAACCTGCTAAGTTAGTTGTGCTTGTGATAAAAGAAAAACAAATAACTAAGCGACTACACGGTAAGGGCACCCCCTGTGGGGTACGAGCCTTGGCTTAGGACGTCGCTAGGGGAAGTTAACAAAGCGACAGTCTGGATCGGATCTCGATAATTTAAGGACGAATTTAAAGCTACAGGCTCAGTGGCACCGGCTGGCACGAGCAAGGGTCGGGAAGGGATGCAAACAGTAGAATTGCCCCACTGAACGATAAATCTCATCACGATTATTTACACATGAGCTCCTAAGAATACTTAGGCCGAGATAAAAAACTTCCGTCTCTATCTTGCACTTCTAATTAGACAGTCGTGCGACAGTGACAGGAATAATACTTAGCCGAAGCCCATGCGTTTATTAGTTTCGGTCTGAGTGTATAAACGGGAAAGTAATTAAACATGATTAATAACCAATTGGATATTAGATGGTTAATTAACGATCTCAACCGTAACGATTCAGTAATTACATTGCTGTTTTTTATTGAAACATTTTAATATTAGTACTAGCATTAATTGCGAAAGCAGACGAAGTCGCGGATTCAAAAAAGCTTTTATACAAAAAAGACAACCGCTTTTAAAAACGAAAAAGTGAAAAATATCTTTAGCAGAGAACACACATGACTTTAGTTTCGGAAGTCGGTGGCTTTGTTTCGCTTGTTGTTTTGTACTACCACCGACTTCCGAAACTAAAGACATGTGTCTCTGCTGAAGTAATTTTTCACATGTTAGGTTGTCTTTTTTGTAGAAAAGCTTTTTATTTTTCGCTTTTTAGTATCCCCTTCTCATTAAAATCCATTAAAAAACAGCAAAACAGTTAAGACAGAGATTGAAAGTACTCTAAAGGAGGAAAATATAACGTTGTCTATGTAAAATTTTTGGGTTTTGTTGATTTTCTCAAAAAGCGCTGAATTAATTTCGATCGAATCGGATCGGTGAAGGAAAACATCGTAAGGAAATCTTCTAATATATAAAAATGTCATGGCTAATGGCCAAATACTGAAACGCTACTCAATTTTAAGATGCCGTTAAGTCTCGTGCTGTCTCTGTCACTATAAGCACAGAATACTTAATAGTACTACGTACAGAAGGGACACTCCCTTCCCCGCGCTATATCAGATACCGCACCCTCACCCCGCACTTACAGGGGCTAACCGCCGACTCTTTAGCCAGGGCGCTCAAAATCGTAAGAACTGCAGCGCTGTAGGTACTGCTGACACAAACACACAATTTTGCGATTTATTTTGTTTTAAGTTTTATTTATTAGTTTTAATCTCGATGATTCATTTATTTTCCAAGTTTTCGTCGTTTTATAATAATACAATTAAAACTTCCATAATAATAACATACCAACATTACCAGCTATTATTATTGCTCTCTCTCTTTATTGTCTTTGTTATGTACTTACGTCCCTTTCTTTCACGTTCTATTCATTCTTGGAATTGAAAAGTAAACCCTACGCACTAACTTTGTCGCGTCGCCCCATTGCGTTGCCGCGTAATGGTACGGGGCGATCGTGAATTCCATATTTTGTAATTAGGTACCTTCATTTACCATTATTGATGAATAAATAAACCTCTTTACATAATAAATATTATAATATTACTTTTATGTCATTACAAATCCGAGTATTCATAATCAAATATCATTTATTTTATTTATTAGAAATAAATAATTGACCGCTCGTACAAGATCACTTCATAATAATGCTCGAAACGTTCGGGTAGTTCCGTCGTCGTTCGGTTCGCCCGACGCAAAGCGCTCCACTTTTCGCGCCATTTTGTACGCCACGACATCCAACTGATTCAACCCTACTAAAATTCACGCACATATTTGCACGTGTACAGACGTCATTTGGTTTTGTAGTAGTAATAGGTAATTATTTTGCAAGTTTTGTATGAGGTGTCCGAGGTGTGCTATAAGTCAAAGAATTTAGTAGGTAGCGTTTCAGTATTTAGCCAATAGTGTTTGTAATCTAACTCCTCCGAAACTCATATTGACCGCTTTTTATTATGATTTTTGTAAAAAAAAATATGTATTTTTGGTCGAGTATTTTTTTAATTTATATGGCAAAACAACGTTTGTCGGGTCAGCTAGTATAGTTAGTATAAGTCTGAAAACGCCAATCCACCTTGAGCGCACGTGGTGATCAATGCTCGTGCCTTCTCTGTATGAGAAGAGGGCTGTGCCCTGCAAGTGGGTCAATAATAGACTCGGATTAATACTTTATCATATAAACTAAAAAAAAACTAAAAAACAAAAACAACTAAACTAACTCCTAACTCCTCTCTCTAACTAACTAAACTCTGTGTAGCTTCTTTTTTGAAAACATAGCATAGTTTTATCAGATGATCTTACTTTTCCTATTCTTTCAATCTTGTTTATACAAAGTAACTCTTCTACCTTCTTGTATGTACCTATGATTATGTATTTTCTATCTGTGAAAACTTTTAATTGGCCTTATCGTTTTCACTCTTTTTTGTACATACCTTGCTGTAAGTTTTCTAAATAAAAATAAAATAAATAAAACAATAGGGTATTTTACCAAAAAAAAAAGTCCGTCAAATAGATTTCCAAAAAATATTGGATACGTGTTTTTTCTTTTTTCACGTAAATAAAAAATGAAGACAATACAGTGCGTCGAAAACTCGTGTGACGTCACTACGTCAATACACTTTTACTGGCGAAGTGGCGTCACAAACCCCCACTCATGATCTTTGATGCGTTTTATCTTCGTCAGTTTTTATTGATTTGATAAAACAAAAAAATACGTATCGAATATGTTTCGATAATCTAACTGACAGACTAGCTCGATTTTTTGGTAAAATACCCTATTTTTGGCATACCTAAATATTTTTTATATAGACAATTTTGAATCAGATCTAGTGCGCCTTCATTTCGAATGAAAACAATGTAGGTAATTGCTTTGCGGTGGTATCTTGTCAGACAGAACCCAATTTAACTGATAACGTCAAGACTTCAAAGTATCAAATTAAAAAATATAGACATTGTAAAATCAACAGCATTCATTGGTTTTACAATGTAAACACAACAAAGAGTATGTTCACTCCAATGTGAGATGACTGGCAAAAGTCAATGGTCAGTGGGTTGAAATACCATCTGGAATGACGTCATAGGTGACTAGTGACGTAATGTTTACTGAATGTTGAACTAATAAGCTAATAGAATTGTGTCGGGCTTATGCAGACATGATATACTAATATCGATTACGCGTGTTTATTATGTCACAGCATTTTTAGGCTGCGACTTGCGCGTGAGTTTACTAACGGATTTTTGACTTTTTGATAATTAATATAGCCTATATTGCACTGAGGGGATAACGTAGCTTCTTATTAGCGAAATATTTATCAGAATCTGAATCCGCTGTGAGTTTCTTGATTGGCATTCTAAAAACTCGGTTGATAATTCGAATTTACACTAACGCCACCCTTGCGTGCGTGTCAGCGAGTTGAACTAATTTGACAGGGAGATTTTGACAGATAAAGGATGAGTTGACGTAAGAAGTGGCATTCTGTAAGGTAATTTCCCCGTCACTTCGACGCCCACTCATTGGCGTATCTAGAGTTATTTTTCAGGGGGGGCCTGGCCCCTGAGATGCCATGGCCGATGCGATGAAGCAGAGTCGACACCCAATGTTCTGTCAGCGAGTAGGTGCGATTCGATTAGTATCATAAATAACTTTACATTTATTATAAACTTTTTTCTTAGTGACAAAGTTCATAAAATAATAAGTGTTAAGTTATTTTGAATTACCTAGGTTACGTAACGTTATGTTTGTTCCACATGTTTGAACAATGAACTGTAAACTGACGTTTAGTGCTTTTTTTATATTCTAAAAAGTTTGCGTTTGACCGCAACTCACCTAATCTTAAGGTGGAACACGCTTGCCTAGGATAAACCGGTTCACTCGTGCCTTGAAGATACCCATATAATTATCAGAAAACAGAGGGGCGGGCAGAAAATTCCATAGTCTGGCAGTTCGCACAATAAATGTGACAACCATGTGACCGTCCAACTTCAACCATATAGCGGTTACGCTTCGCCATACGGCGAAGCGTAACCTCTGCTCGTTCGATGATGGAATAGGGATGGGGGAATTAAATTGTGCAATTCCAAAGCTCACTTTCCTACCACGTGCCCTAACCTGAGAGTCGTTGTCAATGAGCTTTTCTCTGCTCTGGCACGTCTATCAATAACTTCCAACACTTCTACTTGGTATTTAGCTGATCCATCACAAAGGTGCGAACTTTACTCCATGCACGATCGAACTTGTGCTTGGTATAAGTAGAGCAGCTGTTCCGACGTAAAGTAGTTTCACACCTTTGCGAGGACTCCCAGCTATTTGGCAGCTAATTGGACCTTGGATTCAATGAATGACCCAAAGTTAAGATTTGGCGTCAGAGTAACGCCTAGAAGCTCAAAATGGTCAGTGATCAGGACAGATACATGTCGGAAAGAAGAGGACAGATACATGTCGGAAAGAAGGGGCCAGATGGAAAGGCCTCTTCTTGGCAGAGAAAAGACACGCCTGAGTCTTAGCGTCATTAAACTTGACCAGATTAGCATCGCCCCAATCGGAGACTGACTTGAGGGGCAAGTTCAAGCGTTCGACCATGGAAAGACTGGATTTCAGCCGCATTGGCACGTGCGCTGGATGTGCGTTTCAGCATATTATTGATATGCAGCAAAAAAAAGGGTTGCAGAGAGTACCGAGGCCTGAGGGACACCAGCATTTATAGCCATTCGATCAGACGAGCAGCCATCGATGACTACTCGAATTGAACGATCTCTCAGGAAATCTGATATCCATGTATAGAAACCAGACGGCAAGCCATTTGATGAAAGCTTGCTAATTAGGCCATCATGCCAAATATGTTCCGGGAGACGGCAAGTGCTTCCCCATATTTCTCGATGGCGTCACTTCAGGTTTGAGTGGCGTACGCGAGAAGATCCCCAGTGGACCAATTTCGGCGAAAGCCGTATTGACGATAACTGAGGAGATCATTAGCTTCAAGGTATGCCGGGAGTCTGTTATTGAGGACACGTTCCATTGTCTTACAGATAATGAACGTGACTGAACTGAGCCTATAGTTGGTAGGATCGGCATGACTACCTTTTTTTGGGCACAGGCTACACGTTGGCGAGCTTCCATGACTTTGGCACTAATCCAATCTCGAGAGAGAGCCGAAAGAGGCGTGTCAGTACAGGAGACAACTGAGGTGCACAGATCCTCAGAACAGCTCGAATACCATCTGGTCCACTGGCCTTGTACACATCAAGATTTGCGTTACGCTTTTTGAACCTCCTTTTCCCGAGAGCGAGTATCAGACATTGAGGTCGTGCTTCCAGCTAAAGTCGGGGAAGTTGCGTCTCCTGCATCAAGATTCGAAAATTCTGCAAATAGAGAAGCAAATAGGTTTGCTTTCGCTCCTGCAGTGTGAGCCAAGAACCATCAGGTTTCAGCAATGGAGGCTGTGAGGGACGACAGAAGTTTGACTCGACCGATTTAGCTAGGGACCAAAAAGCTTTACTACCCGCAGGGTACGAGGCAAGTTTGTATAGGAATAAGGGGTTAAATTTATACCTAACAATACATTTCTTACCAGGTAAATAAAGTAATAGCGTAATAAATGTTACAGATAACAATTAACGTCAAATAATATGTAAGTATGTAGATTTCTCGGCCGTAAATGATTTTTTTGTGAAGTTTCTTAGGTGTGAATCCTAGAATTTCGAATCGCTAACCCAACATCCTGGGGTGGGCACAAGACCATACTGGGGTGGGCACGGCCCACCCGGCCCCCCCTCTATATACGCCTATGCGCCCACTTCGCACTCGAACCCGATTCAAAGAGTCAAATATATCTAAGTAATTTTGAACCTTATGCGTAGTGAGAGTGAATAGCGATGTGAGATGCGAGTTGTTGTTTGAATTTTACAGAATCGACCTACAGTTAGGCAGTCGCTCCATGTAAAACACTGGAATTCAGCTGCATTTTTAAACACATATTGAACAAATTATGACCACACTACTTTTGTACTACACTATACTTATTTTTTTTTATGCATGCAATCATTTTTCTCAATTGCTGTTTCTATTTTATAATACTTGTTTTCTTAGGATTCATGGAATCTGTTAATACTTAATATATAAACTATAATATATTTAATTAGCAGACACGCAGTCTTTATGCTCGATGGAAAACAGGTAAATACTTTTAGTTTATATATTAAGTATTATAAGATTCCATGAATCCTAAGAAAACAAGTATTATAAAATAGAAACAGCAATTGGCAAAATGATTACATGCATAAAAAAAAAATATAGCATATGTAAGCATATAGTATAGTACCTATTTAGCACGAAGAAACGCTGATAGGTTGCTAATTGCTATTACGTAGGTATAGTATAACAAAAAGTAAAAAATAAATCATCGTAATTCATATCTGTTTTTGCATAGACAAGACAAAATGGTCACGTTTATCAATAAAAACATGTCAACAATAAAAACTTGACATTTTGATTTGAGACTAGGAAATTTTATGAAAATATGTAGGGAAGCTAAACCACGTTTTTCTGGCCGCCACTGTACGCAAGTATTATATTAATACCTACTGCAAAACATATATATGTATGACTATGTTTGTCCGCGATTATCTCCCGTTTGGCTGAACCGATTTTAATGCGGTTTTCAGAACAGTATTTGTTACATTCTGGAAAAGGTTTTAGTATAAAACAAATAGAAATTTATTCCGCGTTTTTTTTATGAAAACAACAAAAGCCAAAAAAATATACGTAGAAGACGTTTTCGTTTCTTTTTTCTTTGGAGGACTTTCAATCTCTGTTTAACTGAGTTCTGATTTGGGTGATAAGGAGGCACTAAAAAGTAGAAAATAAAATTCTCAGGATTCGCTAATCTCAGGCTCTACTGGTTCAAATTGAAATATTATTAGCCGTGGTTGCATGCCTGTATCCCATATGAGTGCGATGAACATGAATATAATGGCATGCAACCACGGCTTACCTTGTCCATTTTGTACCTATGTCTTGATTTCTGTGTGAAATATTTTCTTGTTTTGTACTTTTTAGATCACTTTTTGTTGTGGTCGGGTTTTAGTTTTTAAACTTTATATTTTTATTTAAACCATTTTGGAGTCACAGCTAAGTATTATATATTTAATAGGTACTAGTGAACCCCTTTCCGATGATACTAAACACGGTATGCGTATCTTACTTTATTTGGTAATCTTTCCTTTTTTTACAATAATTTGTGACAAATTACCACTAAATATTATATAAATTTGAAATGTACTAGTGAACCCCTTTCCAATGATACCAAACACGGTATGCTTGTCGTCATTTTTTTTTTTAATATTGGTTTTTTTGTCCGCCAGAGGGCGCCACATTGGATTCGGTGATACGTCATATAGCCTATAACCAGCGGACGATCAAGACGCTTCTAACGATACCTCATTTGTTCAGTTCTGATAAGTAGTTTAGGAGCTATGAGCGTACAGATGAACATACATACATACATACATACATACATACATACATACATACATACATACATACATACATACATACATACATACATACATACATACATACATACATACATAGATACATACATACATAGCCTGTCAAACTCATAACCCTCCTTTGGCTTTGCCGTAGTCGGGTAAAAATACTTTAAGTTCTCATAATAAAAGAGCCAACCAAAATTCAAAAGTAAAGAAGAACACCTAGTATTGTTCAAATGAAAAAGGAAAAACCTTGCTAATTTAAATCTTTAAAAAACCTGTTATTATCTCGACCTTGACTACCTATTTAATGAATCTTTATTACTCTATACAAGTTCGTACGTAATTATACTGTGTGCATATTTAACTACCTACCGTGAAGATGCGAGAACAGAAACTGACACGTACTAGTACCAGTTGTAAAAAACTGTTTTGCATATTTTGTTTTAGGGTGTTACTGCACCAATCGATCGATCATCGATCGACGTTGATCGATTGGTGTGGTAGCTTTGGCTGATCGACGGGTACCGGTCGACTAACTAATCGATCGATTGCCAGTCGATGGCATCGGTCGACGTTGATCGATTAACTCCGTCTAGAATTCATTACTAATAATAATCAAGCAGCTCGATCGACGTCGACTAATCCATTCTACCATCGATCGATTGGTCTGGTAGAAACTACCGATCAACGTCGACTAATCAATTCTACCATCGATCGATGCCGTCAATCGACGATCGATCGATTGGTCTGGTAACACCCTTTTACAGAGATTTTTTAAATCATTTCTAAACATACCTTCATTAGATATGTCTAATACCCTATTTGTTATAGCAATAAATAAAAAGTAGCCAAATAAGAATAGTACTTATCAGGTTTTATTGTTTAAAAAATGATAATTCAGTAATATAGATATTATTTGTAACCTTTTTACAAAACATATAATTTAGAATTCCCGTATTAAAGTTATACCTCTTATATCTATGGTTATACCACACAAAATATAAAATAAACTGCACTCTCTTTTCTCTAAAGTTAAAAATCTGTCCAGTGTCTCATTAATATTCCGTTATAGTAAAACTTGATAATAATAAGCAACAATCGACTTGACAAAAACCCCGTTTTATTATATTCAGTGAGCAAAGAGGACACAACCTTAGAGCGATCATCAGCCTCCATCGTTGTGCTTACATACCGCGACACAGAAATGATGTTTTATTTAATACTATACTATTAAGAAATCGCAACGTACTAACTTAAAACTTTTTTATTAACAAATATTTCCTTGCGCCATTTCATCTTCCTAGCACGACGTGTAGGCTGGGGCGGATGCTGCAGGTGCCGAAAACCTCAAACTAACAAAAATAATTCCTTAGCCTTAGCCTTCTTGGAGGCTATATGTTTGAGCCGTTTGGAATGGAAACTCTAGGCACTAGGATCTAGGGCCGAGTGGCCAACTCGTTTTTCAAGACATCACCAAGAGGCTGGGCGCCTCTTCGTGTGACCCGAAGGCTGGTCTATTCTTGGAATCTGCATTGCAAGTACAACGTGGCAATGCTACCAGACTGTTGGGCACATGTCGCGTTGACAGCGATTTGGACGAGCTTTTTGATGGGCTTTGAGCAGCTCCCCCCTCACTTTTTCTTGGAATTGTACATAGTACCTATTATTATTTTTATTTTTAATATTTGTATACATTTAGTTCAATGTAACACAGTAAAACTGTTATTACAAATAAAATAAATAAAACAGCAAACAAACCTACAATTCAGCGTTGCCCCATGTCCCAATTTATTAACCGAACTTTCCTATGGTACCTGAAAGAGAAAAAAAAACCCCCAGATAGGGCAAAAGACTTATAAACTAAGCGACTACACGCTAAGGTAACACCCTGTGGCGTACGGACGGACGGACAGTTTAGGGTGGGACATGCTGCATCGGATTGTATCCCTAATTTGGCTCGACACATTCCGATTTTTAACTTGAATTTGAATGTCCCGCGTGGGGGTGACGTTGGTTTTTCGGCTGTACAGCGGGAATTAAGAATTTTCTGGTGCTGAATTTTGTCTATTATTATACTTATGATATTAGAATGCTGTCGAGTTTGGCATTCAAAACTCGGCCTTGCTATTAACAATTTTCTACACGAAAAATCCCAAAGGCAATAAATTTTGGTATTTATTTTTAACTACAGTTACGTACGTAACATATTAAAGTAGTAAATAGATTCTTCAAGAATTCTGATGTGGCATCACATAAAAATTCATGACTCCCAATTATTATGCGCAAGTACTTAGTTATTTTTATACTTCATCATACTTTTTATCCTCAAATCCGTTTGCTCTTGAAAAATCCACAAATTAAAAAAGCTACAGTATGTAAATCCTCAACTTCCAAGAATTTACTAATAAATACAACAAAAGAACGCAGCTTCAACCGTCAAAACAAATCTCCAACTTGTTATTCTTAAGCATTTGTATCCTATGTTTAAGAGTGTAGTCAGACCGGCAAGCTATTAACTGATAGAGAGTGAGCTAGTAAACTGAGATCTGATCCAGCCTGTCCCTTTGCTGCCCTCTCTCAGTGACGCCCTATGCCGAGGTCCGTACCCCACAGGGGGTGCCCTTAGCGTGTAGTCGCTTAGTTTATATGTTTTTTGCCCTGGATGGAGGCCTTAATTTCACTTTAAAGGCACCACAGGAAAGTCCGGTTAAGCAGCCGACAAACTCCTAGCTACTTACTAGAAGATAGCCCACAACCTACTATATATAGTTATAGCTACTAGTCAATAGCTCTCTCAATTTGACCACCGCACCTTAATGTATAGTTAGTTCTGTCCGTCAGAACAGCAAAAACTTTGTTATTATTTTTATCTAACTGAACAAAACCACAGTTGAACACTTGTTTATGTGAAAAAAAACAAAAGAAGCGCGTTGCTCAGGAACCAATGACGTATATCTTCGAGGCCAAGGTGACCGGGTCTCTCGTGCATCATTCATCAGTGAAAGTTTTTATGGGCAGTGAGTCACTCGTTGTTTGAGTTCTGTATGTACCTAAATGTTGAGATGACTTAATACTCTTCTTCTTTAATACTTCTTGAATCTACTTACACTTGCTTCTGTTTGCCTTTTCGCCTTTGATGGCACGCATTATGATTTTTTTTTCATCCAAATTGGCACGTTCGTCAACAAAGACTGACTCTGTTTTACGGTATAATTGATTTCCACTGGGCAGAATCTAGTCCTCCATATTTTTGAATGGTAACTCCCAGCCAAGCTATGTATTGTTTCAATTTAATCTCAATACTCAATATATTTAGGTATTGCATCCACATGTGAACTTAGAGGGTAGGTCTTATAGAGATGAACATTGTGGACCCCGTCGGGCACAGCAAAAGTAAAAGTAGGAGAGAGGAAGAGGGCTTTTGTTTGACTATTTAGTTGATTGTCTCTGGTTCCTATCTACTTTTATATCGTGAGTATCGTGTGTAATAGGTATGTCATTACATGCTTAATTAACAGCATCTTTATGACATTGGAGATATTTATAGATGTTGTTACGAGAGTTTGTTATAGTGCGTCTTCATCTACTTGTGTGTTTATCGGCCTATTTTATTCTTCTTCTATTCGAGTCGATGGATTTTATTTATTTATAATCCGTTGGACTGAGACCAATAAAAACTTTTTTATTGGTCTGAGCGGTATATGTATATCTAACCGATTACGGTTTAAGTCCAAACTGAGTAAGACAAACCAAGAGAGACGTTTTCACGTTTTTACAGAATATCAGCGCTGTGACGTTTTTTTAATGTTACAGCACCATGCTGAGATAGGAGCCTTTTGGCCTCATACAGGACCAACTTTCATCTTCATGTTTTTTTATTTTTTAATGTTATTTTTGTGTGTGTTTTTGTCCTGGGGGGCGAATAAATTCTTTTTCTTTCTTTCTTTCTTTCTTTCTTTCTATACATCTTCCTATCTCGTATTTTTTTCGTTATCTAGTTCCGACACGCTACTAGTTAGCTAGTTACTACATTTTATACCAAAAACCAATAAGTAAAATAAAGCAAATGATTGCCAAAACTATTTTTGCGATTTCCCAAAAAAAGGCAGTCTATCAATGGCTTGCGATTTGAGTGTTGGACCCTGTAGGGCTGTAGCTGACCACGTTAATCGTGTATATCAGTTGCATGGTTGGATCAGGAGAACCACACACGTACTCTCCAGTACGTACACAATTGATTTCAGGCGAAAAGTCACGAGCAAATATATGTATACAGATTGCAAAATTCAAAAGCAATTTTCTCGTGAAATAACTAATTTAGCTTATAGATAAAACCTATTTTATAGTAGTTTGGGATCAAAAATACCCTATTCGTAACCCCATAACATTTCAATCGTTTAGGACAAAATCAGTTTAGAATGAGACCCACTGTTTACATGATTTTGCTCGTGACTATATGTATTTGTGGTCTGCCTAGCCTTTTCCTAACTATATTGGGGTCCAGGGCTTCCAGTATATTCAGATACAGTGGTGAATAGCAACCAGTGTTTCACATGGAGCGACTGCCAGTCTGACCTCCCCGACCAAGTTACTGGGTATCACGATACCTCTTGGTTAGACTTGTTGTCAGATTGTGTAGCTTCTGACTGGCCGGATGACAGATGAGACTTTACGTACTTTCCGAGGCACGGAGAGGTCTGGTCACGGGGAGGAAAAGCCTGTATTTAAACGTCAACAGTTAGGTACAAACAGGACCTTAAACTCTCAACCTTCAATTACTTTGTGTTTGAGCTGGTAAGAAGAAAAAAGGCCACAAACTACCAAACAATACGTCATTTTGATACAAGCTTGATATCTATTTGCATATATCTGTGTCGTTTTACGTCATCGGGCACATTTAAATCGTCTAGCTTACAACAGATGCGATGCGATGCTATCTCTGTTGATATCAGCGTGAGCGAAGTTTTGCAAACAACCTGATTGCTGGCGCCTCAGTCTGACAGGGTGACCCCTATTATAAAGGAGGAAGGTTATTATAGAATTTGATTAGTAAAGACAGTCAAGGGGGGGGGGGGGTAAGTTTGGCAATAGGATTTATCTATTTATGCTATTGAGACATCATGTTTCAGTTACATACTTGACGTTTTCACTGTTACCTACATCTTTATTAATAAACGCGGAGTAAATTTATACCTGAGAGTAAAATCAGTTTAACTTACTTTGTTTGTGATTTAAGTCATGCGTATTCATTCCGCGTTTATTAATAAGGGCTGTAGGGATTTAGGCCTTCTCTCAATGAAATTGTATTGGTAAAATTATAAAGCTAAAGCACAAAGTACGTAAGGCTGCGGTGCGCCCGAGCAGAGACCACTCAGAACAAACCGTCATTTTTAGCACGCACACATTGACATTACATTTACAGGCATTCTCAAGCAGTTTCAAGTAGACTTCAGTCTCGAATGTCACGTGTTGTCTAAATTAATAAATGAGATACATTGACATTTCATGACGAACAGGAAAATTTTGTTATAAAAAAAAAGCAAAGAGTTCATATTGTCACAAATAAAACCTACAGAGTCAATACAGTAGCAGCCCTAGTGAGTTTGGCAAGTTCAGGTAATTATTTTGAAAATGGCGGGAGCGGACTTTCTGTAACCTCTATATTTATGGCTAAAGACTATAATGTAACGCGCGGATCTATTGGTCCTATTCAGAAAAATCTGAAAATTCGCTAGAAGTTACGGTATACCTAAGTAGGCAATATTTTAGTATCATAAAAGTTAGGTCACTGTAAGAATATTCACGCGTATCTTAAAATTTAATGAATATCTCTGCTGGCACTAGGTTTTCCAACATAATCGATTTACATTCGATACATCCTTATTCAATCATTGGTAGTGAATTGACATTTATGTGAAATGTGAGCGAAAGAGCATGAAGCAAATCGGTGTTGCGAGCCTTAGGTTAGAAATAATATAGGTAATAATATTGACAAACTGTAGCGGGGGACTTGATTATTGGATAACAAAATTTATTGGGACAGGAATCATCTTGGGGCGGTTGTTGCAGGTGCCGAAAAACTCAAACGACTCAAATATAATTTCTTAGCCTTAGCCTTTTTGGAAGCTATAATATGTTTGAGCCGTTTGGAATGGAAACTCCAGGGTCATTGGGTCCGAGTGCCCATCTTGTTTTTCGAGACATTGCCAAGCGGCTGGTCGACTCTTCATGTGACCCAAGAATTGACCAGCCGTCGTTGGTCTATTCTCACGACACGGTTGGCGCAGTGGCTGAGCGATCGACTGCTGCGCAGCGTGTTGCGGGTTCGATTCCCGCCCAGGGTAAACATTTGTGTGATGAGCACTTGTGTTCGCCTTGTGTCTGGGTGTTGTTTATCTATATATGTATGTATTTAAAATGTATTTGTGTATGTATATCAGCTGTCTGACACCCATAGTACAGGGTCTCCCTAGTTTGGGGTCAGATGGCCGTGTGTGAAAATGTCCCCACATATTATTATTATTATTATTCTTGGGTCAAAGAATCAGCATTGCCATACAACGTGGCAATGTTGCCAGCCTGTTGTCCCGTTGACAGCGATCTGGTTGAGTTTCTTGATGCGCTTTGAGCTCCCACTTCTTTTTTCTCGAAATCTTAAAAATAATAATATTACCTATGTGTAGGTAAGTACATAGGTAATATTATTATTTTTAAGATTTCGTCGTTGATAGCCAATTCCGCGTAACTTACATTGTCAAGTACCACAAATTGCGACCTTATGTAAAATCAGCGAAAGTGTACATTCGCAGTATTAAAGGATGTTAGTTATGCGGAATTGGACAATCAACGACGATTTGTAAATATTTAATAAACTAGCGCTTTTGCCCACGACTTCGTCCGCGTGAATTTTCTCAAAGATCCCAATTTTTTTGACAATGCAATATAGTCTTTAGCACTCAGGGATAACGTAGCTTACTATTCATGTAATATTTTTTTAAATCAGATAAGCAGTTTCGAAGATATTACCCTCTACGTACAAACTAACAAACAAACAAATTTTACCTTCTTTAATATTATAGTACTTATAGAATTATAGATTAAAAATATCTCTGTTTAATAGTGTTGCCATATATTTTTTCTCTTTTATATAGGTAGGTATCGTTATCATACTGTCTATATTATTATTTTATCACAAATTCTGCCTAAAAACCCGAAGGTCTTGTTGGTATTGACAGTGGTAACTAATCACCACCAGAAGGGCACTTCGATTCTAAACGTTTTAAGTAAATTAAATGTCAAGCATTTTTACATTCTAACAGGACATTAGCGAGAAGGTCAGACAGAGTCAAGTACACACTACAATAGCATAATAAATAAGAATATTGTAATTAATTTACGCCTGAAATCCATAATCATCATCTGCCTAGTCTGTTCCCACCTATGTTGGGGTTGGCTTTCAGTCTAACCGACTACACCTGAATACCAGTGTTTTACATAAAGCGACTGCCTATCCGACCTCCACAACCCAGTTATTGCGTAACACTATACCCCTTGGTATAACTAGTTCTCAGACTTTCTGACTTCTGACTACCTATAACGACTGTCAAAGATCTACGAATGACAACCGAGACTAACCGCTTTACCTACTTGCTATCTGAAGTACGGAGGTATCTTGGTATGAAATTGATGGCCATGCAATCCATTGACGATAAACAGATGTTTTAATCCGTAACCGGTAGATTAAATGTTTGTGAATGCAGGTCTTAAGTTTATAAGTTAAAACAAAAGAGTAAATGACCTTAGTCCTTCCTTACATTTCTCAGTCACAAGGATGCACATTGTTTTATAACTGGTTGTGATGCGGTAAATTTCTGGTTTTGCATACATCTGCCTGCCTAACCTTGATGATTGCGGAATCAACCAAACCTTTAAAATAACAATAAAATATGCGATTTCATAGCATAGTATTGCTTTAGCATGTCAATGGCAAACACAAATATGTATTATGTGTGTGTGAGTGTGTTTGGATGTACATGTATGTATGTGTGTGTATATTGTGTTTGTTCCTGTCAAATTCCTTGTTTGGCCTGTGTTCAGCCATGGCAATGCCATCCGATGACATATGAACAGGTGACAGGGCATGCGGCGCAAAATAGAAGGTGGACCATGGTCTGCGGACAGGGACGCCGCATATAGGCACTACAGATTGCCATCACTTGAGAACTCCCGCCAATATTGCATTGTCATATTTTGACATAAACCTGTAGTCTTACGTAGGTACCTAACTATTATTACTAGGTACCTAAAATTGTGATTTGTGGACCCACAAGTAACCATTTTAGTGTTAGTAAAAAACCGTTATAATTTGGCTAAACATCGTTTAACAACAGTTTTTTTTTATTATGTCCCGACTTCTGCAATCTTTAGCCATTTTTTTTTTTTATTTACTATTTATGTCGTAATTTCGTTTCAATTAAATGGAGCCAGCAAAACAAATGACAATAAAAAGAACACCATTTGAGAAAACAATTGACTGTTTTCTGGCAACTAGATTTAAAGATAGTGTGCGTTGGGAATCCCGAACTGCGAATACAATAAAGCTTTTAATTTAGCATTGTTCTAATTACGTACATGCCAGGGTTACTGTGTAATCAGCACAATACATTGTAGGTATTGCAGTTATACCTACCAACTATTTATCAACACAAATTCTCATGTTTAAATATAATCAGTAATTTTTAATCATGGCGCTTTTTTTGCAGTAACTGTCAGATAAACAAAGTAGAGAATGCCCTAAAAATTACATTGGAACCGATTCCCTTGTTCACAAACTGTACTAAAATTAGACGATTGTCATCTCTTACTGTCAGGCAGCTGAAGAAAAGGACGGCGATAGATAAGTAATAAGAGATGTCAAGTTAGTTTTTTCTTGAACGTCGCCATGTTTTTAATCAAATAAGTACGTTCTGACATGACAACTATTTTATGAACATTTTAGATCAACTTAACGTTGACAGCTCTTATTGATATCTGTCTCTTTCTTGTTTTATTTTAGAAAAAGAGATATAAATAGCGTAAAATAAGTTTAGCTCGAGCACAACAGAATTGGCAACAATAAAAATGCTGACAAGTTTGTTTGAACGCGATAATCTCCAGAATTACTGAACTGATTTTGAACATATTTTTCTAATAGAGAGTTAGTTATTCCAGATTGCTATATAGGCTATATTATATTGTAAAAAAAGTAGAGATTTGTAAGAAAATTTACTTGAAACTACCGCATACTTTAAATTTTAAAAGATAGTAGGTAAATAATAAAATAAAAACTTCATAACAAAAATCTCAGTTGCAGTCTGATTCCCGGAATTGTGCCCAGTTGATTGCAATAGGCTTACCGCTATTGGCAAATTAAGATATGCTATGACTTCTCTGTTTACCGGAAATAGGAACAAAGTGTAGTACCTGTATAAAAATATTTAAGCTAAATTCTGTCAAAACGAGGCAAACTCACAGTAATTAACTTAATTACGTCCGACAATATGCCAAATGACTTTAATTACTGAGCAAAAACAATTCATTCATGGGTACAATCAACAAAAGAGTTGAGTAACAAGTTAGTGTCGTCGGATATGGTTAAAGTTTACTTAGAAACCGATGATGTTTTTGAATAAAATAAAATAAAATTAATGTACACTTCCTACTAATATTATAAATGCGAAAGTTTGTGAGGATGGATGTATGTGTGTGTGTATGTTTGTTACCCTTTCACGAAAAAACTACTGGACCGATTTGAATGAAACTTTACAGTAATATAGGTTATTCATCAGAATAACACATAGGCTACAATTTATAATGATTTTGATGATAATGATTTTGATGATAATGATTTTATGTAATTTTGGTCATAATATAACGATACGATACAATTATACTCGGCTTCGTCCTCAAGATTAGCATATATGAGACAACTTGTAGTAACGCGGAGCAGTTCGCCATTTACGCACTTTATTGAGAGTACCTTCAAAAAATAAATATAAAAGAAAAAATATTTATTTTTTATGGTAGGTACTTAATCGTTAAGTTTCTGCATTGCCATACTTTAGCTCATTCGCGTTTCAGTGCTTCGCCATTACGGACGTGCCTTACAAGTCACAAGTGTTTGAAAATGCCTAAGCGCAAGTCTAAAGAGGATCTTGAATACTTACATAAAAAATTACGGAAATTGGAACGGAAAATACGTCGCAAAACTCGATGTGATTCGTCATCCTCATCGGAGTGTGTGGACATCCTACCAGATAATGAAGGTTAGTAATGTACAATCTTTGAATTGTTATATGTTCACTAAGCATATTGTAACGTGCATAATTAGCACATGTCCGGTATTGCGAGCAGTACGAGGGACTGTCTCTTACCGATTCAAAGTATTGCGGATATCTATTGGGCTATCCTTTACTTTGTACATTATGCAGGAATATTGTTTATGCCTAGTAGACAGTTTGGGTTTGCGTGCTTCTCTTTGGAGTTGTCACTACCCTTTATTTAGTTGGCGAACAGTATATTAGGACTGTTTTAAACTAAATTCTAGCTGTTACGTGTGTCTGTTCACTTGCAGACAACGAATTAAACATGGAGTGGGAATCCATAATGGAAAGGCCAGTTGCTGACATAGCCAATAATACTCTGAGCTCGGCAATAGTAATTCCGGCTAGTCAATTGGAAGAACCTGGTTGCACAAAAGAGACCTAGGTTTCTGGACTTGACGAACCTGGTACCAGTGGTGTCACTGGATTGACTGCTGAATCTGTGGAACCAGATCTGCCATTGGATGATGACGTCCTTGAAATTTTGGGTATTGATCCCACAGCTAACACAAAATTTGGCAGAGACATTAACAAGGACCTAGCTATTCGTCTAGAGCATTATGCAACGACTGGCCTGACTAGGGAATTACGCAAAGATATTAGTGATAAATATTTAATTCCGGGTAACTGCAAAATTATCGATGCGCCTTTTTTAAATCCAGAAATTAAAGCTGCGATCTCTGAGCAAATACTCAAGAGAGATAAAAATATTGAAATTAAGCAGAAGCAGGTAGCTACTGCATTATCTTGTCTCAGTGAAACGCTGACTTCTCTTTTCTCGTCTAAATCGAAAGACACCAAATTGATAGGTTCACTTATGGATACAAGTCGTATCTTATGTGACTGCCAGTATAACGACTCAATTACAAGACGGAATTTTATTCTTTCTTCCTTAAAAAAGGACATGAAGGAACAGTTGCAAAATACTAAGGTTCAGGTACTAAGGTTCAGGTTAAGGTTCTCTTCGGCGAAAATCTAGCAGATACCCTAAAAACCGCTAGAGCAATCAACAAATCAGGAGCCGAATTAAAGGTTCCCCCACCAAAGCCTTTTTTACCCAAGAAGCAGGCACATCAAAAAACTGGAAAGCTCCCTTTCCGAACAAGAAGCCACCAATATCAGCAGCGCAGAGGGCGAAGGAGTCAACTTCTCAAAAGAGTCGGCCATCGAGCTCATACAGGCAGTCACATCCTCGGCAGAACAACAGTCGACGATAGACCCGGTAAAGTACGCTGGCAGATTATCCTTATTTTACGACCAATGGGCCATAATAACCCATGACCCCAATGTTCTGTCCTATGTGAAAGGTTACAAAATCCCGATTGATAGCTCAGTTTATCAGATATTTCCACCTAAGATCTCGAACTATTCAAGTTCAGAGAAGGTTCATTTGGAGGAAGCCATAAATAATTTATTATCTTGCGGTGCAATATCTAAGTACAGTCCACGTAAAGGTCAATTCCTGTCTAGTATCTTTTTAATTTCAAAACCAAATGGCAAAAAGAGATTTATTCTAAATTTAAAACAATTAAATAAGTTTATAAGTACACAGCATTTTAAACTTGAAGATCTGCGAACTGCATTAAAATTAATTTCATACAATTCTTTCATGGCAAAATTAGACCTAAAAGATGCTTATTTATTAATGAAAATTCACCCTGATTCGAAAAAGTATTTACGCTTTCAGTGGGAAAATAATTTATACGAATTCAATGTTATGCCTTTTGGATTGAATACCACACCTTATATTTTCACAAAAATTATGAAACCAGTTGCGCGGTTATTGAGAAGTGCTGGACAGGTATCAACCGTATATTTGGATGATTTTCTTTTGATTGGAAATTCGTACAGTAGCTGCTTAGAGAATGTTAACTATACTCTAAGATTACTCACTGCACTTGGATTTATAGTAAATTTAGAAAAAAGTAACCTTATACCTAGTACAATTTGTACATTTCTAGGGTATCAAATAGATACTGAAAACTTCCAGGTCAGTTTACCTATCAATAAAATACAACGTGTTAAAAATGAAATTGACAAAATTAGCAGATTAAAACGTTGCAGAATTAGAGAATTTGCTCAATTTGTAGGTATCTTAGTCTCTTGTTGCCCGGCTATTGAATATGGATGGATGTACACGAAAAAATTTGAGCGTTTAAAATTTTTGAATTTACGAAGAGATAATAATTTTGATAATTACATGAACTTAACTGATTTAATATTACCCGACTTGCGTTGGTGGAACAACGCTATTCAAAATTCAGTAAATAAAATCAAAATTGATAACTACTGCCTGGAAATTTTCACGGACGCCTCAACAACGGGGTGGGCCGCAGCATGCGGTGATGAAACTGCAAGCGGGTTGTGGAGCAAAACGGAACGTAGCTGTCACATAAACTACCTTGAGATTTTAGCCGCTTACATGGGGTTAAAGTCATTTGCAAAAAATGTGCGTGATTGTTCAATATTATTGCGTATTGATAACACGACTGCCATTTCATACGTTAACCGCATGGGTGGAATACAGTTTCCGCACCTAAATGATGTCACAAGGCAGTTGTGGCAATGGTGCGAATATCGCGGGTTACATATATTTGCCTGTTATATTCGTTCGTCAGAAAACAAAATGGCAGATTTTGAATCTAGGCGCATACATCCCGACATAGAGTGGGAACTCGAAAATAAAGCTTATCAGAAAATTATTTCGAAATTTGGTATACCAGATATAGACCTATTTGCTAGCAGAATAAATAAAAAGTGTAAAAAGTACATTTCTTGGCATCGTGATCCAGATTGTTATGCTGTCAATGCCTTTACAGTTTTTTGGAAAGACTTCTATTTCTATGCTTTCCCACCTTTTTCAATTATTCTAAAAACATTACGTAAAATTATCGCAGATAATGCTAAGGGTATACTGGTTGTACCATTTTGGCCTTCGCAACCATGGTACCCGATATTTCAAAGTCTTTTGGAATCTGAACTATTAATATTTAAACCTGACGACAATTTAATTATTTGTCATTCCAGCCACAGGAACATACACACCAAACTTACCCTGGTGGTAGGAGTATTATCAAGTCGGGGTGGCTGAAGAGAAGTATCCCATCTGCTATCGATATAATGTTGGCTTCTCTTTCTAATAACTCTTTAAAACAATATGATGTTTATTTAAAGAAGTGGTTTCACTTTTGTAATTATAACAATTTTGATTTATATGAGGCATCAATTCCAAATATTATATATTTCTTCACTAAATTATTCAACGAAGGTGCACAATACAGTACATTGAATGGTTACAAGTCTGCACTTTCACTTATATTAAATAATCTTAGGAATAATGATGACAGGATTAAACGATTTCTCAAGGGTGTGTACCCCCCCCCCCCCCCTTACCCCGATATAATACTACTTGGGATACGTCAGTAGTCTTAGATTTCTTAGGAAATTGGTATCCCAATACAGATATGTCTATGGAAATAATATCTAAGAAATTAATAACATTATTGGCTTTAGCCACTGCTCACCGAGCTCAAACATTTTCTATGATACAAGTACAAAATATTGAAATATTCGCTAATAAAATTGTCATAAAAATTCCAGATTTAATTAAAACATCTCGAGCTGGTTCAATGCAACCCTTGTTAATACTCCCATTCTTTATGGACAATATTCCAATTTGCCCGGCGAAAGCTCTTATAGCATACTTAGAAAAGACCAAATTACTCCGCAAAGATATTAAAAACCTGTTTATTAGTTTCCGAAAGCCGCACAAAGCGGTCACGACGCAAACATTGAGTCGCTGGATTAAAAAGGTATTATCTGAAAGTGGAATTGATGTTTCAATGTTCTGTGCGCACAGCACGCGGCACGCGGCTACGTCTGCAGCGCACAGACTAGGCATAAGCCTTGATACCATAAGAAAAACGGCTGGTTGGAGCGGTTCCTCCAGCACGTTTTTCAAATACTACAATAGACCTGTAGTTAATGATAATAGTGATGCCTTTGCTAGAGCTGTTATTAATAATAATACTGTTGTTGATTAATATTACGACGACATTATCGACGACACGGTTGGCGCAGTGGCTGAGCGATCGACTGCTGCGCAGCGTGTTGCGGGTTCGATTCCCGCCCAGGATAAACATTGGTGTGATGAGCACTTATGTTTGCTTTGTGTCTGGGTGTTGTTTATCTATATATGTATGTATTTACAAAAAAAAAAATGTATTTGTGTATGTATATCAGCTGTCTGACACCCATAGTAAATAAACTTTTTGTATTTTGTATAGTACAGGGTCTCCCTAGTTTGGGGTCAGATGGCCGTGTGTGAAAATGTCCCCACATATTATATAATTATATATTAAGAAGTTTTTGTATTATTGATTTATGTGTTATCAAAGAAGTAATATTTCTATGTAATGTTTACCCACGTACGGTGTATGTAATAAATAAGATAACAATGGTATAAACATATTTTCCTTCTTACCTCAGTCAAATACCTACTTCTTGCATTTCGTGACGCTCTTCCGTAAGCTCTCAAAATCTACAAGTTGTCTCATATATGCTAATCTTGAGGACGAAGCCGAGTATAATTAGTGATTAAACGAACTTACCTACGTGAAGTTCAATCATAATTATACGAAGGCTTCGTCCGAAAAGATTAGCATCCCAACCCTCCCTTATTTATACCTACCCTGAGAGAGTCACGAAATGTAGGTGGAAGTGGCTTGCTCTAAACTAAATGAGCTAAAGTATGGCAATGCAGAAACTTAACGATTAAGTACCTACCATAAAAAATAAATATTTTTTCTTTTATATTTATTTTTTTAAGGTACTCTCAATAAAGTGCGTAAATGGCGAACTGCTCCGCGTTACTACAAGTTGTCTCATATATGCTAATCTTTTCGGACGAAGCCTTCGTATAATTATGATTGAACTTCACGTAGGTAAGTTCGTTTAATCACTTATTAAGTCGGAAAAAAATCTTCCATCTGAGATCTATCTTGGCGTGCGCTGCCTTAACCAATGGAGTTACATAAAGATGATGTACCGCAAGATTGTTTGTCCTAAGTAGGTCTAAATAAAAGTCCGCGACAGCATACATCTACATTTTATGTGCAAGCCAGTACGACCAAAATTGTGAACCATAAATTTAATTTTATTTGTTACTATTTTACAATGCACATATTAGTATATAATTATCTAACTCCTATCAAAATTAATACATTTCTCGCATTAAGTATTTAATGTAGATAAACTTTGTCTTTCACACTAAGTAATTTGGCCGAATAGTTTAAAAGTTATCACGTTAAGATTGACTTGAACGGAGCGCCTAACGGCGGCCGGCGGCGGGCAGACGTCATTGATGGTTGTTTTTTTTTTTGTTGGCTGCTTAACCGGACTTTCCTGTGGTGCCTTAAAAAATATTATTTTTAGGGCCTCCAGCCAGGGCAAAATAGCTTACAAACTAAGCGACTACACGCTAAGGGCACCCCCTGTGGGGTACGAGCCTCGGCTTAGGGCGTCGCTGGGAGAGGACAGCAAGGGGACAGGCTGGATCGGATTTCCATTATTTAGGGACTAATTTAAAACTACAGGCTCAGCGGCGCGGGCTGGCACGAGCAAGGGTCGGGGAGGATTGATGCATAGATAATACACTATAATACCCCAATAGATGGGCCACTCAGATTTTCGTTTTGTAAAACGTGAGTACCCAAGCCGATAGATGGCGCTGCATGCCTCAATGTGTCCTCCGCTTACGCTCTGTAGATGGCGTTGTTAGTAGTATTTGTTACTAGTATTAAATCCTTATATTAAAGAATGATTCGTACATACATTTACTTTTACTTTGTTAGATAAATCAAAGTAAAAGTAAAATCAAAACATTTTCTAAAAAGCACTATGATGACCATTGATGACAATATCATATCATACATCTAAGAATTTACTTACAGTTAATCAAAATATGTAATAATCAGTCGTCAACATAAGGAAAATCATTATTTAAAATCATCATCATCGAGAGCCTTATCAATAAATGAAGATGGTAGAGTTAAATGATAAATAACATTAAGTTTTTAAAGAATTTATTTCCTTCTTCTTATTATACGCCTAGTATAATAATTTAGAGCTTGTATTTTGGTTTTATTATTATGACACATTTTGCAAGTTTCTTCTAATCCAAATCAAAAAGGCGAAATCGAGGTCCAGTAAATACATAGCGTTGGGTCAATGGTTTACGTATCTAATCACAAGGTCCAAGGAAGAAAAAGGGTCAAACGTTTATAGCAGATATCAAGAAAACAAGCACAGTCCAAAATCGTAAAATAAGAGCATAAATCAGATCACCATAGCACAACGAAACAACAACAAACAAAACAAAGAGTAGAAATGTTTTCAAAAGAAAGACAACGAACTTTTCGCAACTTTCATCATTTACGTTTCGTTTCACTCCTAAAGTTATCATACTACTTGACGAGTCATGTGTTGTTTACATTATTTTGTTACTATATTTTTTAGTTTATATATATTGGAAAACATAATACAATACCTAATAATAATGAATAATATATATTTATTGTAAATTACTATAAGTTTATTGTTGTACTGTTGTCACCTAGCTCTATCTATCGGCAAAAATGCAAAACTATGGCCAATCCTAATCCTTCAGATGGCAGCACCGCCAATAAATAATTTGTTAGAAGCCAATGTATGGAACTTTCACCCCCCTGGATTGATGGTTGTGTTCTGTAGGCATTTTTATTGTCATGTCATTTATTCTTGGTCATTTATCCTAGATAGCGATTAATTACTTTTTATTTTTAATTCAGTCTCATAAAAATTGTCCTTTATTGTTTGTTTAAATATAGGATCGTAGATTTCGTTATTTAGATATATAGTTTTTATAGGTGAAAATGTTCTTATTCCACGCATCCCAATAATACCCATTAACTTACCCTTCAATTTCAAACGTTTACGGTTCCCACTTAAAGTTGCATTTTCTATGACTATTAATAAATCGCAAGGGCAAACTTTGAAGGTAGCGGGGATACATTTAGGCACGCCCTGTTTTTCCCATGGGCAGCTATACGTAGTATGCTCACGTGTATCTAAATCCCAAAACCTACATATTTACGCTGAACAAAAAAATCAAATAACATAGTATACAGGAGCATATTGCAGTAAAAACACAGATAAATTAACACAGATGTTCATCTATTCCAATTACATACCACTTATTCTTTACTTATTACAAAATCTATTAAAGAAACCGCATCAAAATCCGTTGCGTAGTTTTAAAAATGTAAGCATACATAGGGACATAGGGACAAAGAAAGCAACTTTGTTTTATACTATGTAGTGATTAAATAAAAGTAACATTGGTCCGACCTGTTTGTTAGTCAGTGTTAAGTAATCCGTTTGTGCTGGATAGGATAATCTCAAGCCCGGGGAAGGACATAGGGCTACTTTGCATAAACACACCATACAGGTAAAGATTGATGAAGAAACCACTAGACTTAGCATTTTGAAATTTGCAGAGTTCTATTATAGCTTAAAGTAATGAGCACTTAGAAAGGAATTCAGATAATTCTACCCTCAAGGGATTCCTTCTAAATATTAGGTATAGGAGTTCAAAGATTGTATGAAAACTAATTTTGAAATTAGAAATCTGGGATGTACGATGTGAAGGTACATAAAAAAAAAGTATTCAAAAAAAATGTCGCGTAACTTAATGTGGCAGACCAAATTATACGCGAGCGAAGCCGCGGGCAAAAGCTAGTAATAGTATAAATGCGAAAGTAACTCTGTCTTTTACGTTTTCACGACTAAACGGCTGGACCGATTTTCATGAAGTTTCGTATGAAGATAGCTTGAATCCCAGGGAAGGACATAGGCTACTTTTTAATCTGCGACTTCGTCTGCATCCGCGATAACCGACATCCACGCGGACAAAGTCGCGGGCAAACGCTAGTGCAGAATAAACTGTTCTTTAATTAAATTATTAAGTAAAATTCAACTATTTCCGATAACCCAATATCGTTACAACTAGGTACATCGTAAAAGGGAGACATTTTGACGTAGATAGCTCCATTTTGTCATAGCTAACACATTTGCACATTTTCACACACATTCTGCATTTTGTTAAAATAGGAACAGATTTACCTCACCTCTAGTACCTATCGATGTAATAATATATTCAATGGGGACAATGACACTGGAACCCGTGCAACAAAGACACTCAGGTATTCAACAAAGGGTACTTAATGGATTAGAACTAACGGAATGTAACATTTTTGTTAGTAAACTATACAAATTCAAGGTCAGGTTGCAACAAAGATTGCAATTTAATCGATTAATTGTATAAAAAACTAAAGATTGTGGTCTTTCCGCGTTTTTATGTAGATTCATCAAGTCCAGACAGTTAAGTGGTTGCCTTTTTAAGGTTCCGTATCCAAAGATATATTCCATTCCCCCATTCGGGGATACGAATGGGGGAATGGAATATATCTGTCTGACTTATTTCTACCCGTGGGTGTCGTATAAGGTAACAGAAGGATATTGACCAGAGGATGGCGGCAGCGTCCTTCTGAGTACCATAACACGGCAATTACGGCTGCACGCCTCTTGGGGGAGACCTATACCCAACAGTGGGGGTCTAAAGGTTGACACGATGATGATGAACGGGACCTTATTACCAAGGCCCCGCTGCCTGTATGTCACAGTACGGTATCTTTTGAACCGTAATATGTCACTTGAAATTTTAACAGAGTGTGTAGTCTTACGTTGACGTCATCTGACGCTTACGCGTCTGATGCACGAAATTTCAGCTATCTACCTTGTACAGAGAGCTAAGATGTTTAGACATAAAACAAACAATACATTTAAAAACTAAACGGAGTTCTTAAGCTGGAAATGTTTTTATTTTGTATATAGTATTGTTGGTAATAAACCCTTCGTTTTTTAAAGCGACTCGTACTTGGCCAGTTTTTAAATAATTAATTGAATACCTAGCCTGTTTTTGCTGCTAATCGATTCTTCAGTCTGAATTTTAATATGTTATCTTGTTTTACGATATTTCATTTTTCTAAAGTTATTGATAATTTTGATGGTTATATAAAATACTTCAGCCTTGGTCCTTCGCTTATGCACTTGAAAGCAGCAAAAAGACAGACAGTCTATATGAAAAAGTTACCACCAATATCACGAGAAAGACAAACATGACGAGGTTATTTGATTGATGACATGACTTGAATTCATGAAAAGGACTTACGGTTTGTCATCTGCAATGCTATTCTGTAAGGACTCACTTCAGTGCTCACTTCTGTATGCTGTAATGAGATCATATGTGAAGCGAACTATTTTAGCGAATGCCTACCAAATACTTTTCACTTCAGGTAAGTGAAATTGGAAATGAGATAGGATTAGAATACGCGGGTGATTTCTTACAAAATTGCACTGATGATCGCATGTCGTCTTCTCACATGTTTTCACCACGAACTTGCTAATGGTAGCAAATGTTTGATTCACATACGATACACAAGTATTTACATAGGTATCTGTTAGAATGTGAAATCTAAACAATTTGCATGAACGTACGTGTGTCTAAATCAAATTATACCGTGTGATATTGGTACCTTTCCTTACATGGTTTGGCTGGGAAATCGAGGAATTGATCAGTTGCGTCAACAATGGTAATTTCAAAAGATTTTACATGTAGATACTATAATCCTAATAAATTCAATTGAGAAAGTGCCCAGACTAATTACTAAAAATAATTAGCAATATCCGAAAGGCAATACACTCTCGATTAAATTGTTTAGAACCACTTATTTTAGTAATATAGAGAAGCAGTAACATAACAATGAGATCATTGAGTAGTTGGATCAAGGGCTTGATTCAGAAGGCAGTACTACAGTATTTCTGGACAGGGTCCGCATTGTTAGGACGTTTCTCTCTCTAAAGCCCAAAGCGACGCGCCGGTAGCTTACCCTTTTTTGTTAAATGCCTTTATTTTTTTACCGTAAATGTAAAAAAATAAATAATATCTAACGAGGTACCTAACTAACCTATCTGTTCCTAACGAAACTATCTGTTATGCCAAAGAAACACAACCTTCAACAACCTTCATTACCACATTTTAATCTGTTCTCCAATCCATGACCTTTCTTCATCCCCATTGCATACAAACGAATCTAATCGAATACTCTTTTCTCTAACACCAACAATGGCAAACAGTGGCCTACTTAATGGTCGAAGTGAAATAAGGGTCAGAAGAAAGCCGACGCTAAACGTCCGCTTGAATATTTTAATGTTCGATCGCTGGTGAACCGTTAACTATTGCTAATTGATTGTGTGGGTCATGTTCTTTATCATTTTTATAAACTACCTACTGGTAGAGTGGATTAGTAGAATTTATGTGGGAATAGGGGTTGAGATCACTGAAACGAAAAAATCTAAAGTAAATGCGGTTTATTGCTTAACTAACTAGTGACCCGCCCCTGCTTGGCACGGGTACAATGTAGATCAAACTTTTGATTTGGTGGCTTCACTCTCAGTGATCTGCGCGGTCTATCTGCCTTTTGTTTCTTAATCTGAGGGTATAAACCACAGATATAGATAGACCTAGATAACTTCGCGTGCCTATTTTCGTGCCTAATTATGATAAAAAATCGTAAGTAAAAAAATAAAGTAATCGTTTCCTTCTATCGGTAAGTCATATTGTGATTAATATAAAAAACAATTATTTTAATCTAATACCGTCAGTTATATCTGGAAATACCAAATTTTGGAAAAACAAAACATTCGTATTACATTGTGACGTCCAAAAAATGGCACGCTTGGTTTTCATACAGATCGTGATACTTGCGTTATCTAGGTCTATCTATATTTGTGGTATAAACCTTTCTCTTAAATTACGATACCTATAAACTGCATTAGAATCCGTTGCGTTGTTAAACTCTTCGTCTTTACACTTAGATCCTCTAAGTGTAAAGACAGCGGGAGCGACTTTGTTTTATACTATGTAAAGATTTCCTGGCTTAGTGTTATTATAACTTAAAACATTCTTCCAAATATTTCTTTCAAATCTTCCTTCTAGAATCCTATTATGCCACTTATCCTTAGCGTACGTCATCTCTCTTAATCCCACCTTTACGTGTCTTTCACACAGTCATGTATCATCAACCTTCTATTCTTACTTTAATTTCGTCTTTTAAATTATCATCAGCACTAATTTCCTTGTTTGAAGCTCTTACATAAATTTTATTTAGTTTTTACCCCTGTCTAATGGAATTATCTTGTTTTGAGTGTATCTAACTTCATCAGGGTTACTTGTTTTTAGCAATTCAATTTTAACTGTGATTGGGGTCATGTTCACATCAAAGCTGTTTATATGACCTACAGATATTTCAATATAAAGTTGAATAACTTCATTTGCATAGATTATGATACCGTTATTGTTGTGGTCTGTCCTGTTCGATTCGTGGAAATTCTCAGAAGCAGCTCGTAGGTTGGAAATGAAGTCGATAGTCCTGCACTTGATCACTCTCAGATCGTGTCGGACTGCCAGCTGCCCCATTGGACTTTGAGAGTAAAGGGAGAGAGAGTTCATTTGTGTTTGCACACACTTGTGCATTAAATATCTCCTGAGTACTTGGCTAGTCTTCATTGGAGGAGCTCTTGGCTAAGTAAAAGCCGTAAGTACAGACCTGGTCATGATGATTGAGCTTCGCTTGCCGCGGTCAGTCCGTGGATGCATGACCATCAATTTCATATCGAGACACCTCCGTATCTTGGTTAGCACGGTATGCCGTTGGTCACACAAATATGTCTTAGACAGTCGTTATAGGTAGTCAGAAGTTAGAAATCTGACAAGCTGGCTTACCAAGGGGTATCGTGTTACCCAGCAACTGGGTTGTGGAGGTAAAGCTGCATTCATTTGCATTTGCAGATTCAGCTGCACCCAGTTAGAATGGAAGCCGACCCTAACATAGACCCTAATAGTTGGGAAACGGCCAGGCCATGATACTTTGGCTAGTCTCCGTTGAAGCCTCTGTGAACGAAATTCGGTTGGAAGAATATTATTAATTCCGTTGCATTGTTTATTGTCAACCTGTCAGGAAATCTTAGAATGACTATGGAATTCTACGAGTGTGAAACATCTACTTAAATATTCTTTCCGTTGGGAACTATAGCGTGTAAAACTTTCTGTCATCACATGTTGTAACATTTAACTGTGGGAATTGAATTCTTTGTGGCATACGTAAACCATGGTGAGCGTACCTCATCATCATTATAGTTGCGTAAATTGTAAATAAAGTGACCGTGGAAACAAAAATGAATGAAATCAAACAAATGTGTTGAAGACAACATTTACGAACGACTCATGCTGACCGCGTTTTGCATTAGTTCCTAATAATTGTACAGTCAGTCAACCCTTATCTCTTAACCTAATAAAAACCACCATACTCATTTACCTTAAATTCATCATCTTTCCGATTTAAAGAACTTCATTTCTCATAAAGACAATCATTAACAAATTCGCCACAAACCATAACATTGTTTGTGGTAAGTTTGTCTATGATGACTATGCTATAGTCCTATTAGTCCACATAGGACCCTTTGAACTTTCCTGAATAACCTTTAGATAAGTACTTTTATCATAGTACTTTAACGCCCGGGTCAGCTTGTGCTACTGATGATTGACTCAGAACTATATATTTCTTCATATTAATATTAGATAATATATTATTTATTTTTATTATACTAGTTGATGCCCGCGACTTAGTACGGGTGAATTACGGTTATCTGTGGGAGGCCTAATTATTTACCTAAATAAAAAGTAGCCTATGTTACTCCTAATAACATTAGCTAACTGTCAGTAAAAGTCCCGTCAAAATTAGACTAGCCGTTTCGGAGATTAGTCTCAAGAAACAGACTGACAAATACTTGGACAAAAATAATGAAAATAGATTTTTTGTTATTAGTTCTGTGTAAACATTTAAATGCATTCATTTAAAAGCTGTTATTATAACATGACAAACAGACACTTCAATTTTATTTATTTGTATACAAGATAGATGCATGGAAGATTAGATTATGCCCGATTTTGTATGCGTAGACTTCAGAATTAAACTAAAATAATTTATTCCACGGGAACACAAACTTCTTCTTCCTGCCCTTATCCCATGTTACATGGGGTCGGCGCAACATGTTTTCTTCTTCCATTCCGTCCTGTCCAACGTCATGCCTTCACTGACTCCCTTTTCATTCATATCATTCTTCACACAATCCACCTTTTCTTTGGCCTTCTTCTCCCTCTCCATCCATTCAAATTAATATTCATAGCTCTTTTGGTCACATGCGTTTCATTTCTTCTCTTCACATGCCCATACCAAGACAAACGATTCCCTTTCAACATTTCTGTCACTGGCGCCAGTTTCAAACTTCCTCTAATTATATTCATTTCTGACCTTATCCATTCTGGTAACTCCACACATCCATCTCAACACTCTCGTCTCCGCAAGGTGTAACCTTTTTTCATCCATCTTCTTCACGGCCCAACATTCTGACCCATACAGTACGACAGGTCTTATCACGGACTTGTAGATTTTCCCCTTTAACTTGAAGAGCATCCGTGGGTCACAAGTTGTTCTAGTGACCTGTCGTCGTTTCATCCATCCTGCATTGATCCGGTGCGTTACGTCTCGGTCTACTTCGCCATCTTCTTGGACAAGCGACCCGAGGTACCGAAAATCGGAGCAGGTCGGTATGGGCGTTCCGTCTAGGGACATAGGCACAGGACTAGAGAGACCGCCGAAATCGCAAAACAAGTACTCCGTTTTAGTTCTGCTCAATTTCATGCCAATACTCTCTAGTCTTTGCCACCACACCTCCAATCTCTCTAGGCCACTTTCGGCTACCAGCACAATATCATCGGCAAACAGCATACACAATAGGGTGCCTCTTACTGGATGTCCGACGCCAAAGCGTCCATTATAACCAGACAGAGGTAAGGGCTGAGAGCCGACCCTTGGTGCAAGCCGACGGCCACATTAAAGCTGCCAGTAGTGCCTACAGTAGACCGGACTGGGGTACTGCATCGACTGTACATTGCTCGAATATACCGCACATACTTCCCGGGCACACTTTTCCCCTGCAAGGCCTACCACAAAACTTTACGAAGCACCCATCGTATGCCTTTTCGGGAACAGAAATGCGAGATAAAAATCCTGTGTTAAACTTAGATTAAAAACTACATGCGTGCCAAATTTCAGCTAATTACGTTTAGGTGTTTAAGCAAATAAGTAACAAACATACATCCATCCGCATAAACTTTCGCTTTGATTAATAGTAGTAGGTTTCATAGATCCTCGTGAGAGTCCACAGATGATCTGTCAAGTTTTTTTTTATTCTAAAAGAGTTTATCTCAAAATTTAAACCAATACAAATGAGGTTGTGTGTGTCATATTATCAATATTTTGGCGTCTCTTCCACAAAATTCATTAATAAACAGTTGAAGTTCTAATTTTTCTTCTTTCGAATATATTTCAGATGACCGTAATGCCTAAAATAATTTTGAAGTCTAGAAGCATCACCGGCTATGTTTAGTCTAGCTTTTGTTTTGAGTTTAACATCTTCATCATTGCAGCTCTTTTCCCATAAAGTTATCATTCCTCCTGATTAAATATTATTGTAGAAAAATGGCATCAAAAATGTAATTGTGAGTTAATTGTTTGATATTTTTCAACCTTTAGTTATTACATTATTATGAATAGCCTTACTAAAAAGTACGTTATTTGATCTTCTCTGAATATTTGTGAACAGGTAGAGGAATAATGTAGGTAATACTAAATATATACAAATCTGTAAAAGTCTAATACCTTTAAACGAGCAATTCTTGCTCGGAAACGGCTCCAACGATTTTCATGAAATTTAGTATGCAGGTGATTTCGGGGGCGATAAATCAATTAACTAGATCGATTTATCACCCCCGAAATCTCCGGTTCCATCAAAAAATCCATCATCAAACGGTTTTTTTCCAACTAATAATATTATGTAGGTACAATTCAAGAAATAGAGAGGGGGGAGCTCAAAGGGTATAAAAAACTCGTCCACATTGCTGTCAACGGGGCACGTGCCCAGCAGGTTGGCAGTATTGCCATGTTGTATGACAATTCTGATTCTTTGACCCAAGAATAGACCAGCCTTCGGGGCACTCGGACCCCATGAGTTCACCCCTAGACTGGAAACTATTTTAATTGAGCCGTTTGGGGTGGAAACCCCAAACGGCTCAATTAAAATAGTTTCCTTGCGCCGTTTGAGGTTTTCGGCACCTGCAGCAGCCGCCTCAGCACACACGTAGTTAAGAACTAATACCACTACATATCGGCTGGTTCTCGGTTATCATCGTCTATGATATTCACCTGACTCCATATTTTCCTTCAATACCTAGACCATTGTCTAGTATCATTATACTAGACCTCAATTAATCCACGTGCATACTGAGTACTATGTAAATATGACAATTTGGTAACAATGGCTTCGGTCCGAGACCGCAAACTGTCGGAAATTATCGTCTGTTGAATTACACCTAATCGGTCGACCTTCGTTCATTAATGAACTGTCATCATTTAGTTCTCGACCGGTCACGTTTCTGCATTTATAGTAAATAGACTAGCATACAGACGCATGTCGCTTTGTCACGGTTATGAGCACTTAAAGATGAGACAGAAACAAAGAAAAGCCTAATATTTTTTTGCTAGCCTGTATTGTGACACTTCTGGCCAACGGCCTCCCCGAGACTTTCTATGTATATTTTCATGGGACCAGCAGTTATAAGTCCTCCGTACGGTTTTACTGTTGAGGATGAATTTGAAACAAAAACTAAACAATGCAAAACTTTCTTCAATCGTAATTGCCAAAAAATACCTACTCCGGAGATTAGCCCAGAATTATCGATCACCCGGAAAAGTAATTTTGCGAAAGCCAAAACTGGTACGAAAATGACAGAAATTATTCGCTAAACCGACCGCATTTCCTTTAATTATAATCATTATTACGTTCAAAATAGAGACGTTAATAGTAGCTAATAGTTTATGTGGTACATAGTGCGTAACCAGGTAACATGAAACATTACGGAGTTATTACATAAGCATCATCTAATGAGGATGGTGGGATAACCTCAGCTGTCGAGAAAAATTATGTACACATATTGTGGTACAAGTCATGTACTTGAGATACGAAATCGCGCATAGCTAATAAAATTGGCCATTTGACGTTTCACACTTTATTGGAAAGATTGCTTTCGTTGAGTATTCGATGATGTTACGAGTTATACGGTATTTTTAGCTTAGTGGCGAAATTTGAAATTATGAAATTAACAGTGCCACAGCGTGTTTTGCATTCGAGTCTGATGATTCTAAATCTAATTTCGTTTGCCAAAACTTGAATCAGAATTTTTGGTATGACAAGGTTAAATTACAAATAATATGTCAATGAGCCCGTGTTAGCTATTAACTCAGAGATAGGAGACAAGCTGTGTTTGTGCATTTGTTATACGTGGGTTTTTGTGGAAAGTTTTTGTCCAAAGGAGGACCTTTTGTGAGTTAACTAATGATGTGCATGATGTGTGATAGTGATAAATATATGCGTTTATTAACATTGTAAAAATATACACTTCATGCTTCATAGATGAAGATGGCTTAGGCAAATTTACGCTGATCACTCGCTTTCGGATTCCACCATCACACAAAATATTTCAGTTCCACAATTATTGGTCTATCGTACACCGGATGAATAAATTAATTTGATGTTATCTACCTTTGATCTGCGGTTTATATCAGTCACGAGTTCTTTAAAGGGCAATGGTAATGAATATGACTAATTAATTATCTACACAGGTTTTCTTTCATGTTGATTTGTTGGGGATTTTAGATCTTGTTATTTTGATGATGCTGTTAGTCAAGCCTGGAGGTGAAGATCAGTTACATACTGGTCATACGGTATCTGGTATTTTTCAAAGTAAAGTACTTCGGTAACCCAGATACCCTCCGAGAGAACTTTAGCACAGTACAGATATTAGTACTACCGTACAGTAGCGACGCGTCCCGCCGAAACACTGTTCCTCACCTCTTCCTGCGTCGAACGTGCTCTCAAAACTGCTTTTAGTTCAAGCGGTGCGTAGACACGCGCACACACGCACGTATTTGTATAGTCTGTTATTGTGGTAGTAGTGTAGGTAATAAAATCGTTTCGATTTTATGGAGTGGCATAGGTGTGACTTTAGTGACGTCAAGGCGCTGCTGGCCTTTCTTGTGGGGCTGGGGTAGATCGAATGTTCTACATCACATCCGTACGCAAAATACGCGCTGAAACGTGGTGTCAGAGCCAGCCCGTTACACAATACAATACCATTTAAAATGCAGAATCGGGGATCGAAACGAGAATTTCTTTTACGTACCGTTTTGTAATATTTTATCCAATTCTTGCCCTCAATAAAACTATTATTTTTTTTGTTTGTAAATATATCAACGAAGTTTACGATGACAGAATACCATTCTTACCAGACTTATGCAGATTTATTATAAAATACTTGGCAGAGAGCCAAAACATTATTATCGTCGGGTTTCCCTCGGATGCAGTTGTCGTGTATCGTCTCGCTGACAAATCTTAAAGGTCGTTCAACCGATGAACTACATTCTTATTTATAAATAACTATAGAAATTAGGTATCTTCACTCGCTCTCTTTATCTTTCATCTTCATCTTTCGTATCAGAATGAACTTTTGCTGCCTCTGAGGGCCTAGTGTGAGTTGTGTAACCTGTTTAATCGCGTTGACGTAAACGTTCCCTTATGTCAATTTGTATGGAATAATTGTTTCCCATTGGTGCTAGTATATGGCGTTGTTCCAGTTTCGATACAAATTAGAGTTTACGTTAATGCAATCGAGCACGAATAAAAATTCACACTCTGACTATTGGTTGGTATCATTCAGACTCATCTCATTATTATGAAAACCTGTTTAGCTGCATCACTGCAGCGTGCAGCCAAATTTTTTTATTTTCTCTTTTCATTTATTTCACACTAGCTTCAGTTTGGAACATCGTCTACATCATCAACATCTGACTAGCCTTTTCCCAACTATATTGAGGTCGGCTTCCAGTCTAACCGGATGCAGTTGAATTGGTATTCAGCCATGCCAGCCATGATGGAGCGACTACTTATCGGACCCCCACAACCTAGTTACTGGGTACCACGATACACCCGAACTTCGTCTACATGAACTTCAGAATTAAACCAAACTTCTTCATGTATAATGAAGAATGGATCATTTTCATCGGAACACAAAGTAAAATTCCTAATGTCTCCTCCTTGCGTCGTTTCCTCAATGCTGGGGGTCGTGACTCATCAGGGCATGAAGTTTTAATTGACGATATTGCGTCATTTCCTCCAGCTTTGAGCAACCACTACGACATCCTTCATGTTGAGTGTGTTGCGGATCTGGTCTAGATGTTGCAGATTTTGCACATATATTGAGATCAATATCTATATGTGTGAGAAGTGCGTGAAAGAGTTTTAACATCGATTCATCCACTCATCTATTCATCTATCCATCTTCACAAACTTTCGCGTTTATTATAGTAGATATTAGGATAGTCATAGGATAGTAGGATAGTAGCCCATATATTATCAGCTTTTCTTAAGTTGATAATTTATGGGCTCTCATGGTTTTTTTGAGAATTCCTACCAGTATTCGTGCTAGTTGTGATTCTTTTCGCTGAATTCCTAGAGCTTTGTCAATGCAAGCCTACTCATGAACACTCGCCATTCTCTTACATTTGAATTGAATAATGTCTGAGTACAAATTGTTTTATGACTTACGTGTTGTCACATGGATTACGTAGTGTTTGTCACTTGCTGCATATTTTCAGTGTAAGCGAGGCTACGCTACGTCTATGAAAGCAAGCTAAACTTAGCTCGGTTATTTAAGATGCAATGATATCTACTTTTAAGTATCTACCTACTGATGCATTACGCTTTTGAAAGCTAAGAAGCATCTGTAATCAATAAAAAGTTGTTCTATCTTTTCTGCAACGAATATAGTCCAGTAGTTTACGTCGATGTTTTGTTTTCACTGTTTTATTAATATTTATAAATGACTAGCTTCTGGACGCATCGACCGGTCATGATAGTTATGCTACACTTGCCGCGGTTGATCCATGGATGGGTGACAATTCATTACGTACGGAGACCCCTCCGTGCCTCGGAAAGCACGTAAAGCCGTTGCTCCTGGCTATCATTAGTTGATCTTTGACAGTCGTTATAGGTAAAAAATGTGACAACCAGTCTTACCAAGGGGTGCCGTGTTACCCAACAACTGGTTTGTAGAGGTCAGATAGGCAGTCGCTCCATGTCCACTCCACGACTCAGCGCGTATTTTGCGTACAGTTCCATGCCAGTCGCTCCATGTAAAAGACTAGTATTCAGCTGCATTCGGTTAGACTGGAAACCGACCGCAACATGGCTGGGAAAAGGCTAGGCAGATGATGATGAACACACCAACTTCTGCCCGCAACTTCGTACAAGTGCACTCGACAATATAGCTTTCTATATCTGTAAACGTTTTATCGTAATCAGATCAGTACTTGCATAGTTTACCTCTTACAAACATGTTCATCATCATCATCATCATCATCAGCCAGAAGTCGTCCACTGTTGAACAAAGGCCTCCCCCATAGAACGCCACAACTCACGGTAACCAGCAGCTTGTATCCACCGTTTACCCGCGATCTTAACGATGTCGTCGGTCCATCTGGTGGGCCTACCCACGCTGCGTCTGCCGGTTGGTGGTCGCCACTCGGGAACCTTTCGTCCCCATCGTTATCGGTTCTTCGAGCGATGTGGCAAACATTTTAAATCTTTATAAAATATATTTCGGTTTAGATCGCATGCACATTTTAGTTAATTTGGGAGTGCAAACTTACCGCTTCGCTACCTGTAGATAAGTGTCTTTAAAAAACAACGGCCGGCAGTCGCCTGCGATCATTATCTAGTATTGTCAGCTAATTGCCCGGAATATAGGACGGCGACTAAGCGGTATTTACTTGCTACTTGCAAGTCCGCTCTGGTACTAATATTAAAATGTTAGCCTACATAAGTTCACATGACTTGGCAGTGGCATGTGTGTAATTTATGTACACAACATTCTGTAAAACATTTCATTTAAAGTAATTACGGAGTTTCTTGCCCATTCTTCTTCATGAGAAACAAACTTTTAAAAAAAAAAGCCCTCTCGAAAGCGAAAAGGCTCTTTTGAACGTCGTTTATAAGCCTTTTAATGGTCTGATTGAAATAAATAGGTAATTTGATTTTGACACAGAATTTTCTAGGCAAAGTAGGTAGATGTCTCAAGTCAGGCATCCTAGGTTTGGATACTCGTGCTGACAGTGTAATTATTTGCTGGTGATATGAGACTTCAATTTTGGCTCTGGGATGTCAGGCCACTGATGTTTCTAATATTGCAGATACTAATGGGGAACGGTGAAAACTTACTGTCACCAGGCGACCAATTCACAATCTGTAATTTTTTTATTGTATCAAACTGCCAAAAGTATGCCAAACATTTCAGGACCCATTAATTATGTTAATTGTAATCCGTGGTGCTTGGCAACTGAGCTTCTCCCAGTTGTAAACGCCCCTGAGTGCCTAATGGCCTAGTTCTACTCTATCTTCTGTTTGATATTGGGGGAAGTGGGAAATAGGTTTTTTTTGTTACATCGCTGTTCTTGTCTAATTAATTTCGTTGCGGGATTCATTTAACTAACAGTGTAACAGTTTAACTTCCGAAATAAGTACTTTCAATCTCTATTTTAACTGTGTTACTGTTTCGTTATGGATACTAAAAATGCGGGTTTAAAGACTTGTTTTACAAAAAAAACTATCGCCTTTAAAATCCAAAAAGTGGTAAATAACTATTGCACAGAACCTTTTTTCGTAAAAAAGATTTTTGGGTGTTTAACGCTGATTAATTTTAACTCAATTCTAATTCAATTCTAATTCTAACTAACAGTAGGATAACAGTTTAACTTCCGAATTACTCAGACTATAGATAAGGTCCACTGTTTAGTAGCAATATTACTCAGCCTGTGTTAGTAGGTACGGTCACCAAAGGAGATAAGTATCCATGTCGCCGGAAACATTTGAAGTTTACTTCGAAACCGATAGGTGTTTATGAATAAAATAAAATACAATTAATAGAGAATAAACAGTTCAATGATTTAATAAAATTTCATTTGAAAGCCCCCATTGGTTTCTAAGAAATCTTCAACTATTCCCGACGACATGGATACTTATCTCCTTTGCGTACCTTAATAATAACTAAAAGGAATATGGTTCTATCGGCTATCGCCCACACAAGCGGGCTATCTGCCCGGGTGGCTGTCGAGTGCAAACATCTGCTTAGAATTGAGTTCAAATGTATTAATCATCGTTAAACATCTAAAAACCATTTTTACGAAAAAAGGTTCTGTGCTAAAGTTTTAATTATCACTTTTTGAGTTTTGAAGGTTATAATATTCTTTTTCGTAAAACAGGTTTTTATTTCCCGCTTTTTAGTACCTTCATAACATCCAAATCCATAACGAAACGATAACACAGTTAAAACAGAGATTGAAAGTCCTTATCAAAACTTTTGCTGGAGGGTCCAAAGGAAACCAAAATGTCATAATATATTTTTTCCCGTTTTATTGTTTTTTTCTTCAAAAAGTGCTGATTTAGTGTCGATAAAATTTACATCCACCACTGAGGTTATCCACCCCATTAAACAAACAATTTTGAAAATCTGTCCTTAATTGGCGGAGAAATCAGTGAACATACATAAATAAAACACACAGTCGAACATAGAACCTCCTTCTTTTTTTGAAGTTGGTTAAAAATCATTACAATTACTTCGAAAACTGGAAAAAAAATTGACAAGAATTAGTTTGTTTCGGCAAACTAATCCCAGTTGTCACACAAACTTTGTAACAAACTTAACAAATCTGTGTCACGTAATATGCTGCTAGTCATTAAGTTAATTTATTTTGAACTTGAACAATAACGGTTAATGAACTTTTAGAAACACCATCACCTAAAGGAAACGGTTATATTTTTGAATAATATTATCAAACAAGTTTGTAAAACTAGGTTGATGTCGACCGTAGAGGTCTTTGAGGAAAACACGCATGATTGACCGTCAGATTATACAAGAATTGCTTTATCGACCTTAGTATGCGAAATTATAGATTCATAATAATTATGTAGGTAATCTACCTACTAAGTATACTGTCGTCACCACAACACACATTTGTCTGAATAAATATTGCATTATTATTATATTGCATCGGTTTACTTTTCTTTGCTTTGCTTCTTTTTGACGAGGAGGACGGGGTCTAAATGGTGTTTACGTCAGCAATATTTTATTTTTATTTTTCGCCATAGTTTATTAGATCTTAAATTGAACACACAGCAACCCTAAAACCCTGCTGCTCATAAAAGATTTAAAAAATATATATAAAAATGCTTCGTGGGCGAAAATTTAACCCTACCTAAGATGCCGTCGAAGCTTATTTTTAAATGTTTCGAAAGATGGTTCACCCTACCGAATGCATAAGTGCATTGGGATTGGAGGGGAATATTTTGAAAAACCATTTTTCAAATTCAATTTTTAATTTCACTAACTATTTTCGAACAAGTGTCATACTTACATTGCTGCAAAATATGCGCACTCGGGCGGCTAGTTATGTATTTAAGTCCGTATAACTACATGTATAAAGTGTATTTAACATGAACGTCCGGCGATAAGGGACTGATAGTAACTATCAGACCTCGGATGTGACCAACCTTTGTACTTAAATGCATTTTATCAGCCTCCCAACCAGCCAGAGAGATTTATAGTTATGAACTCCTTTGTGTGAAAGAATCATGGCTAGATCCATACATTCATTTGTACGAAAAATTAAAAATTATATAGAGGATTTAAAATATTTTTCAATGTAAAGAATATATTACCAGGAGTAGACTGATATACTTAGCATATTTTTATACCCCCGCATAATTAAAATATTACAAAATGAAAATAACACTTTTTCGTTTCATCTCGAAGCCCATTTTGTGTTTATAAAAAAAGAAAGTGACGAGCAACGTTAACGGGTTTATAAAATTGGCAGACAAGTGATGTGACAAGTGTGTGGAAAAAAAAACATTATTCATTTGTGATATTATTTCCCATAAAACGATGCAATTTCAGTGTGACAACTGCGAAACGGCGGCTGTCTGTGTCACTCTTACTGTCAGTCCCCGTTTCGTTCTGACATAATGAGCTTTTCGTTAAACAATTCACTTTTTTTGCGGATTTTAAAAATATTGTAAATACCTGAAGATACTCTATAGGTACCTACCCAAGAATATAAGAATTAGAATTTCAACTTCTCTAAATATCTTATAGTTTTTGTACAAATCCTGTCATGATTCTTTTCCCTAAGCAATTTCCTACCACCTTTAATATCTCCTACTAGTTTTTGCACACGACTTCGTTCGCGTGAAATTTCTTCCTAGTTGTTTTGATAGTTGACAAAGTGTTATTTGCCGAATAAACACTCTAAAAGTATCATTTTGTTGTCTTTTGTTTTAATTTTCAAACGTCAGCACATCAAGTTTAGTTATCCGAAACTATTACATTTTCCCAATAGAACATGAACCTTACGCATAATTTGCAATAAAATTTAAAACTATTAGAGAAATTTGACATATTGGGGGGTAGCTTGATGTACTGGCCTCTATGCTAAATCAAATTCAAAATGTTTTGCTTCGATTACCGTATTACTAAAATTCATCCTTCGCCACTGGTGTACACGTTACAGTATACACCAGAAGCCCATTTATTCCCCAGTTAGTAGCATGTACTGTAAGGCTTGATATACGGGCGTGATATAAGCCTTACGGTACCAGGTCGTGAATTATATTGTACTAACTATGATGTAAATACATGTTTTTTAAAGAGCACGGTCAGTACTCCGTGAGTGCCAAATAAGCATAACGCTAACGTTTCTAACTTCTAGTAAAATTCAGAGTGTTTGGAAGAAACATTTAGTCAAATGCTTTTAACAAGTTTGCATTATGCTACAGCAACCTTTATAGAACCTTAAATCTGCCACACAGACAACACACCACACAAATAGTCTTCGAATATCTTTCGTCAGCGGTGGTTTTAATATATCCGATGAAATTCTAGCCGTCGAACTTCTTCTAATTTGCATCTCATCATAGCGACAAAGCAGCATACATTTTTATCTAATTGATAAATATATTTAAGCATTGTAATTTTTCAGAAATAAGATTAAGGAGGCTGTGGAGATCCCCCTGCTGACAAGATGTTGCTTCTGCTTCCCGCTGCGGAAGGGCCTCATAGCCTTCGCGTATATCAATTTGGTAATTACTCTTTTTTTTCATTGACCTATTTTGAAATCAAAGTCAAAGTCAAAATCAAAGCATTTATTTCAATTAAACCATTTGCAGGCACTTTTGAATAGTCAAAATAAAATTGAAGCTAGTTGCTCGTTCCAAAACGTAGGGTAGGTCTCTATGGAGAAGAACGAGCAAGAAACTCCACGGACACTCTTTTCAATCAAGCTTTTACAAAATCCAGGCTACATTATTCTTGTTGCTTCTATATGTGAAAACAATGTAAGTGAAGAGAAATCCAAAACATTCTAATTAAAAATAAATTAATATAAAAGCCATGGCAGTTAAGAGATGACCAATCTCAACTGACAGCGCCCGTTCACGAACATGACGCGCGGATCAGCACCACTTAGCTCAACCATTTTGAAGGGAACCGAATGATCCAACCCGCACGCCACCATCAGTGAGACATTTGAGCGAGCATGACAATGCTCTCAACTGCCATGCTCATTTATGTCAAACACATTGAATAAATAAATGGATCCATAGTTCTCACATTTACATATTAATTGAAATAATGCTATTAATTTATACAAAGCTAAAATTTCCAATGTATGTAAGTATGTCATTCGACAGATAAAATATAATAAGTAAATATAATAATAACGGTACACGTTATTCATGTCAATAATAAGGGGTGAGCAACATAATTTTCTTGCAATTAAGAAATTCCCTAAAGAGGCTGTGGAGCAGGACCAGCATTATGCCAAGCATTTTTATCATTGATATAATCTTCCAACTTATAATATGCTTGCCTACATAGTGTGCGTTTAATGCATGTTTTAAATTGCCTTTCATTTAATTGCAAAATATCGAGCGGTATTTTATTATAACATTTTACACAATACCCCATAAAAGAAGTATGTACTTTTGACAATCTGAAACTTGGTTGATATAATTTGTTCCTATTTCTAGTATTAAAGTTATGTCTGTCACTTATTTTACTAAACAGATGAAGATTTTTACGAACATGCATGATGTTTTCGTATATATATTGACAAGGTACCGTCATGATATTAATTTGTTTAAACAATTCTCTTAGAGACTCGCGTCTGCTGAGATTATAGATGGCTCTGACAGCCCTCTTTTGCAGAATAAAGATAGAATCTATATCGATGCCCCCAAGCAATAATTCGGTAATCGAAAAATCCAAATTTTACAGGAGAAAAGATTTACTGTTTTTGCCTAATATCTTTTCAGCCAGTAGGCATATTAAAATCTTTGATGTATCAAATTAAAGCTTATTTTTTGTGGAATGTAACTGTGTTATTAACATGTAATTATTAACATGCAATAACTATCATTTTAAGAAAATAAATAATACCTGATATTATTTAGTTAAATTATTACAGTAATAGTACTTACGGAATTATTGTAGTAAATTTATCAAACAATATATTTTGTATCATTATATTATGGACTTCTACAGTGTTATTTTTTATCGTAGGTATGGCGCATAGTGTGTTATTACGATGTTGTTGTAGTAATATTAAATAATTGTAGAAACAGTATTCATACCTACCATTATTATTACAGGGGAATTCAGATTAGCAGTGTTGTTGTTATTACCCAGTACCAATTTTCTTTTTGAAGTGTTAAAATGTAATTTTTGAAAGTTTAAACGAAAAAGACACTGTTTGATAGCTTTTTTTTTGTTATACTGCCTCCACCCATGCCTTCCATCTATCCCGATCCTGGGCTTCATCCCACCAGTTTTGGAGAAATCCATCCAGTTCGTCCCGCCATCTCCTACGTGGCCTACCGCGACCCCGTCTTACTATCTCAGGGCTCCAGTTCTGTTGCCACCTGAGCCCACAGTTTGCCCGGCATGCGGCAGACTTGTCCTGCCTAGTCCCATTTAAGTTGGGCATCTTTATGAGCCACGTCTGTTATCCCTGGTTTGGAGTGCAGTATAGTGTTTCGAACTCGATTCGTTAATTTGACACCTAGTATACTACGCTCTATTAAACCTTGAGTTTTGACTTCTGGGAATTAGTCAAAGACCGAGTCTTTACCTATGGGAATAACTTAAGTAATTACAACAACACAACACAACACAAACAAAATACCCGCAAATACTCGCTCTGTCAAACGTGATATTTTCTCTACAAAACCTAACATGGTACTCTTGGTACATGGTACACTTGATATTATTTTCATCGACTTTTGTCACTTTAACATTGTTTCTCGATTTCATCATTCATCTACTCGTCCTTTTTGAGGTCGAGAAAAATTCACGAAATAAGATACGACGAGGAGAGAAGGCATCTATTCTATATTGCTATCTACCTAAAATGATTGGTTGGTTACAAGTTAACTGTAACTGTAAACAGTGTCCGTTGGTCTCATCTATGAGCATCACATTTAGTGATCACCAGTCACCTTGCCAAGTAGGTGATGGGTATGATTAACTAAATAAAGAGCTGTTATGGCTCTGAAAATATAGGCAATATAAGATATTACGATCGCTACTTTTTTTTCAAGGAAGTTTATTAACAATGTTGTTATACTTCATTTTCTGATTTTGTTAGAATTTCTCATGGAAGTATATCTAGTACATATATATCGATGGAATTTCCCGATTATGATTATAGTAGCAAATTCAACCCCAGCTCAGCATCAAAAACGCTAAAATTGTAACATGGATACTTTTTTTTGTAATAAAACATGTTTATTTCAGATTGAGGTACCTACACTCAAAACTTTGCGCAAATTAAATATCTTTTTATTTCTTCTTTTTTAATAATCTTACCTTTTCTTTTATCTGTACACAAAAACCCCGTGTTTGATTTTACCAAAAATCTTATGAATATTATTTACGCCAATAATCCGGTAAAAGCTACTTACCAAAACAAAATATAAAATCATTATTTGTATAGACCTACAACAGTATTTTTGCCTACATAATTTTGTTTGGAAATTTCCCAACAATAAAAATGTATGTGACAATATTTTTGTAAATATACTTTAAAAACTTCTGAAAAAAATAGCTAAGGTGTATTCCAGTCCACAGATGCCAAATTTGCCATAACAGCAAGAAGTCCATAATAGTACATTGCTGACTTATTGCTTGGGGGCGTCGATATCTGCAGCCCGTCCCCAAAGCAAAATACCGTAAGACATGATACTATGAAAGTAACTAAAATAGACTAGTCTAGCGGTATCCACGTCTGTCAATTGCCTGATTTTTCTGACAGCGTAAGCGGCCGAACTTAGCCGCCCTGCAAGAGATGTTAAGTGAGGACCCCACTGCAGCTTTGAGTCAAGCGTAATCCCTAGGAAAACTGTCTTTTCGACGAATTCAAGTACGTCCTTATTTAATAAAACGTTACATTCACTACTTTTAACATTCGGTAAAGCGAATCTTATGCACTTGGTTTTGTTCTCATTTAACACTAAGTTATTTTTGCAGTAAACCAATTATGAACTTTAATCATGGCGTCATTTACGTCGTCATAGTGCTGTGCCCGTCTATTTACTTTAAAAATCAATGAAGTATCATCAGCAAATAACACCATTTGAGGTTGATTTCTCAGTAAATGCGGTAAATCATTAATATAAACTAGAAATAGGAACGGACCCAATATTGAGCCCTGTGGTACACCCATTTTTACTTTCAAGCCTGATGAATTTACACCGTTTATTTGAACTTGCTGCAGCCTATCATCTAAATACGATTTTACTAATCTGAGCGCTAGTTTACCGAGTCCGTAATGCTCAAGCTTCAAAAGCAGTGTTTCGTGATTTACGCAATCAAATGCTTTGGAGAGGTCACAGAAAATGCCAATGGCATCCTGTGACTCCTCCCATGCGTTAAAGATATGCTTAATCAAAGTAATACCGGCATCAGTAGTGCAACGCCCTCTGGTGAACCCATACTGTTGATCATGTAGGATGTTATTGCAATTAAAATGACTGAGCATTTGATTAAGCATTACTTTTTCAAACACTTTGCTGAATACTGGCAAAACCGAAACGGGTCTATAATTATTCGTGTCCTTGCATTCGCCGGATTTTAAAAGTGGTATAACTTTACTGTACTTCATTAAATCTGGGAAAACTCCTTGGTCTATACACAAATTAAATATGTAAGCTAAATAGGGTGCTACTGTCTCAATAATCGATTTACAAACATTAGTAGACATTCCCCACAAATCCTCAGTAACTTTGATCTTTAGTTGTTTAAAAGTTTTTATAACAACCTCAGGGTTTATATGTTTAAATTTGAATTCCGAAGGGCAGGCTAAAACATTCGTTTTTAATAAATCAAAAGCAAGTGAGGGCGAGGAAGCTAAATTTTCAGTAGTTTTAATTGGAATATCGGTAAAGAATTTCGCAAATTCCTGAGCAACATCGATATTAGTACTTATCAGACCACAGGGTGTCTCCAGAGTGTAATCAGTTTTATTTCTTTTGTTTCTATTGGTTTCATCATTGATAATTTTCCAAACAGTCTTAATTTTATTTTCTGCTGATTTTACCTTGTTGCTTATGTATAAAGCTTTAGCTGTCTTGCAAGTATTTTTAAAAGTTTTGGAGTAAGTAGCAACATACTTATTAAAAGTTTCAGTGTTTATATAAGGCTTAAGGCCATACAGCTCAAAAAGTCTTTCCCTACTTTTCCTGATACCTTTAGTTGCCCAGTCACTGAATAAAAACTTAGGGCTAATAGTTCTAGGTATTTTCTTAAAAATATTATTAAACTCTGTTTGCACAACTAAAAAAAATTCTTCATACAAAACATTACCATCACTCATATTAAGGCCTTGAATGTTTAACTTACTCATTAAAGTGCTATTAAATTTAATTAAATTGCCAGATGTTACTGGTCTTGACAGTACCTGCACTTTTTGTATTGGAGCGTTGGATTCAAAAGTAACGGTTTGCCCGCTGTGATCAGACGGGAGATAATTCACTATAGCCTTTTCTAAATAGTCGCAGCAACAAAAAACATTATCAATACATGTAGCAGTAGTCGTAGTTACTCGTGTTGGTTCTAAAAACACATTTGACAAATTAAATGATTTAAAAAGACTTATTAATCTACTGCTATTTGAATTGTTTTCTAAAATATTAACGTTAAAGTCACCGCAAATGATTACTGATTTATTGCCATTTGTAAGTTTAGTCAAAACATCTTCCATTATTGACTCAAAAATTGAGTAGTTTTGATAATTAGGGGGTCTGTAAACGCACACTATTACATGCCTATCTAGCTCAACACAGGACAGTTCAATAGTATGTTCAACCGATAGTTCCACTATGTCTTTACGAGACTTAAATTTGATATTATTTTTTATTAAGATTAGTGAACCACCACGCATCATAGTTATCCGGTTGAAACAACTGCTCCTCATCCTTCAGTAACTAATTACTATTATACATGCAAGGCCCTTTAGCAGGTATCAGCTTCAACAGGTACCTACCTTACTTACGTTCATGACAAATGACTCAAAGTTAAGATTAGCAATTACGTATACCTCCTATACCTGCTGTTCTAAATATTTTAACCAAGCTAAAATGACGTAGACTCTGAGAACAGATTTTTTTTGATACACTGGCCCTTACTGGTTTTTTTTTTGTATCGTGTGTGCGTTTTTAAATCACATACACGAACAACTGAACCCAGAACCACTACCTGTAAGCCATACAAATATTTGTTCCATGCTGTATCGGAACCCGCTACACGCAGCGCAGTAGCCTATTGCTCAGCCATTGCGCAAACCGTGCTGTCAGTCCATTATAATTAATGCAAGGTTTTCTCACTTCCAGATACTAACAATAGTAGTGACATGTTTCCTGTCACTATACATATCGTACATCCGAAACTCTTCGGAAGCAGACCAGGCCACGTATGCTTCGGAGCTGGCGAGGTTGATTACCGATGTCATCGCCTTGCTGATCGAGCTCATCATGGTTGTCACATTCATCATAGCTCTGCATAGGGTAAGTGAATATTTTGATATTGCGTTTTTGTAATGATGGTGGATGAATGGTGTATGGATGGATGGAGATGGAGAGGAAGGCCAAAGAAAAGACGGATGAATTCGGTGAAGATTGACATGAAAGAAACGGGAGTCAGTGAAATCATGATGGTTGACAGAACGAAATGGAAGAAAAAAACGTATTACGCCAACCCCAAGTAACATAGGGCAAGGGTAGAATAATGATGATTTTTATGAAGATGGTCGTGAAGGCCGCCCAGTGTTTAAGTCACCTGGCTCTCGTGCATGAGGTTGCGAGTTCGATCTGTGCAACAGTGCAAGTACCAATGTCACTGTTTCAATCCATATGGACCTACTTTTATCACTGACATCGGGGAGGGAAAAATACCGTGAGGAAACCTGGACTTATAATAAATATAAGTCCAAAATCCCAATCCGCCTGAACAAGCGTAGTGATCAATGCTGATGCTTTCGCAGTAAGACAATAATCTTTTTCATCTTCGGTGTCACTCTTGAGAGAGTGGTCGCTTCAGGTGTTGGTGGCACGCTTCACGACACGTCACCGTTCTTCGCTCAGCTACCTTTATCGTGCATTCGTTCATGGGGCCGTCTTCAGCAACCTTGACCTGATCAGTCATCTCATCACTTTTGACTTTCCCTTGAACTACGAGACGCTCGATGGATGCATTAGGGATGGTGATAATAATAGACTATTATTCTTCGCGAGAGATTCATATTTCTGGATTTTCTAATGAGCATGAATGTTTTGAGATTACCTTACTAGTTTGGAATGAAATTAATCTTAAACATAATCTGGTTACTGGAGATTCAAACATTATCAATCAATCAATCAATCAAAATCATTTATTTGCCAAAATATGGTACATTGGATGTTCGAACAGATGGTTTCCGCATATTCTGCCATATATGGCGTGCAAATGTCAGTACGATAAAATTAATTGCTTTTAATTCATATGGCTATGTCAATAATTAATAATAATATTTAAATAATAATGAAATGATAAATTAAAAAAAAGAAAGAACCAAACAAAAACAACACAACATAAAAATCAATCATAAATAAATTATCTAAACATTTTCAATTAAGGATTAGTGACTTATCTTCTAAATATTCCTTTACAGTGTAATATCGCTTTTGTAGTAACATTTTAAACAGTATTTTTCTAAACAATGGTAGTGGCAAATCTTGTAGGGTATTTGGTAGATGGTTGAACACAATAATCGCCATGCAGTACACATTTCTCTTGAACAACTTCAACTTTATCGTAGGCAATTTAAGTTTATCTTTATGCCGTGCCCGGCTATTTGCCTTGTACTCTTGTTTTTCAAATAAACTGTAATTTTTCTTTACAAAGATACATATTTCTAAAATGTAAAGGCACGGTAATGGTAAGATTTTAAGTTTCTCGAACAGTGGTTTACAGCTATCTAAAATGTGGGCTCCACACATTGCCCGGACACATTTTTTTTGCGCTTTAAAAACTCTGTCGATGTCCACCGAGTTACCCCAAATGATTAAGCCGTATCTAAGTACCGAAGATACATAAGCATGGTAAGCAACCATAGCGGTATCAATATTTACTGTTTGCTTAATTCTCTTGATGACATACACAAAACGATCTATTTTTTTAAGAATTTTAACTATATGTGGTTTCCAACTGCAATTTTTGTCTACGGTAATACCCAAGAATACGCATTCGTTAACAGTAGTTAATTGAGATTTTTTATAGTCAATGTCCAAGTTATTTATTGTTGCGTTTAATGCCTGAAATTGTATTATGTTTGTTTTTGTCATATTTACCTTTAAGTTATTTATTTCTAACCAGTTTATTGCATTGTCTAGACTATTATAAATTTCGTTTTTTAGACTATTCTCATTGTCAGTTTTGAGAATTATAGTTGTATCATCGGCGAATAATATGCAGTTTCTGTCTATCGCTTCGGGGAGGTCGTTGATGTACACTAGGAAGAGGTGTGGGGATATAATTCCTCCTTGTGGGGTGCCGTAGTTATTTTGTCTATATTGAGACCTATAATTTATTTGTTCAAATTTACAAGTTTTAACTATTTCTACACATTGTTGCCTTCCGGTAAGGTAGCTTTTAATCCAGTCATTAGCCTTTCCACGTATTCCACAGTACGAGAGTTTCGAGAGCAGTGTTTTATGACAGACAAAGTCAAAGGCCTTTGTCATGTCTAGAAAGACGCATCCTACCTTAGACTTTTTATTTAGGCTTTCAGTAATCTGTTTAATTAATGAAAAACACGCTAAAGTTGTAGAGCTACCTTTCATAAAACCGAATTGTTCGGTTTTTAGAATATTACAAGACGTCAAAAATTTTTCCATTTTGTTACACATAACTTTCTCGAAAACTTTGGATAAAATGGGGATTAAGGTGATAGGTCGATAGTTGCTCATGTCCGTTTTATCGCCTTTTTTATACAGAGGTTTAACTATTGACACTTTCAAACGTTCTGGGAATACTCCTTCTGTTAGGGATAGATTTATTATGTAGGTAAGCGGGGAAACAAGTCCCACTGCACATTTTTTTTCACTCATTCAACTCACGCACTTATATCATCATAGCCAGTAGAGTTCGTGTTTTTTAAGTTTTGTATAATTTTATGAACGTCAATTTTGTCTACTGGTGTAAGGAAAATGCTCTTAGGATTTTGTGATATGTCAAGCTTGTTGTTTTTTAAAGTATTTGTGGTTGAATTAGTTACAGTTAGATAATAGTCATTGAATAAGTCACAAATTTGGTTTGGATTGTCATATATTTTATCGTCAACTTTTATTGTGTCTATTTCGGAGTTACATGTCAGATTATTCGTGTCTAGTTTAATTATGTCCCATGCTGCTTTACTAGCATTTTTTTGCTTTATTAATATATCGCAAATTGTTTATCTGTTGAGCATTGTTTATGCATCTCTTTAATATTCGACTGTAATCGTCATATTTTCTTTTGTTTTGCTTTTTGTTATCTTTACAAAGGTTATATTTTAAGTACAGGATCCGTTTCTTAATGCAGCATCTTTTAATGTTTTTGGTCAGACATCTATTTTTCACACGTTTACGCGTATTTTTCACTTTTATTATTGGGAAGCATAAATTGTAAAAAAGGGTAATTGTCTCGTGAAAACTATTAAATGCTTCGTTTGTTGTTTGCGAATCATATACGTCCGAAAAAGATAAGCTTAACATACAGTCATTAAATTTTATTATGTTGTCGTCACTGAGGTCTCTTATACTTTGAAACCAGAAACTATGAATATCCTTAACTTTGTGATCAGTTTTTAGAATAGCTGTTAATGATTGTGCTGTCTCATGGTCAGAGAGAGCTAGATAGTGAAGGTCGGATTTAGCGTCATGTATATTACTTACTATTAAGTCCAAACAAGTTTTTTTCCTCGTAGGAAGGTTTATATGATTTTTTAAGTTATTATTATTAAGAATAGAATTCAAGTCATTGGATACTCTAGTTGTTTTAATCATGTCTATATTCCAGTCACCACAAATAATTATTTTCTTGCCAGTTTTTTTACAGAGTTGATTGGTCAGCATTTCTAAACTATTTAAGAAGGTTGACGCATCATGTGTTGGTGTTCTATATATGCATACTACTATAAGGTTAAATTTCATAATTTCGATGGCACAGTACTCAAATTGTAGGGGAATGGGGGGGGGTCAGATTTTTAATTACTTTATACTGCATGTTATTTTTTATTAAGATACACGACCCACCTCTACGTTGGTTTATTCTAGAGAAGAATGACACCAATTTGTAGTCTTTAATTCTAAGACTTGATTCAGAACCACTTTTAAGAAATGTTTCTGTTAAACATATAATATCTATAGAACCTAGTTTTTTCTGTAAATCAGTTAAAGCTACTTCTAATAATTCCTGTTTATTTAGCTGTCCCGCTATATTTTGGTGAATCAATGTAATTGATGTACTACTTTGAGTTGCGAAATAAATATTCCGTTGGTGGACTGTTTTCCTCGCTTTTTGAGCCTGTTGTCTTCGAGTTTTTGTTATCATTTGCTAAGTGGTCTTGAGGACGAATTAGTATCACTTGAGTATTTTTAGCACTTGAGTACAAGCATAGTAGGAATCATAAACATGACTGGTACAATTCTGTCACCCGATAAGCTAAATATTGTACATTTCTTTTAAAAGATGATCAAAGTTCTATGTTTATTATTATCAGAACGCTTATTCGTGAGATCAAGCCGTTTAAAACCCCCCACGTAGGTAATTTTCAGGACAAGTAAGGCTCCTAGATTGTTCCTATCATTTTAAGAAGTTATGTTAGTTATCGACAACACCTTACTTTGTTGCTTACAATTACCATAAAATGTTCCAGAAACACGTGCTTCTCATGAAGGTGTACCTGTACTTCGAGATCGTGTACTCCATCTTCGGCTTCGTGTACAGCCTAGCCTTTATTACCAAGGAGAGTGCCAGCGAACTGTTCCTGGTGCTGTTCCAACTCAGTGAGTTAACATTTATCTGGTACCTATTACTAACGTTTCCAAAAATTACAGTATGTAAGTACATTATATAACACGGTGGAAAGGACACATGCCTAGCCTTTTCCCAACTATATTGGGGTCGGCTTCCAGGCTAACCGGATGCAGCTGAATACCAGTATTTTACATGGAGCGACTGCCTGTCTACCCTTAACAACGCGGGTACCTAACTGGGTAACACGATACCATTGGTAAGACTGGTTGTCAAACTTTGTGGCTTCTGACTACTCATAACGACTGCCAAGATCTACGAATGACAGCCGGGACCAACGGCTTTACGTGCTTTTCGAGGCACAGAGGGTCTCGGTATGAAATGGATGGTCACCCATCCTCATACCAACCGCGATAGGCATAGCTTAACCTTGACCGATCGATCCATATGGCTTTTATTTAGCCACGAGCCCCCAATTGGCACTGCACCGTATTTCGCAAAGTGGAAGAGGGTTCATGTAATTTTGTGGGCTTGCTATCTATATACCTATCATGGTATTGCGCATCTATGCAGGGTATTGCGAAGTACCTTGAGGGCGTTTACCAGGATCTATATAGTGGTCTACGGCCTTTCGCTGCATTCCAACCTCTACCGATCGTACCTACTGGTTTTGCCAGTCCATTGGAACAGAGTGGATTATTTTGTACCCGCGCAACTTAAACATTTAAGCATTTAAGCATTTTATTTATTGTCCACTAAAATCAAACTCATGCGCAGGTGACCCCAGCTATTTTTTTTATAAAGAGTCGCCGTTATCGTAATCGATAAGGAGGACTAATAAATACTTATCATGGAAGAATAACAGCTGTCATTTGTTTTGTTTCCAGTGCTTCAAATGTACGTGGTGATCCTCATTTGGAGTTCGATAGTGAAGATGGAGAGAGATGGTTCAGTAAAGTATTCAAGAGAAACTGACGCCGTCTAAATTAGCGTTAATTAGATAACATTTAATTAATTTGGAAAAAAATAGGGAGAGTTCACAACGGTAAAATCAAGTTAGAAGAAAAAGTGTAAATAATAGAAATATTCAATGCGGCAAAACTTGTGTCGGCGACGACGTGACCAATTCAAAATGGCGTCTGTAGTTAATTCGGAATTAATATTTTCAAATTCAATTAGTTTTTCCTATTTATGACTGTTACCAACTTTGTAATTTCTTCTGAGTCTATTTAGGTACTCCGGTCAAAACCAGTTTTGACCGGTTTAAATTTAACCTTACAACTTAAAAGTTGGAAGGTTTTCTGTTACTAGGAGGTACCGAAAAAAATTGTAGCGTAATCGTTTTTATCTTAATAACATTTCCATGGTTTTACTGTAACCAACAAAAGTATAACATTAATTACGATACGACACATTACACTTGTTGAATATTTTTGATACCATATTATTTTTGTTTTGTTAAAGTTCATAAAAAAAGAAAATTATATAAAGTTAAAAGTGATACTAAGTAGAAATTAAATATAATAATTTTAACGTTATGGTGTAAGTTCAAGTTACCATTAGGTATTTTGATTCTAATTTTTAAGCGCTAGATTAGATTTTTATATTGTTATATTTCCACTAACGTTACATTTCATAGAATGTCTGGCTACTTATCACTACATAGTATAAAACAAAGTCGCCTTTTTTGTCCCTATATCCCTATGTGCGCTTAAATCTTTAAAACTACGCAAAGGATTTTGATGCGGTTTTTTCCAATAGATAGAGTGATTCAAGAGGAAGGTTTATATGTATAATACATGCATCATATACTAAGGCAACATTGCTAATTTTAGAGGTTTCTAACGTGATGTCGTAAATTAACCTATTTTTTTTGGGCTTATTTAGCAATTTAGCAAAAACGCTGCCTAAACCCTACCCGTCTTATTACAAAAAAATGCCTAAGTACTGGTTTAAACCACGACTATTTAGTCTAGGATTGTTACGGTATTAACGTTCATATCAGGATCAAAATATGTTGCGATTACAAAACGCAGACTATTTGAGGATCAGTTAGTACGGAAAACAGTCCATGGTGCAAATAATATCTACAGATTAGAAACAAAAATGGCATTGTTTCATTCGTTCAATCAGTCTTTATTTGAAGCAACGTTCCGTTTCTATAAATATTTATATTACAATAACATTGTAAGTTATTAAATAATTATTGATTAATGCTAAAATATGCCATAAATTGTTCTTTATTTAGTTTACAATATATTGAACAAGCATAACTTCTAGCGTGAAGTGGAGTGTAGGCATTATATACCGACGGCGACGGACAGCGCGTAATTTGAGTCAAATGTTAATGTTGTGTCCTATTAGTTTCTTAATCTGTAAACAATCTTATTAGCTTTATTCTTATTCAATGTTCTTAGTATGTTATGTGGATTGTTCGTGAGTTGTGGTTTGGTTAAATCGTAAAGAATGGAACAACAAAAGAAAACACAGTGGTTAAAACTGGAGTTCTGTCGAGAAAATTAGTCAAACATGGATTTTTAATTATTAGGTAAGCAGTCAAAAAAAAAAAAAAAATATATTTTTTTTTTTTTTTTTTTTTGAGGTAAGCAGTGCTTTGTATCATCTTATTTTGACTACCTAATGCTAATGTTTTTACTAATAGAAATGTTACGTCAACTTATTGCTCAATCAGCAAGTATTATAGAAGATAAGTGCACAAAAACTTTACACAAAACTAAAATGATACACACGATGACAATGTCTGTAAGATCGCTGAGACGCGGACGTCTCCAACATATCCAAATCTTCCAAATCCAACAAATCAATCGTATTAATATCCATTTTTAACGGTTTATATATAAAATGCACAAAAAAATTTCAACGCTAACCTCAAATAAATAAGTACCGGAGTTGTTTCCATAGTTAAACTAGGGGTCTCAGCGGACTAACTTTAGTACAAAAGATAGTTACAGAACTAGTGATAAACTTCATTTTGTAATGACGTTTTATTTAGTCATGGTTTAAACCAAGTAAAAATCCCAGTACTATATTTAGATCGTGTTTTGGAATAAGACGGTACGAGTTAGATCAAATTAATGTACTACAGTATTGTACACCATAAAAAGGTCTACAAAAAGTCCGCGATGGTATATGTTTATCTTTTAGGGATAACCCACATTAACAATTTTTATTGTTTACTTTTTACGTGAAAAAATGGCTTATTTACGAAGCTATTTTAAGCAATACGGCATTAATCCTTATCGAATTAAGTACCTTAAATACAGTGTGCAATTAATATAGATCAATATGGTTCCTTACAGCATGTAAATTAAACAAATATTTTCGGAGATATTACAAATTTAAAATTTGCGTTTGCGGCGGGCGGTACCGGTCGGACGGGGCAGTGCGGGGAGGCATGCCTATAAATAGCGCGTCGGAGGCCGCGGTTCTCTTCTCCCCTCACTCTTCGCTCGACGCTCGCCGCGCACGGACGTGTCGCCGCTTCGCTCCACGCTCTGCCGCTACGCTCGTCACCTGCTCTCGCTGCGCCCGCCGCAACGATTCCTGTAGTCAGCCAACTGCAATCAACTGTTTAAAAGTTGCCTTTTTCAAGGCGACGGCTGAAATTTCTATTTCTATAAACAGAGTCTGTCGTGTAGCTTCACTAGGCCCCTTCAGGGCAAAACCACAGTTTCGTGGTACTCGGTGGATACCTTACGGTGCCAACGAAGCCGAGTGGGTGTTGCCCCAATCACGCCAAACCCCTTCAGGGCGAGGCAGTCAATTGGAGTCGGGAGCTAGTGTTTCGGCCTTGGGGGGTCTCCTAGTCGAACCTAGTCTCTGGTTTCCTTTCACAGCCACACACCTAGTGTCGGTTGGGCGTGTCTACACCCTTCGCACTAGACTGGCTAGGGCCCCGTTCGCACAATAAGACTGACGACGGGTTTACTAGCTTAGGGCTCACCAATAGGTACTCACCTCCCTGTCTACACCCGACAGGGAGGGTTACACATCCCCGGGCCACTCCACCCGGGGAGTTAGAGTTAGGTGTTAGGTATAATTTAGGCTTCCCGGAGAGTTAAATCTCCCAAAATTCCCTCCCCAACTTAACTTTCCCTCCGACCATGTCGGACGCTGAAATATTAGCGTACGTCAAGGCCCGCTTATGGCCAAGCGCCAAGTTCCATGCCGATCTAGACATATGGCTAGAGAACTCGTCCGCGTCCCGGAAAGTAGCCGAAGCTAGCGTCGCTGACTTCAGTGACGTATTTGATAGCCCCTTTTCCCCGGATAACGCCGACGAAGGCACACCTGTGGCGGCATCCTCTATGCCACCGCAAATCCCGTCCCTATTGTCAATTAAGACAACAAGCCCGTACGCGGAAACACCTATTGTTTCCGAACCCATTGTTTCCAAGCCCATTGTTCCCGCGACCATTGTTCCCACGCAGCTGCGCTCTGCGTCGCCATGTTTCTCAGAAACAATGGATACCTCTGTCCCTGTCTCTGAGCCATCTCACTCCGACTCTGAGGAAGCCCACTCTGCCTCCGCGTCCTCAGACGACGACTACCAAGTTGTCGGTCCGGGAGGCAAGAGAAAGAAAGGTAAGAGTCCCTCTCAGGCCACCAAGGCCAAGAAAGCCGTAGCCGCGCCCACCCCCTCCTCCACCCCCTCGGTTTCGGCCCCCTCCGTCTCAGCTACCTCTCGTCCAGAGGGCAGCCGTCCCGCTAGTCCCATGTCCACTGCTGTCCCCCATCCTTCGGTTTCAAAAAAGAAACTACCCGCCCCGCCTCCCTTGTTCATCCAGGACAAGGCGAAGTGGACCGACGTGTCCAAATTGTGTAATGATCGTAAGATCAAATACACAAACGCGCGCTCGACCCAACAGGGTATCAAAGTCCAAGTTCCCACGGTGAACGACCACAGGGAACTTACCTCCTTGTTAAAAGTGAGGAACATTTCGTTCCACACTTATTCCCTGCCCGAAGACAAACCCACCCGTGTGGTAATCCGACGCGTCCCTAAAGAAATCTCAACGGAAGAGATTCTCGCCGACCTTCAGTCGCAAAATGTCCCAGTATCCGCTGTGCATCGTCTGCACAAAGCTAGGGGTGCGATTGCATATGACTCGGTTCTTGTCGTGTGCGATCACACCGACGGCCACCATCCGATCTTTAAAGTAAAGTCGGTATGTCACTTGTCGGGCATCTCGATCGAGAGGCCTTATAAATCCGATACGGTTGGACAGTGTCACCGCTGTCAACTTTACGGTCACGCCCAACGCAATTGCTACGCGACCCCTAGATGCGTCAAGTGTCTGGGTGAGCACGCAACTGCTGACTGTCCCCGTCCGAAAGACCGCAATCTGTGCACAGAACCTCCCAGCTGTGTGCTATGCGGTCAATCAGGTCACCCCGCCAATTACCGCGGCTGCCCCAAAGCCCCAAAATCCTCTTCTCCCAAATTGACCAAGCGTGCGAACGCTCGTCAACAAAGGGAAAGCCCCTCTGTTAAGATTCCCTCCTCAGAGATGCCCGAGCGTCTCAGCCCTCAGAGGCCCTCCCCATGGAACTCGCTGAATCATCAGAGAGCGTTCCCTGCATTGAGGCCCTCCCAATCTCTGCCCATGCCAGCGCTGATGGATTCGCCAGTCCCCGCGCCGAACCTAGCCTCCGCGACCACGCCCCCCATACCTAAGGTCGCCCCCGCCGCTCCTAAAGCCGCCACCGCCGCTCCTAAGGCCGCCCTCGCCCCATCTAAGGCCGCCCCCGCCGTTTCAACCGCGCCCTCAGCCTCCCGCGTACCTGCATCTCTCCCTACCGAGAGGATAGGCGAAGTCATCAACCTCGCCTACCAAATTTACCGCAACCCCGCTGCTGAAGCTATGGCTAGGGATATACTCGCGTGCAAAGCAAATATTAGCGACATCCTTAAGGTGTTCAAAGCGTATCCGGAGATTACGCAAGCCCTAGATAAACTTTACCCTTGCTAATCCAATGGATAAGGAAAGGCCGTGTACGAATAAACCCCGATCCCTTAAGTTAGGATTCTTTAACGCCAATGGCATTACTAACCAACGTGATGAGATCGCCAATTTCCTCCGCGACCATCAACTTGATATCCTCCTCATACAGGAGACCTTTCTTAAGCCCCATCATCGTGACCCGAATATTGCCAACTACCGTATAGTTCGCAATGATAGGTCTCGTTGTCACAAGGGCGGTACCCTAATATACTATAGAAAGGCTCTGTACTGCATTCCTATGGACCCTCCTCCCCTCGCTCGCCTCGAGGTCTCTGTCTGTCGGCTCGGCATGACCGGTCATCAGCCGTTAACTATTATATCAGCATACGTCCCTCCATCACCATCGGAGGATGATCCTATCCTCCTCAAGGATGACCTTTCTGCTCTTCTTGGCCTGGGTGACTCCGTCTTACTGGCGGGCGATCTCAATGCCAAACATCCCTCCTGGAATAGTAACAGGACCTCTTCCAGAGGTAGGATCGTGTTTAACCTCTGTTCTCAACTGAACTTCGACGTCATCGCCCCGATGACTCCCACTCATTTCCCCCACGATCCCAACCATCTTCCCGACATCCTCGATATAGCGCTGCTCAAGAATGTGAACCTCCGTTTGCAATCTATAGAGACGCTACACGAGCTTAATTCCGACCATCGTCCAGTGATATTAGAACTAGCTCCCCGTTCAGGTCCCTCTGACCCTAGCCAGCCCCCTCCGACCCAAATTATTACCGACTGGAGGAAAGTAAGCGAAAGCCTACAATCCACCACGTCGCCTCACTTGGACGCTATCCCCGACCACTTGGTGACAGTCGCAGACACGACCCCACAGGGGGTGCCCTTAGCGTGTAGTCGCTTAGTTTGTAAGCTTTTTGCCCTGGCTGGAGGCCCTAAAAATAATAATTTTTAAGGCACCACAGGAAAGTCCGGTTAAGCAGCCGACAACCTCCTAGGTTGACCTGCAAGATGCCAATCCGAAAAAATAAAAAAAAAAAAAAAAAACGCGGTTCTCCCTATAGCACTTTGAGAATTTAGCAGCAATCGGACGCGTTTATTATCGGAGCTCTCTAGCGAGGAAAATAACAGTACTTGATAAAAACGTGCTTTTCAGCGCGACAACGTATCAGTTAATAATTATAAGTTACGATAAATAATAATCAATTAATTTAATAATAAGGAAATTATTTTAAAAAATCTTAAGTAAGTTCAGAAAAAAAACTTAATAGAATATAGCTATCTTTTGTTCTTCATGATTGTAGATTACTTTTGTTTTTAGTCACACGCATGGCAAATTATTTTTTAGGTGTTTTTAATTTAATTAAAATCGTATTTTAAGTTGATTTCATTAAAATCGTAGTTTAAGTTATTTCAGTAAAAAAAAAGAAAAGAGTAGAATAAATATCTTTTGTTTTTTATGATTGTTGATTATCATTTGTGTCTAAATGGTAAGTATTTAGATGTTTTTTACTGCGGCACATAGGTACCAATAATATGGCAATTTGTTCATAGGTAGGTAATCATACATAAGTCTAGAACTGAGTCAACTTTGTTCAGAAATTATAAAGTCATGTCTGGAAGACGTCGTCGTTCGAACATAGGTCGTAGTTCAGTGAATGCTAGAAGAGTACGTTCACAAAGAGATGAAGAATCGTCAACAGAACGTGAAGCTCGACTCAGTCAGCTTAGGGATAGATATAGAGCTGATAGAGAGAGAGAATCTTCAGTAGAGCGTGAGGTTCGCCGCAGTCGAGATAGGGATAGACATCGAATACAGAGAGCCAGAGAATCATCAGCACGAGTTACTAATTCATGGGTAAATAAAGAAAATTCTGCCATGAATTACGATCCTTCGATTTCTTACAAGGACGATCGTATAGTATCAATAGGTACTATGTCAGTAGTATGTGAATATTGCTTGGCATTGAAATTCAAGGACGAATCAAAAGGCATGTGTTGCTTACAAGGAAAAGTCAAATTAGAAGAAATTCTCCCTCCACCTGAACCACTTCACTCTCTTCTTACGGGTGATCATCTGAAATCCAAACAATTCATGCGCAATATACGCCGTTATAATAACGCATTTCAAATGACCTCTTTTAAGAGCAAGTCGTTGAGCGTGGGTTCATGCCTACATTTAAAATTCAAGGGCAAGTGTACCACTTAGCTGGGAGCTTGCTACCACTTCGACCCGATGATCACAAATTTCTGCAAATATATTTTATTGCAGATCCAGACACACAAGCATCTACGCGGTGTTCAAGTGTTGCACAACCAATTGATAGAGATTTAATTAGATCTCTGCAAGATATGTTACATTCTCATAATTACTATATACAGTCTTTCAAAACTGCGATTGAGAGTATTCCAGCAGATACTCCTGACTTTAATGTCGTAATCCATGCAAATAAAGTTCCTGTTGGAGAACACAGAGGACGATATAACGCGCCTTCTACGAGTGAGGTAGCAGTGGTGATAGCTGGACAGCAATTTGACAAAAGAGATATTGTATTGCATAGTCGTGATGATAATTTGCAAAAAATTTCAGAGTTACACAGATCTTATGACAGCTTACAATATCCTTTGATGCTATGTCGTGGAGAAAATAGTTATGCCATTAATATTTCTCAAGTTGATCCAATCGGTGGAACAACTCTGCGTAAAACAGTGTCATGTATGAACTACTATTGCTACCGTATAATGACAAGACGTACCAATTTCAACACTTTGCTTAGATATGGAATGTTAACAAACCAAAATACTTGGTCGATCAATATGCGAAAATTGAATCTGAGAGATTGGCCTACATCCGTAATAATCAAACTAAATTGAGAGCCGAAAATTACGTTCATCTTCAGGATGCGTTACAGGCGAATGAACATGTCAACGGCATTGGTCAGTTAGTTATACTACCTTCATCATTCACAGGTGGACCTCGATATTTACACGAAAAATCGCAAGACGCCATGACTTACGTCAGAAATTACGGCAAACCTGATTTATTTATAACTGCAACATGTAACCCAAATTGGCCGGAAATTAAAGAAAATATTAACACTAATTTAAGCCCACAAGACAGATATGATATAGTTAACAGAGTCTTCCATTTAAAAGTACAGAAACTCCTGCACCTCATTAACAAGTCTCATATATTCGGTCCCCCGCGCTGTCATATGTACACAATAGAATGGCAAAAATGTGGGTTGCCACATGTGCACCTGCTGGTGTGGTTAGTGAACAAAATTAGACCAAACCAAATTGACAAAGTCATTTCAGCTGAGTTGCCGGATAAAGATGAAGATCCTATCCTGTACGAAATCGTAAAGAAAAATATGGTACACGGCCCTTGCGGGACTTTAAATCCGAATTCTCCATGTATGCGAGATTCTAAATGCAGCAAAAAATTTCCGAAGTCATTCCAAACTCAAACAATCACTAGCGATGACGGATATCCCAAATATCGTCGACGATCGCCAGAACAAGGCGGGAAAAGTGCTACCGTCCGAAACCGTGATATTGATAACCGATGGATCGTTCCCTATAATCGGCTCCTTTTGAAAATTTTTGATGCCCACATCAACGTAGAGTTGTGCAATTCGATAAAGTCAATCCAATATGTTACTAAGTACATTAATAAAGGTAGTGATCAAGCCACTTTCAGCATACAATCACAAAATGAAGTGGAAAAATATCAGTCTGGACGTTACATCTGCAGCTCTGAAGCTGTATGGAGGATATTATCATTTGAAGTGCACAACCGGGCTCCCACAATTGTCCACCTTGCAGTTCATTTAGAAAATGGACAAAGGGTATATTTCATGGAGAACAATATACAAGAAGTTGTTAATAATCCGCGGGATACAACATTGACAGCATTTTTCAAGTTATGTGCTCAAGATGATTTCGCGAAAACACTGACATATGACAGAGTTCCAAGTTACTATACATGGAACCAGAGTTCTAAAACTTTTCAACGGCGAAAACAAGGTACTGCGGTTGATGGTTTCCCCGGAGTAAAAAAAACGGATGCTCTTGGCAGAGTCTACACGATTCATCCCAACAACAGTGAATGCTTTTATCTGAGAATGTTACTGCATATTGTAAAAGGCCCGACAACCTTTGCACGCCTAAGAACTGTACAAGGTGTTGTTTACAATACTTATCAAGCAGCATGCAAAACTATGGGGCTCTTGGAAGATGATTCTCACTGGGAAAATACATTATCAGAAGCAGCTGTTTGTAGTTCAGCTACATCATTAAGATATTTATTTGCTGTTATAGTAGCGTTTTGTCAAGCAACTGATTCTGTTAATCTATGGAATAAATTTCAAGAAAACATGGCCAGTGATATTCTGAATCGACGACGGCGAGAGTTAAACTCAGATGATATACAATATGATCAACACATATTTGACGAAGCATTATTTGAATTGAATAAAGTACTGCAATTACTTTCGGGTAAATCGATCAAGGATTTTGGGCTGCCGATGCCAGCTAATACTACTAATTCAGATTTAACTAACAGTGCCGAATACACAAGAGAAATATCATACGATCAAACAAGACTTTTACAAAATATAGCTCAAGATGAGCCACGATTAAACATCGATCAGAAAAAAGTATTCACTGCATTACTATCAACAATTGATAACAATGAAGGGAAATTGTTTTTCCTTGATGCCCCAGGAGGTACAGGAAAAACATTTTTAATCAATCTGCTTTTAAAAAAAGTGAGATCTACCGGAAAAATTGCGTTAGCTGTTGCGTCATCCGGCATTGCCGCTACGCTTTTAGAAGGAGGTCGAACCGCACACTCTACAGTCAAGCTCCCGCTGAAAATCGCCACCGATGACAATATCAGCGTCTGTAGTGTTTCTAAACAGAGCAATACAGGAAAATTGATGCGTGACTGCTCATTAATAGTCTGGGACGAAGCTACCATGTCAAACAAGTCGTCTGTGGAAGCACTGGATAGGACAATGCGCGATTTGCGCAACAAAAATTCACCTATGGGTGGATGTACAATTCTGTTTTCAGGAGATTTTCGACAAATCCTACCAGTTGTGACTCGAGGAACACGTGCTGACGAAATAAATGCTTCCCTAAAAAGATCAAACCTTTGGCCACATGTCAATAAATTAGAGCTTAAAACTAATATGAGGGTTTCGTCATCTTCACGTGAGAACAGGCTATTTCCAGAGATGCTGCTAAAAGTTGGCAATGGAGAATTAACACAAAGTGAGGGAAGGATTAACCTTGAAAACCTTTGTGTTTTGATAGACAACATCCAAGAGTTAGTCAACAAAGTCTATCCTGACATTGATGACATAAGTTACAAGACAATATCTTGGTTTAAAGAAAGAGCGATTCTGTCACCAACTAATGAACAAGTAGATAAGGTAAATAACTTGATTCTTTCAAAGATTGATGCGCCGACGAAAATATACTACTCGGTGGATACTGTTCTCGATTTGGAAGAAGCTGTTCATTTTCCTACAGAGTTTCTAAACTCTTTGAACCCGTCTGGACTCCCTCCTCACAAAATGGTGTTGAAAGTAGGTTGTCCTGTTATTTTATTAAGAAACCTGAATCCACCTAAACTTTGCAATGGCACGCGTTTGCTGATAAAATCACTGAAAACTTTCATAATAGAGTGCACAATACTCACAGGATGTGGTACCGGAGAAGATGTATTGATTCCCCGAATCCCTCTGATACCATCGGATTTACCCTTCCAATTTAAACGTTTACAGTTTCCGGTAAAGACATCTTTTGCAATGACCATTAATAAATCGCAAGGTCAAACCTTCAACGTTGCAGGCTTAGATTTGAGCGTTGACTGTTTTTCACATGGCCAACTGTATGTCGCTCTTTCAAGAGTAACCTCAAGAGAAAACATGTTTGTATTGTCTAATGACAAGAAAGCTGTGAACGTTGTGTATAAAGACATCCTGTAATATATTAATTGTTGTAAAAATAAAATAAATACCTAGGTAAAAATGTAAAAAGTAAATAAGTAAAAATGTGTAATGTAATAAAAATTGTATGAATTTAGATATTCCAAAGATAGCAGGAAATCTTCATAGTAAGTATAGGGAAAGAGGAATTGTTTTACTCCAAATTTAATGCGTGCAGGCCAAGGGCAGTAATGAATGAATCAAAAATACTGGATCGATTTTAATCATGTTTTCATTGAGTGACATAGGCATATATATTTTATGCCCGTGCAAAGTCGGAGCGGGCCGCTATGTTTTTATATACAACGTTCATAGTTTTTCTGTAGTGTATTTAATTTAGTATCAGCATTGCACCCGTGCGAAGCCGGGGCGGGTCGCTAGTAATTGATAAAAATACATATCAAATTGTAAAAAATATCCGTAACAAAATTTATGAAAATTAATTTTCCGGTGCATACATTTATTTTGTTTATTTACCTCATCATCAATAATATGATATGTTTTAAGTACTAATAAATATTTTTTTTTGCTTATATTGATTGTATGTGATAACGATATACATAATTATTATACCTATTTTATGAAAAGGTCAATGATGAGTAGGTACGTAGTTATGTTCATGACCCACAATTTTGTACAAAAACCTTGATTCTAGAATATTCAAATTAGACTATTATGAATGAATCAATGAGGTAACCTCAATGATATTCTAATAAACAGATATGTTATACACTCACAAAACCACCGAAAAAAGTGTTCCGCGCAGCGGCGGCAGCACACATACACACTTTTCATTCATTTTACAATTCACTACAAGTCAAAATGTTGAAAAGGGATGACTAGAAAAAACCAACAAGAAAAAAAGAGACAGTTAGTGTTGTCAATTGCGCGTGAATGTAAACAGACATTATCCTGGCCACCAATCACCGCGTCTTGGCATCATAGACTAACAAATTTAGCGAGACAGAAGGTACAAACCGCGAGTACATACTACATTTTATACACACGGTTTGTATCTATAACAACTAATTAACAGGACTAAAGGTATAATAGAATATATATAATAATATATAGAGTAGAAAATATTTATTTTGTAATAAAATTCATTTCTTTGTTTACGAACAAATGCGATTCATTCTTAAGCCAGATCTCATTGGATAACCTTAACGAAGAAAGGATAGTAAATATCTGTTGTCACATTGTTTAATTTCTAATTAAGTATATAAATGATTAAATGAAACAAAATGATTAAATATTACAAGCTTAGAAAAAAGAAAAACAGAACTGTGGGTAAACAATGACTTTACTGCCTACGATATCGCATCTGTACTTTTATTCTATGTCCGGAGTGAACGCGTCCTTGTCTTACTCACGTCAAAAAATGTATTTTCGTTTCTTTCTTTTTTCTAACCTCCAATTATAAGAATATTAGGAAAATTATTGAAATATATAAATAAATCGATGTATATTGCGTAGTTACATGTGGTATGAGATCCCTTGTGTTTTATTAAATTTGGTATCTTATTTGGTACACTTTCTAAATACACAAAAAAGCATTTTTTTATTTTTTTAGCTGCTTTAACAAAGCGTATCACTCGTCGCCATGCGTGACGCAGACTAAAGGCAATACGTCCCAATTAGGACGTTTTTGAGTCTTCAAAATTGGGCGCTCATAACATATCTGTTTAATATAATATCATTGGGTAACCTATAAGTGGATATTTTTTTTTCTATGAATGTATGTTGTTAGAGTCAAAAAATAAAGTATAATTATTTTGTACACCACGTAACATTTAAAAAGGAATTGTAAATATATTATTATGTAGATTTATATTTAACTAAGTTTCTAAGAGATGTTATGCCAAATAAAAATGAATAATTAAAATTATTAAATGTTTTATTCGTTAAAATTAAATACTTACTAATACTTTTATAATGATGAAAGATATTTACAAAGTGATAATGAAAACATACAAATACGTCACGATTTTCATTAAAACTATTTTATTTTAACCGTAATTAAGGCTGTAAGGCTGCATTTCCACTAGAGACGTGCGAGGAGGAGGCGTAGCTAATTATGAAATCTCTCTTATTTTTCTTTTTTTTAAACGTTACCTCACATTAAGAATTTCTCCTGTATTGTGGGTGCACTTACATACACAAACAGCCAGACCCAGAACAACTACCTATAGGCCAAACAAATGTCCGGGAATAAAACCCGCGACACGCAGCGCGTCAGCCAATCGCTCAGCCACTGCGCGAACTGTATCATTACGAAAATGACGCGAAGTCATCGATAATTTTCACACATCCCACGCTACGCATCCCCATACATGTTTAGTAGAAACACATCCTTATAGAATATAGCCTTGCATCTCATGAACGCGCGTGGCATTCAGTTGTGGTAAAAACATATCTGTAGGTATACATGCTAATGTGTGTGAGACCTTGGGCCCTAGCCAAATTACCCGAATTAACAATCTGCAATTGATAACGCTAATAGAAAACTAATCAAATGTATGGAAATGAAGTCATCTCAACGATGTCATGTGATCGAAAATCAAAAATGGATTACGACGACGCGTTAATTATTATAGAAAGAGATACGATACGAAACGATTACAACTTGGCTAGGCCCTTTGATGTACTTAATACAAGTATACGAAGTGCGAGCTCACTCAATCCCGGTTTCTTGGAAGAAATATGTAGTTATTTGAACAATCATACATAAATTAATATGATTGTTAGATTATAGATCCCACCGACACTTATTGCGAATGCGGTGCCAATTTACTACAGTGCCCAAAGTGTCCCTACAGCTGCACTTTATAGGACACTAAAAACACCATTATGCTTAACGTGGCTACATACTCGGCCAAGGCCACTCTAATAAAGGAAAAGTTTCTTTCTACGCGCATTTGACAATTTCACACTTAATTTTTTAGTTAAAAAAACCGGGGATCTGCCTCACAAACAAACACAATGTGCATGTTACTCTTATAAACAAAAATAAACACCCATCGCGTTCCTGAATATTGCGAGATCTATAATTACCACTCATTGACTGGCCAATACTATTTTCAGCTTGAAAAAAAATTAGGTCAGCCAGCATGCAATTCATAAAGAGGTTTATGCTTTAAGATGAATAGAAAATGGTGGTGTCACTTTTGACGTGAATACGTCTTTATTATTAATTTGGAGGCAATTCAGAAAACTGATAATAACAAAATCGGAGGATACAGTTTGGTGTTATTGTAGCTACATATTTATCATCTACATTCAAGATTTAATTCCACCACTCGAGACCTATAGACTTAAAGATGCAATGCTGTCAGCCTGTTGGGCACGTGTCCCGTTGACAGCGATGTGGACGAGTTTTTCGATGCCCTTTGCCCCTGCCTTTTTCTTGGAATTATACATAATATTATAATTATAATTTAGATTTTTAAGAAGAATTCGTTACAATTTTCAGTTCCATCAAAATTATTACGACATAAGTACAGACGCTCAAAGAAAATATTAGGTACCCGTTACGTACAGTGGGTGATAGCTGTTATCTGACCCACCCTAAAAACAAACGAATTTAAACCCTCCGTCTGTAATAATAAGGGTTATTCAATTTGTATGAGTTCATCTGACTAGCGCTACTCGATAAACAAATACAATAATAAAACAGACAAGCAAAATTGATCTTTAAAACGTTAGCATTAGAATATTTATAACTACTTGTTATGCAATTTTGATTTTTATACGCTAAGACTTAAAGTTTATCACAGTATTGTAATATAATTAGTGTCATTTTAACCTAACTTGTAATAAGTGGGTAGTTGAAAGACAAATGCGTATTCATTGTAAAACTGGTATTCAAATGTTACTAAGGATATGGGTAGGAAAATAAAAAAATACTGTGACTATAACTAAAGCCAGTCTACGCACAATTGCAATGACTACGCGCGAACATTATCTATGTTGCCTTTCTAAATTGCGAATAACCACGCCTTTTTCAAATTTTTAAATATAATCTTTGTAGCTAACACGTCTCAATTGAGTGATTATTTAAAATACAAAATAATCTATTTGCACGAGGAGAATATTGGCATCAGAGAGATTGCAAGGAGACTTAATATAGCAGTAAGTGTATTTTTCTAATTTTAAACCACTTTTCACATCTAGCTATTCCTTGTGCCGCGAGCCCGTGACGTAAACAAACATATTTTTTATATACTTAACGTAAAGTGACACCGTTTAATTTCTTTGTTTCAGAAACTACTGTGAGATTGTGGTTAAGGCGTTTTAAAGAAACAGGAAATGTTCAAAAGGATCCTTCAGGACCAACGACTAAGAACTTGTGGAACTTGTGGAACTTGTGTGGATTGGACTTGTGGATTGGGATTGGCGTGTTGCTTAGCCAAACACGGATATTTACTTCGTGCAAGATAATTGCGCCATACACAGAGATGCTGTGGTGCAAAATTGGCTAACAGTCAAAGGTGTCAAAACAATAAGTTGGCCGTCTAAAAGTCCTGATCTGAATCCAATAGAAAACTTGTGGGGTCAAATGATTTTAAACTAAAGATTCATCAGAAGTCAGGACAAAAGAAAATTTGGCGCAACTTGTGACTTCAACGTGGAAACTCATGAGTGGAAGTGATGCCTGCTGGAACATGGTGTGCAGTATGTGAAGCCGCTTACAACAAATTATAGAAAGAGATGATGCTCCACTTCGCTGATCACCGCCTGCAGTCAACAATACTTACGTCAGTGTGTGTGTTAAATAATCGGTTGTTATCATAATTCATAAGGAAGTGTTTCATACAATTTTGCAGGTTCATATAATTGCTTTGCAAGTATTTCATACAAAACGATCATAACCATATTTAAAACTAAAAATGCTTAAAAAAAATCTAAAAAGTAGGTAATAGTATCACCCAGGATTCACCACAAAGAACTGTATTTTGAGAGATAAGAGAGTATTTTTTTTTTCTTGCGTTGTTGACGTGCCCTTAAACTCCACTTGTCATAAACATCAAAGTATTTAGTGCGGTTTTTTTCACTAATATTTTATAAGTAGGTAGGTATGTATGACAGTAAGTTAATGTGGTGATGTTATTGTTATAAAATAGAAATATTATAGGTATATTTCTAAACATAATATAACATGTTGATTCACTACATTCAACACTTTGTAAAGCATGTAACAGATTACTTACCTACTTAAAAAATAATAAAAATGGGTATTTTAGGGGCACTATTAAAACGAAGAACTGTTTTGCTGTCGCGTTAGCAACTTAAACAAAAAATTCACGCATAGCATAAGTAGTTTAGTATTCTAACTTCTTTTAAAATGTAGTAAGTAATTATTTTTTATTTATTTTGAATTAAATCTTTATCATTATCATTATTGTTTTTATTTTCTGTGGTTATTTGTATTTATATATTATTATTAATTAAATCTACTTTTTTAATCTAATAGAAATAGTATTTTCAATACAAAAAACATAAATGAATATATTGAAAAACTACAAGAAGTAGAAGGTAAGTTTCGAACTCACAACCATGTTACTCACTTGTTTCCACTAGTTCAACCACTAGACCAAATACACTTAATTGAAATCGTTGAAATTAACAACTCCATCATGTGACAAAACAGTAGTCACTATATTATCTACCTTATCGGTACGTGTTAAAGATAAAATTGGCATAACTATATTCTTTAATATTTGCCTACCTTGAACAAATCGTTCTAGTTCGTACGTATCAAATAACACTTATCTACTGCTAATTGCATAAGGTTAAAATTCGTCTAACTTTTAGTGGGTCAGTTAACAGCTATCACCGACTGTACATGACCGTATTCACATAAAACCCACGGCCGTGTCCACGACACTGTCACACCCCGATTTTTTCTAAACTTTTACAAAGGAACAAGTTATTGCCGCTGCGACTTTTTATTAATGCTTTCGACGTTTCTCTCGTTCTGAATAGTGGTCCCGCCATTTTGAATCCACGTCATCATTGAAGATTGAATCCGCTCCAAAGCGCTTTACAGTAACTTTAGTGCAATGTTACGCATTACTGTGCCAAGTGTCGGTGGTAAGCAAAGTGCGCAGGCGCTCAACTCTTTCTTCAACCAGCTCTAGATAGTGACTTGACACCAGCATCAGCATGTAGATTCGGAAAACTGCGGGAAAGTACATGTATATGTTAATTTTTGACAAAGATAATAATGTATCTACAATCAGAGAAGATGGTTGATTAACAAATACTTGAGTTGTCAACCAAAATTCATTACTCATTCGAACGATATGGCAACTGGACCAAATTGACAAATCTATTAATTTCTCAAACAAAATATAAAATAGTTCACTCTGTTCCCTATTATGAAAAGCAATATTTCCGATAGTAATTGATATCGTATAATTAAACCGGATCTATCATTGAATCCTCGTCTTAGCTAAAAGAATATGTATACACCGCAATAACTAGCGGCAATAACAGCCACTGGGGACCCCCTGGGACCTGGTAGCAGGACCCTACGCTCATCAGTCAAAGGCAAACGCAAACCGAACGAGGAAATAAAAAAATATTGGTTATTTATATTAGTAGGTACTCACTTAATGCCAAGAAAGCAAGCATATAGTACAACATCAATGAAAATTCAATACGGCTGAACACCATCATCAATACTGAGCAGAAGATGATTAGTATTAGATTGCCCATCACTATACAAGTTGTCCACACTATCCACGGCTTCATCAGGTATGCTCTTTCCTAAAATCGAGAAATATTAGGTGAGTAAATTACTATCCGTTACATTCCATTTCTTGAAAGTAAGCTGCAATGGGATCAAGATTTTTGTTTATTAAATGTAATAATAATAATAATACGTGGGGACATTTCACACATGGCCATCTGACCCCAAAGTAGGGAGACCCTGTACAGTGTGGTGTTAGACAGCTGATAAATACACAAATACATTTTAAATACATACATAATTATATAGATAAACAACACCCAAAAAATACAAGGCAAACACCAGTGCTTCTCACACAAATATTTACCCTGGTCGGGAATCGAACCTGCAGCACACTGCGCAGTCAATCGCTCACCAACAGCGCCAACCATGTCGTCATATACTTATAGGTCTATTTATTCGTTCAATTTACTATGTTGCCGAGCAGAATAACTTTTCATAAATATTTATGAAGAAATGGATTATTAAATCCCTTGGAATTGAGATCCAGTGGTATTGCCGTTTTAGAAAATGATATAATATTTGCCATTTTTAATTGCCATTTTAAAAACGACGCAAGACATTTCTGCAGACTTTTCTGCAAAAACTTTTCACACGAAGAGAAGGTACGAGTTTGTGAGGATGGATGGATGGATGGACAGTGTTTGTTACACTTTATTTTATATTGCTCTAGCATAACACATAAAATCATTTTTATCCCGTCTTTGTGCTCCCCTGAAATAATTTTGGACTTTTGTCTTAATTATGAAGGATTAATTCTACTTATTAAAAACGTTCAAAATATAATCGCAATACTAACTTAGCGACAACCATTGTCAAAAATGTAAGCAAAATAGAGGCGTTTTAGAGAGATTGAGACTAAGATAAGAATGCGAAAGTTTCTAAAAGTTACTATAGCCCGACCACTTAACTGAGACGGTTCATGAGTAGCTGCGCGGTGCGGGAGTGGTGACAGTTGTCACAAGTTGACGTATCAGTGAGCCCTCGCGTCACGTCACCACACTGAAGTAGCTGCGCGGTGCGGGAGGGGTGACAGTTGACACAAGTTGACGTATCAGTGAGCTCTCGCGTCACGTCACCACACTAAGGTAGCTGCGCGGTGCGGGAGGGGTGACCGTTGTCACAAGTTGACGTATCAGTGAGCTCTCGCGTCACGTCACCATACTGAGGTAGCTGCGTGGTGCGGGAGGGGTGACAGTTGTCACAAGTTGACATATCAGTGAGCTCTCGCGTCACGTCACGACACCCCTCCCGCACCGCGCAGCTACCCAGCAATCAGTTAAGCGGTCGCTAAATTGCCCCCTTGAAATCTACGCAGATTTAGTAGTGGACAGAAGTCAGTAATTTATAAAAATAATCGTACCCTCAACACCCCAACCAGCATGATAGTAGTTAGTATCAAAGTGATACAATGGCAGATGATGACGGCCACTTCGAAGCAGGACACGAAGACATTCCCCCAGTGGTCCGTGTCAACGGGACCGGGGATCTGTTTATCCAGGGTCGCCAAGCATTGTGCGAGCGCTAGGACTGTGTACAACTGAAATCAAAATTTGGAGAGATTAATATTATTATGACAACTAAAAAAGGCTCATAGATTGATAAGGATTGATATAATCTGGGTATCTTAAAGGCACAAGTGAACTGGTTATCCTAGGTAAGCGTGCTCTACCTTAGGCCGCATCATCACTTAAGATCAGGTGAGTTGCGGCCAAAGGCAAGCCTATTAGAATATAAAAAACCGGACAAGTGCGAGTCGGACTCGCCCACCGAGGGTTCCGTACATATTTGTAGGTACAAATCCATACTTCTATACTAATCCATACCTACTATCCATACTTTAATCTACTTAATATTATAAATGCGTTTTTTGCGACATAAACGTCAGTATCTTTTTTTCACGTTAACATAGAGGGTTATTTTTTTACAGCATCAAGGGATCGTAGACTTGAGTATATGGTTTTAATTTCAACTCGATACCTCCACGCGTTCCGAAGATAAAGGGTCTTGACAGACAGACAGACAGACGGACAACAAAGTGATCCTATAAGGGTTCCGTTTTTTTCCTTTTGAGGTACGGAACCCTAAAAAAGATCCCTTTTTTAATGCAAGTAATCCTAATTGGCTACTCCATGTCGTTAAAATCTAAAGCACAGGTAAAGGACACCCAATTTATGCAGGTGCCGGTGCAAGTTTACAGCTTGTATTATATAAAATATCCAGAAAATCACCCAGTGTAGTTTACTTAGTAAAATTATAAACAGGAATAAAATTCTTGCTTTTGGGCAAACTGATGTCGGTACGTGTAGCTTCGTCATGATTTCTTCTACTGTTTATTATATACGTGGAATGAATAAAGCTGCACCCAGGAGTAAAAACAGTTTAACCAAACATTTGACGAGGTCTAAATTGGGCATAACTTTACTCCACGTTCTTAAAGGATTTTAAATATAATTATCTTAATACTTACTATAATAACTAAACCTGAGAATAGACATCCAAATTTGAGTGAGAGGCAGCCAAAGGTTCTCTGCCTTGGGAGGCTTTCTAAAAGTAATGGGATCTCTGAAAATAAAATAAAGCCTTTGTTATAAAATCTTGGTTTAGGTATAAATGTACTGCCCCCTCCCACTTCAAACCACATATAAAAACGGACAAGTACGAGTCGAACTCGCAAAAGAAGAGTTCCGTAACGTCATATTATAATATTAAGATCAAGCAAAAAAATTAAGATAGAAAGTACATTTCTTGTATGCGGAATTGTATGCACTTTTGTACTGTAATTAAGGGGTCATTCCAGTTCAAATGACAGTACAAAAGAGCCCTATGACAGAGAGAAATGCGACGAATAGGTCGGTATAGCGCTAGGGCTTCCAGTCTAAACGGATGCAGCTGAATATCAGTCTTTTACATGGAGCGACTGACTATCTGACACAACCCAGTTACTGGGTAACACGATACCCCTTGGTATGACTGATTGTTAAACTTTCTGCCTTCTGACTACCTATAACGACTGCCAAAGATCTACGAATGACAGTCGGGACCAACGGGTTAACGTGCTTTTCAAGGCACGGAGGGAACTTGGTATCAAATGGCAAACCTGGCCTCTAATGCTGGCACTTCACATGGCGTAATTGTACAAATATTCGCCTTATTTGGATAACACAAAATGTACTCTATTTCTATTACAATAAAGTCGATTTTGTATTATCCAAATAAGGCAAATATTTGCACAAATACGCCATGTGAAGTGCTAGCATAAGACAAATGTAACTGAAATTACACTATCAGCGGATATAAATTTGATTAATTTTATCACTATCTTGTATCCAAACAATGATATATATATTTAAAACGTTGGCAAGTACCCAAGCAGTACTGCATTATGACAGTACTAGGTATTTTGAAATACAAAGTCTATGTGAAGATAGGGTCTGATGTCAACAAGTCCTGGTAGGCAAAGTAAGTATACAAGATTATGAGATTGCTAGTTTTATGTCTATTAAGTATTATATGAAACTTACCACTCGCACAGTCAAACAATCTCTCCTCAAAGATCATTCGACGGGCGGAGAATTAAATCGTTATTTTCCAAACTTATTAGAGACTGCAGTATTGTGATAAGAAAAGACAAATAAAACAGATTCATGAGAAAAACACAAAGAAAACCCCTATAAATAACTGTGCTTGTATTATTTCGTGATAATATGTTAAATTAACAATGTTAATTGACTGTTTCTTGCTGATTGTGTCGATACTCATAAAGGCTCTCTTTTTGATGCTTACGGCAACGCTTTTTGTGTTGTGTACTGTGGGATTAGTGTGTTGTTGATGTTAATGTAAACAACGGTTTGCGGCTTAGATTTTTAGTCATCATCGTATGTGGACTCAAAAAATACTATGCTGATGTTTTAGGGCGCTTCCTTGACCAAATAACCTTGACCATACATTTGCTCTTTGCCACAGAATCGAAGTTCGCTCAATTTATGGAGTATTTTGTTATGAAAAAGAGAAACGATCTTTTGAAATAAAACAAAACGTGAATTATAAAGATTTTTAAGTTACCTATCTATTAGTGTAATCCTCAAATTAATAGCACGTCAACTTTAGCAAAAGATACATGTTTTCAATTATTTTAGTCATTTTTTACAGGAAAATTTAGGTGTATATAGGGTATGTACATAAAAAAATAAGAACGTGGAATGTGATGACAGGATATTGAACATTGATAATATGCCATTACCTAGATGTAGTTTATGTCTCTTAATTAATGAGTTAATAGCCCCTGAATAACGAAGGAAAACGCACTTTTGGCTGACCAAAAGTGCGTTTTCCTTCGTTAGAAGTCGACTCGTTTTAAGGCGCTACCCTGAGGTAGTGCCTTAAAACGAGTCGCTCAAACCCGCAAACTAATGCCGACCATAAAAAAGAAAAGTTGCCAACTACAGAGATACGATATATTACAATGAATATCGATAGATTCCGAGTTTCTGATGGGTGAAATTGCTGGAAAACCACTTTAAGTTTAACGCAACTTTGTGCAACTGCAAATTTTCCCGCAACTCGAACGTGGTCGGAAAAAGTCCTGACTACGAAATATTCGGGAGTGGAGTGTAGAGTTGGCAAGTAAGTGTTATGGTACTCAGAAGGACGCTGCTGCTGACCATCCTGTGGTCAATATACTTCGGTCGCCTTCTACGACACACACGGGTAGAAATGGGATGGTGCTATTCGCGGCCATTACTACACGGTTTCACAATGTTCTACAGGACTGTGAAACACTTGTTTTTACAGTTGGTTTTATTGTTTGTGCATGTGTTTAGCTGTCAACGCTCCTTCAGAGTGTGAGAACTTTATTCGTCGAGGTCATAATAATATAATGTGATCAGTAAATTTAGTTCAGGGTTAAACAGTATGTATACTTATGTACCTACCTACATGTATCTTTATCTAATACTAGATAGGTAAGCGTATCAGAAATTGTTATAGGTACACTGTGAAAGGTACACTTTTAACACGGATTTAGTACATGATTCTTTAATTATTTTTTTTTTTAATGTTATCCCCACTAGGAATTTCTCCTGTAACGTGGATACGTTTACAAATATATAAATTCACATAAGTACACAAACAGCCAGACCCTGAGTATTTTTCATCTAAAAATAATTTATTTGTATCAGGTCAAAATTGACATCTTAATTTAAAAACCTTTTCTACCAATAAGACAACCCCTTCAAAAACTAAAAAGTGATACGTAAATAACTTTAGGTCTGTTTGTTGTTTTGTATTGCCATCGACGTTCATCGATTGATATGTTTTTGCTTTTTGTTATTTTTTTCAAAGTGAGTTAAATCTATTTCGTTTAATTATATAACTACGCCTAAGGCATGTCCAACCCATTAATAAAAGAATTTTCAAAATCTGTCTACAATTGTCAGAGAAATCGCATAACAAACGTACAAAAAAAACATGTAGTCGAATTGAGAACTTCGTCCTTTTTTGAAGTCGATTAGAAATATTATCTGGACTAGTATTCTGTAAAAATATCTCTCAGTGAGGTTTAGGTGAAATGAGCTAGAGGTGAATGACAGCTCACCTCAAGATCACTTTACCTAACTTCACTGAGTTACACGAAACTAACATTACTTTAATGGTGATTTCAAATTCATGCCATCCCTTACATTTGCATCAAAAAGAAAGTGACAGCAACAATTTAAAATCTCCGTTACTAAACTAAACTAATGTTGTTGGTTTTGTGCAACACACCGTTTAAGAGATTTTTACAGAACAGACCGGTTGGCCTTATCTATACTAATATGTATTTTAAAGAGGTAAAATTAGTTTGTAAGTCTGTATGTAGGGGTTATCACCGAAACTACTCATCCGATTTCAAAAATTCTTTCACCAATAGGAAGCTACGATCCCTGAGTGCTAGGGCTATATTGCATTATCAAAAAAAATGGAATCCGGACGAAGTCCCGGGTAAAGTGCTAGTATTATAGAAACTTAGCTTATCACGAAGCGCGTCTGAAAAACCAGTTCAGGCAATATGTTGCTCAAACACAATCTGTAATGGTTTTTTCTCTAGGCGCTGATAACTAACCTAAGAAACATTGGATTGATGACTATTTCAATGATACTTATCCGACACATTCCGAGTTGCAATTTAGGGACTTTTAACCTTAATAATAAATAATAGGTTTCTATCTACACAATTTTGTTTGTAAAATTCTTATTTTGTTACGGTTTGAGTTCCTACTTAATAAATAAAAGAGTTGAAAAGCCGAGATAAGAATTTTTCATTGTCATTTTTCTTTACGTCATCTTCTTAAACATTTTTGTATTTCAATTATTTTACAAAATTATGGAAATTAAAAATGGAAGGAAAGAATAACTTTATTGAGAAAATGAAATCCGCAAATCTCAGTCAACTAAAATACTTACTCACTATTAACAATATCCTTTGCCAAACAAAACCAAATATAAAAAATACACTTACTGGAATACATTATTATCATATTTCTTTATCACAGGCACTAAAACACAAACACTTATCACTTCCTCCACTAACAGAACAATTTTAAAACAAACAATTTAATATTTTATCACGAGAGATGTCCAATCCGTCCGCCAAAATAGTAAGGACTGTTACTGTGTTATCAGCGCGCGATAACAGCTGCGTTATCAGTGGAATATCGGTATTAGAAACGGCACTAACGATAATGATAGATAATCCCTTTATTTATCCACGTACCGCACGTGATATGAAAGAAAAACAATGTACCTATTCTTTTTTGTTGCAAAAAGTTATTTTACCATGTTTTCGTAAACACAACCCATATTTTTTGTATAGATATCACTGGTTTTAACCATCGACGAAAACAGAGGAGTATTGCAAGTTTATCATGGTATATCCGTGAGTCTGGCTGCAGCTCCCAAATGGCGGAACCAATTTTGATTTGTTTTTTTTTTTGTTTAACTTTAAACGATGATTTGATCGAAAGTGTTCTCAGCTCTCTTCTAGTTGATGTGGGAATGGGTATAAGTATGTTTTGAAAGGATTGTTTTGTAAATGTTGTTATTATCCTGTTGATAAATTAATTCATTGTGTATGGAGATGAAGGGATGGCTGGAGTGGGAGAGGAAGAAAAGATGGATGGTCTATGTGAAAAATAATATAAATAAAAACGGAGTCAATGAAAGCATGTCAGTTGATAAGACAGAATGGAAGAAGAAAGCATGTTGCGCCGACCCCAAGTAACATGGGATAAGAGCAGGAAAAAGAAGGTCGTATTAGTATTTATTTTAAATAAAAGTAGTACCTACTGTGATGGAATATTCTTTTATTCACCTTAAACAATCTTAATAATAATAATTAAAGCTTTTATTCTTTACATAATGTTAAGCACATCCGTAAATGTCAAACGAGTATACAGTAGACAAACAAAGATAATTATAGGTAGTACATTAATTAATGCATATTTATGTTTTATTTTCTGGCTTAAAACTAAATAGGTGTACAATTTCTTAAGCAAACATAGGGGATAGAATAGAATAGAATATATATACCAATGTCAATACCACCAAATACTAATTTAATTTCTAGGAGATAAGTAATTTAAAGGAATTAAGTAAACAGACAAACAAACATAAACAAACATCCGTTAACTTGATATAACTGAAGATATTTAATTAACAACATGCTGTAAATTGTTGAAACTAGGTAGAAACCACATTAGGTACGTGAGTGGTTATTGAACTGTATTAGGTACCAAAAAATAAACAATACAATAACTAAGACATTTGCTGTCATGACAAAATTAAAACAATATTAATCTCAAAAGAAATTCAAAATGAAAAAAATCTTTAAAATTAATTTAACATGCTACACAAACAAAGACATTTGGTAAACTACAATAAATAGTAATTTATTGACTTGTGATGAAGAATTCGCCGAAGAACTAAGGTCACCGATATAGCTCTCAGAATATGCAATTTGAAGTGGCAATGAGCAGGCCACATTGCTTGAAGAACCGACGGGAAAGAACGGTTCTTGAGTGGTGACCACGAACCGGAAGACGCAGCGTTGGTAGGCCTACCACCAGATGGACCGACGACAGCGTTAAGGCCGCGGTAGATGCGGCAGGTTGCCGCTCGTTGTGGCGTTCTATGAGGGAGACCTTTGTTTTTTTTTCATTAATGAGAATTAGTAGTGATGACCGTGGCCGAGAGAACCGCCGACGCCGTAGCCGTAGCCGTGACCAATCACAGGTTGGGATATAACTGAACTATGGCCTATACCTATACCTCAAAGACCACCGATACTACTTATACCAGCAATTGCTCCAATGCCCCCAATTCCTCCTACGTCCCCGATTCTACCAAACCCACCGCCGCCCCCAACCAAAGACACAGGCACAGCAACAGGTTGGGGAACTCCCACAGGGACTGGAGCTGGCACCCCTACAGCATACGGCTGAGGCACAGGGATCCCCACTGCTTGCGTCACACTAACAGGCACTGGTTGCGCGTAGGGGTACGCGAAGGGCCGATCCACAGGGACAGCAACAGGTCGAGATATAACATGCGCCACAGGATGGGGTACTGGGACGGCGACTGGGCGCGGTTGGTCGACGGGTACCCCTACGTGAACGGGGTAGGGAACCGCCCGGGGGACGCCGTAGGGAATAGGTTGGGGGACGGGTATAGCGACTCGATTGTGGTACTCAGAGTATGTGTGGCGGATCGGGAAGGTACCGCTGCCACCGATGCCAGCGCTGCTACTTATGCCCCCTATTCCGGCACTGCCAGTAATGACAGCCTCGCTTTCACCTATGGATCGCTTTGCCTGGTCAATACTTTTAGCGTAGTGCACGCAGAGAAACAGCAAAGCCTGCAAACAAAGAAGTTAAGTTTTTAGGATCAGAATCCAACCATCTGTTAGACATCGAACTTTGGGTAAAGTACAGTCACGAGAACAAAAATATGTAAACAGTTGGTCTTATTCTAAACTGATTTTCTCCTAAACTATTGATTGAAATGTTATGGGGTTACGAATAGGGTATTTTTGATCCCAAACTACTATAAAATTGGTTTTATCTAAGTTTAAATGGTTATTTCACGAGAAAGTTGCTTTTGAATTTTGCAATCTGAGTATTTCTAGAACGGAAAAGAGAATCTTCTTGTAATTGAGACATAGTTGGCGCAGTAGCTGGCTCGTGGCTAAATAAAACCCGTACGAATTGATCGGTCATGGTTGCGTTAACCATGCCGCGATTGGATGGGTGACCCCTCCGTGTTTCGGAAAGCACGTAAAGCCCTTGGCGGAACCAAGGCAACGTAGGTGTCATTCATAGATTTTTGACAGTCGTTAGAGAAGCCAGAAAATCTGACAAAAGGGGTGTCGTGTTACTTAGTAACTGGGTTGTGAAGATCAGATAGGTAGTCGCTCCATGTAAAACACTGGGATTGAACTGCATCCGGTCAGACTGGAAGCCGACCTCAACGTAGTTGGGAAAAGGCTAGACAGATGATGAAGCAGTTTTTCCGCGTCTGATTATTTGTGTATGTCAGTTTTTATATTTATAAACGCACCCACGATACTTAAGAAATTCCTTGTGCACTATGTAAAATGCTCATAATAACAGAGTAGTGTTTCACGCAAAATTAGTTTTGCTATATCGTTATTCAAAATCGATTGGATAATCTTATCAGTTACCTAAACGAATTCAGGTACCTGTTTGCTTATATATCATTCGATATAGCATAGGTGCACTAAGACCCGACTTCTAGAACGATCTCAAGTCATTCAAATTGAGATTAACATAATCTTTTCTTTTTAATAATCAAGATTTACGACCGAGTATTATGAGTATATTCCAACTTAGATAATTTAGGGAAACTTCGTACTATGTTTTTAAGGCAATAAAACTCGGTTATAGCAATACCATGAAATGTCTTTATTTACTCCCAGCTATATAGCATATTAGATCATGTACAAAGTGGCATACTACACACAGCACCTCATTCATGTCGACCAATCAGATGTCACCGCACGCCTTCCGTACTTTGATCCACTGGGCTTATGCGTCTTCATATTTAAACCTGCAGCGCCGCGAGTGTCGTATTTAGTCACTAACTCGGCGCGCGGTCGATGCCACGGCGATCGCTCGCAGTCCTCAGTGTTTGGCCGCGCGCCGTCGTGGTCGGATGTTGTATGCTATATATGTAGGCCGCTACATTACTCCCCGCTAGTGAATCGTACCGGGGGTTTCGACGTTCTTCCCGATCTTGTTATGAGAGCGTACGTAGGTGATGTCGTATTTGATGCTGCCTCTGGCTCAATGTTCAATCTGAATGCCGGCTTCAATCGATCGACGGTTATATTCGCACACCTGTTGCGTAGCTGTATAGTATAATATTTATCTGTGCGCTTGATGATTCTGTACGGGCCGTCGTAGGTCGGCGTTAATGGCTTGTTTGTTGCGTCATTACGAACATATACATAAGTGCAGTTACGTAACTCGTCATGAATGAACGTTGCTTGATTTTCATTTGATTTACGCTGCGCCTGTGCTTTCTTAAATGCCTCATTCAGCTTATGCATTACGCTTGAAGTTGTATCCTTGTGTTTTGTACATTGCTGGTAAAATTCTCCGGGTAATCGTAATGCTTGACCGTATAATAATTCAGCAGTACTTGTGCCAATGTCTTCTTTGATCGATGCTCGCAGTCCTAGTAGTACTGTCGATAATTCTTGCGACCATGTCGATGAATTGAGTCGCGCGGTGAGTGCCGCCTTGAGTGTTCGGTGCCAACGTTCTATTACCCCATTACACTGCGGATGGTAGGCAGTGGTTCGGGTGCGGTGTATGCCCATTCGATGCATTAGTTTTTTGAACAGCTCTGACTCAAACTGTCTGCCTTGGTCGGTTGTAATTGTCATTGGGCATCCAAACCTTGCTATACAACACTCGTAAAATGTACTTGCGACCTTTTCTGCAGTAATATCTTCTAGTGGGCAGGCTTCTGGCCATTTGGTAGCCCGATCTATCATAGTCAACAAATACCGGAATCCGTTGGAGATTGGTAACGGGCCGACCAGGTCAATATGAGTATGCTCCAGTCGATTAGCTTGTTGAAAGCTAGCCACAGGTGACTTCGTGTGTTGATGTACTTTCGCTCGCTGGCACGGATCGCAGGCTCGAGTCCAGTTGCTTACGTCACGGTTCATCGACGGCCAAAAGTAACGTGTAGTGACGAGCTTCCTTGTGGCCCTTATTCCGGGGTGACTAAGGTTGTGAATCGCTTGGTATTCCGTTTTTCGAAATTCTTGTGGTAAGTATGGACGAACTACGCTTGTTGACGTGTCACAAATAATCTTCGTAGTTGTGTTGGGCATAGCGATGCTTTTGAAGTCATACTTTCCTGTGTTTTTCAACGATTTCAACTCTCTGTCTTCTGATTGTTTTCTTGCCAACTCGTCGTAATCAATAGGTGTTGGGCAGGTTATAGTTTCGATTCGAGAGAGTGCGTCTGCGACTTGGTTATTTTTGCCGGTGATATGTTGAATATTAGACGTGTACTGTCCTATATATTCAAGATATCTGGTTCTTCGTGGTGTTTCATTGTTGCCGGTAGCGGTCAGTGCATGAATCAATGGCTTGTGGTCCGTATAAATAACTAGATCGCGGCCTTCGAATATGCGTTTAAAATGTCGTATCGCCATATATATAGACAATAGTTCTCGGTCGTAGGTACTGTATTTTTGTTGAGCTTCGCTGAATTTCTTGGAGAAAAATCCTAGTGGTCTCCATGTCCCACGTATTTTCTGTTGAATGACTGCGCCGGCACAGGTGTTTGACGCGTCTGTCATGATAGCGAATGGTTCATTCTGAGATGGGTAGGAGATGAGAACTGCATCTTCAATATCTTGCTTACTCTTAGTGAACGCTCTTTTAGCCGCTTCGCTCCACTGGATCTTCGTTTTGTCGTTTTTCTTGGCGTTATGGAAATACTTAGTCAATTCTTTTTGGTGATCGGCAGCGTGAGGAATGTTCGAACGGTAGAAGTTTAACATTCCGACGAATCGCCGAAGATCTTGAACGGTTGTTGGTAGCGGGTATGACTTGATAGCCTTTATCTTATCTTCTGTTGGATGGATGCCTTCTGAGCTTATTGAGTATCCCAGGAAATCCAGTTTGGTTTGGCCGAAGGAACACTTAGCGACGTTGATTTGCAACCCGTTGTCATTGAGTCGCTGGAACACTTCTTGGAGAATACTTCTGTGTTCTTCTTCGTTTTCAGAGGCCACCAATATGTCGTCGACGAATGGAAAAACTGGCAATCCTCGTAGTACGTTGTCAATGTGCCGCTGGAATGTTTGGCCAGCATTCCTTAAACCGAAACACATCCTTGTGAATTCGTACAGACCGAACGGGGTAATAACGGCTGTTTTTTTAACATCTTCGTCTCTGTTTCTTATTTGATAATATGCCTTTTGTAGATCGATTTTGGTGAAAATCTTCTTGCCTTGCATATTATAAGTGAAGTCATGCAGACGTGGGATTGGATAGCGGTCTGGTATTGTTACCGCGTTGAGCCTGCGGTAGTCGCCACATAATCTGTATTTGCCGTCCTTCTTCAGCACCATGTGTAGTGGACTTGCCCATGGACTATTAGACGGTCGACAGATACCTTGGTCCATCATCAGTTGTATTTCCTCCTTGGCAGCATTATATTTGTGAGGTGAGAGGGGGCGAGCTTTTGCGTACAGTGGTGGGCCAGTAGTCTCGATGTAATGCTCGACTTCACTGTTGTACAATTTCCACGAACTTGGTCTTGTGATATCAGGATACTTAGCTAATAGGTCGTGATATGGTAGATTGTCGTCGATGGTGCGTATGCTTCCTTCTGACGCAGATAACAGGCACCCACATGTTGATAAGGTTGTTTTTTGGTCCACCAGTCGCCGTCCATGCAGGTCTACCATGAGTGCGTAGTGATGTAAAAAATCAGCGCCTAAGATCGGCCTACTGACTGTTGCTATCACAAAACGCCACTTGTACGGACGCCTTAACCCAATATTCAATTCGATAGTTCGCTCGCCAAATGTAGGTATTTGCGTTCCGTTTGCTGCGTAAAGGTAGTTACTCGGATTTTGATTTTTCTTTTCGTTCGCACTTGCGGGTAGAACGGAAACATTTGCGCCTGTGTCGACGAGGTATTGTTGACCGCTGGTTACGTCTCTTATGAATAGGCGGTATATAGTTAAATTATCGACTTCTGCCACCGCCTCAGCTTCGGTCTTCACTAGTTTTCCGTCTGTGTATTTTTCTTGTAATTACAAGGACTCCTACACCGATACGCTTCTTTGCCGAATTTTCGATGGAAGTAGCACGACCCGCTTCTTCGATCACGGGATTTAGAGCGTGATCGGCTCCTGTAGCGTTGCGGTCGTCGACGGTAATTACTTTGGCGATCCATTTTTAACTCAGCTACCTCCTTGGTTAGGGCCTCGATCATACTGATGATGTTCTGTTCGGACGAAGTTTGCTGTTGTGACGTTGAAGGCTGAATGTTACAGGAACACACAGAGTTTACCTCCTTCATTTGCTCGTGCATCTTGTCTGCCATGGCCGCGAGTGAATCCAGCTTCGACTCTTCGCTTACGGCTAGTACTGCGCGAGTCGCGGTGGGCAGGTGTCCAACCCATAGCATACGCAGCGTAGCGTCTGGCATTTTGTCACGCGCCAGGTCTCGCATCCGGCGCAGTAGTTGAGATGGCCGTTGGTCACCGAGTTCCATTTCGTTGAGCAACTGCTGCAACTGTTTCCCTTCTGATTCTTCGTAGACCGACACCAACCTCTTCTTTACTTCTTCATATCTTCCTGTGTTCGGAGCAGTCATGATGATGTCACTTATTTGCTCCACCTCTGGCTTAGTGAGATTCGCTACTACCAGTCCAAATTTCGCTTCGTCGCCGAGTTTCTGGTTGGCAATCATGACTTCGAACTGGGCAAACCAAAGGCGGGGTTTGTCACGCCAGAATTGTGGAATGCGCGACTTAACGCTGATCATTTCGATTGCTTCTTCGCTTATCATCTTGAACGCGGGGTCACCACTTTAGGGAAACTTCGTACTATGTTTTTAAGGCAATAAAACTCGGTTATAGCAATACCATGAAATGTCTTTATTTACTTCCAGCTATATAGCATATTAGACCATGTACAAAGTGGCATACTACACACAGCACCTCATTCATGTCGACCAATCAGATGTCACCGCACGCCTTCCGTACTTTGATCCACTGGGCTTATGCGTCTTCATATTTAAACCTGCAGCGCCGCGAGTGTCGTATTTAGTCACTAACTCGGCGCGCGGTCGATGCCACGGCGATCGCTCGCAGTCCTCAGTGTTTGGCCGCGCGCCGTCGTGGTCGGATGTTGTATGCTATATATGTAGGCCGCTACAATAACGTTCAATTATATTATCATACAAAAGTTTCCAGTAGGACCTTTTTTATTATTCTTACACTATTTTTTTCAACCACTGCAACTCCTGCAAGCCAGAGCCATAGTGGCAAACACCAGAAGAACGTCCAAACGATCAAGCCCAGATTAAGTCCCGGTCAAATAATTTTCGGAGATAACAATATAATGATGATGTCGGTGACTAAATAAAAATAATTAAAAGCACGTCAAATAAATGTTGTTAAAATAATAATTATAAGGTCAACATTAATTGAGGTCTTTTACTCTTTTTAACTTAAGCTGATAAACTTTACTCCCAGAGCATCGCAACGACCTACATTTTTTACTATTATCTAAATTGATTTAGACATAAACCTAACAACACAAGCCCATTTTGACGTATTTCGCCTGATATGTTTAAGCATCATGCGACATCATGAAGGTGATTCTGGAGCCTAATATCTAGAGAGTAAGCACTCCGGGTTACTACTTACTACTAAGAAATTTCGAATGCACCTCATACAAAAAAAAAGATTAAATATAAAAGTAATAGTTTACTATTATTTAGTTTTATTATTTAAGTCTAGTTTTACCGAAACATAAACTAATTAAATATGTCAAACTATTTTCAAGACGCCTAAATATGTTACAAATTACTATCCAGCCATAACTGTTGCATATTTAAAACGAATGTTTAGCACTATAGACTTATGACGTAATTTACCAAATTTCACCATTTCAAAAAATTCATTCATTCATTCATTTCATTTTCAAATGGTGTAAGGGTGTTATCTACCGAATTGGAACTAGACAACTATGCTCTCGTTATCTATACTGACTTCCGGCAACAATGATAACTAGCCGACTTCATTGACATAAGTACATAGTTTAGAACGAACAGCGCCAATAAAAACATTGTTAATTAATTTCTGTTATGAGATAGGCAGAGGTTGTCGTACATTCATTACTAATTATCTCTTAATTACCTAGTAAGTAGATAGCTACTTACTTACCAATAGCGGTAATTTCTAATTGAGTGATAGGTTATTTTTAATTTGGATATTTAATACTAGCACTCTGCCCGCGACTTAGACCGCTTGAATTTTCTTAACGACCCCATTTTTTTTTAATAATGCAATATGTTAAACAGGGAAACCTATTATTAGCCTTACAAATCTGTTTTATATCTCTGTAATAGTTTATAAGTATCGCTTTTGGTTTAATAAAATAAAATATCGCCTATGTTACTCAACGATAATGTAGCTTTCGATTGGTGAAAGAATTATTGAAATCAGACCAGTAGTTTCTGAGTTAAAACGTAACAAACAAACAAATCTTTCCTCTTTATTAGTTAAGAAGATAGTTAGTTTTTCAAGCCCGGGTGATGAGCACGGATATATTAGATGTATTTTAAACTCATGTTTTAATTCTTTCATTTACTAAGACAACTTTACTTCACAGTATGTTTTACTAATGGATATTAATATAAGTACCAACCATAAATATCCGAGTACCAACGTTACTTTGTGAAGTTTAGCCAACAACGTCATAGTGACATGAGAGATGCCATATAGAAAAAGTGAACTTTATTAAATAAGTAAAAACTGAAAAGTAATAAACAAGTCCGGTAATGACAATAGCGATTTGATCAGTCGGGACCCATTAAAATCTAGACCAGCTCAAATCTTCCCTCTATTGGGTCCCGACTGATCAAATCACTACTGGAGTGGTTTTTAATATTTCAATGGTATAGTTATTCAAAATTACTAAACATAATTCTAGACTACTGGACTTGTTTATTTCTTTTCAGTTTTTATACTTATTTAATAAAGTTCACTTTTTACGCAGTCGGATTTTTTATTTTTCTAATTAATTTTTTTATTTGAGACTTTTCAGTTATGAATACCTAGGTATTACTATTATTATTATTTATTTTTAATGACGTCAAAGCGATAAAAATATACAAAATGGGGACCGAACATGAACTGCATGGGTAAGTATGGCAACGACGCGACGGAACCCGACATTACGCGTAGCCCAGCATCACTAAGGCATTATAATACCTTTTAAAATACTTAAAATAAGCTCTTTCTTTTGATACATTGCAGATATTTAAAAAAAAACAGTTTTATTACGTGATTTTATTTTTATTTTTTAATTATTACTGTGATGATACACATTTTCAGAATCCTTAAAATAGGCCCTTGAATTTGATACCCATATAGCCTATAGTATTTAGACAAAAATCTTTTTTTTTAAACTTCAAACAATGGCATTTTCCAGCTGCCTCGTTTATTTATTTGTTTCGTCACGTATCTAAGAACACTTGGACTAATGAGACGAATCTAACGATACGCTAACGAAATATATCCGTTCAGTAGGTAGTTTGGAAGATATCAGGTAGGTAATAAAGAATATTTTATTTTATTTTACCGGCGCGAAAATCATAACCCTTTCCTTGCAGTCGGGGTAAAAAAAAAAGTAAAAGAGATGAAGTTTATCTTGGACATCATTGACATCGGTGAATGAAAACATCGTGAATATTATCAATATAAGTCTGAAATCGCCAATCCGCCTTGAGAAAGCGTGGCGATCTATGCTCGCGCCTTCGTTTGAGAAAAGGCCTTTTCCCTGGAGTGGCACAATTATAGGCTGATATTATATTAATATTCATCATCAGCCGGAAGACGTCCATTCTTGAAAATAGACCTCCTCAATAAGGGGGGGGGGGGGGTTGACATAATCCCCACGCTTGGCAGGCGTCTTGAGGATCGCAGTGAAGTGGTTGAGTACACGGGAAACCGCTGCTGCTCGATTTCCAGTTTTTTTTTCCCTTAGACCTTCTGCGCCATCCTCGGTATGAAAGGGGTGGGGGGGTGCTATTCTAGCCCGGACACCTCACTATTTCGGTAATATACTCTGTTTTACCACCTCTGGATGACTGTCAGTTGACTTATCGGTCAGATTACATCAGAAAAATTCTTTCCCATTTTTACATAAATTTCTTTTTAAATTTATAAATATCTATCGATTTTTATCTTTCACCATAAAAATACCAAACTTTAAAAAAAAAACTCGATAATTTTGGAAATTTTGTAGATGCAGTGACGGCCCTTAGTCTAAATAATGGTAGTGTACCAAACCCAAAAATACTAAAACCAACTTACATAATACACTCGAGACATTTTCTCCAACTACTCCAACTCAGGTGAGGAATGAAAGTAATCCAACACAGGAAAGTAATAGTATTTATAACATCATGTGTTTAGCGGAAACACGGTTGATATACCCTGTATAGGAAAGCTGCCAAGGATTTATATGGAGCTGATAATTATCGGTATTAACCTGCTGTAAGTTAGCTCGTCCGGGGAATGCGATCTTGAAGATGATGTTATGTTAATGAGATGTAATCTAGATAGTATTGATACTGAGAAAAAAAAGGTGGTTATATAGGTACATGTAAATTACGCATTTAACATATAGGTATTGATAAATTGAATTGGTAAAGCTCAGTAGAAAACAAAATAAAGACTGTGACAGTTTTGGTTCTGTCAAAACGGATCTGTCACTGAGTTGTGGAGGTCCGATAGGCAGTCGCTCCATGTAAAACACGGGTATTCAGCTGCATTCGATTAGGCAAGGTTAGGCAGATGGATGGTTCTGTCAACACGAGCCCACATTCCTTTTTTACCGTTTCTGGAAGTAAATCGCTAATTCTAGCTCTAGCTAATCTGAGAATATGTTTTAGGTGTACATTGTTATTGCTGAAATATTATAATATCAATGTTACACTTTTAGCAATACATAGCATTTCTCTTTTAGCACTTTGGGCAAGCGTATGTCGTGTCGGACGATGATGATTTAAAGAAGCTGGCTGGCAGCGGATAGATGCGAGCAGCCCAAGACCGGGTTGGTTGGCGATCTCGAATCGCGAATTAGTTTGATGTAATTATTTTAATAATTGAGGTAAGGAAGGATGGCTCTTTTTGAAAATTGGGTGTTTCTTCCTTCTATGCCTAAAAATGTAAGGTTGTATTAAAGTACAACATTAAAAAGTTGCTGCAATTGACATATTTGCGTCACGTGACATCTGGTAAGCAAGAGGTAGTAGAAGTAGGTAGGTAGTTGGGAAGAAGGCTAGGCAGATAATTGAATATTGGGTCCATATGTGCCTAGCTTTTTAGGCAGATGATGATGACCTTATATTCAACGAGAATTCTATTGAAGAAGAAGAAGGTGCTACATTCCCCAAATAAATATCTATAAAAAGTTTTAATAAAAGTCTGCTCTATACAATTCCTCTTTGGTGACACATACGGGCGTCACCTATCACTCTAGATCTAGTTAAAGTAGACTAGTCCCCTACAGTAGCCTAGCTGCTAGGCATAGCCCACTACACCGGTACGAGACACGTAATAACCTATCTGACCGCTATCTCCTATATATACCTACCTATTATAATATATATATATGGGAATTGTTTACGTTTCATACTGGTGTCGTTAGACATTAAATGGTTTACGATCTAAAACTAGAGTGCACATTGATTTCCAGTTATGCCTTTTAAGTTTTTGAGTAAGGGGTTTTTTTGACCACCTTTTAATAGACACTATTAACTTGATATTCAATAAAATATCATCATCATCATCGCTTCAGCAATGCCATTCTGTAAGAACTCATTTTAGTGTGCTCACTTCTGATTCCGCGATGAAAACTGTATTAGGTATTTTGTAACTCAATGAAAACTACTCTACTTACCCCACTAAGTGAGAACCCTAACAGTTCTCTTCACCTGAAGCGAACTTTTTACGTAACTATCATAGCGAATACCAAATACTTTTCAGTTCAGGTAGGTAAGTGAAATCAGAAATGAGATTGGATTCGAATTCGTAGGTGATTTTTACAGAATTGCACTGCAGTTACTTGAGTTTCACTATTGTATCATAAGCCTCCTCCATGGCGCGCCATTTGTCCTTTCCCTCTGCCTTCTGGTTGAAAGGCAACCCACGTTGATGCAGGCCTGCCGATTCCTCCTGATCCCTCCCCTCCACAATAAAATATAACTAGATCACCCGATAAGAATACGCACGCTTTCCCCTCCCCCCGATTTCAATTAAATTTACGCTATTCAGTAAATTTAATTCAGTAAAGTCTTAACATGAAGTTTGGTACGGGTTGCAAGTTACTAAAGTAATACATTAACATAACTATGCACATAAATCAAGAGGGTTTAATGTTCCATTACATTTTGTGCACAGGATATTAGTACATTGAGCGTCCATTCATAACGCATAGCTCGTAAAATCATAGGATTCCTTATTATCACAGGCGGTATAGCTAGGTAGAGACCACAGTGTGACGCAGCGAGTGTATATTATAGGTTTGGCATGCTGGTCGAAACCATTGACTATATGGCTTCGTCTAAACACTCTGGAATCTTTCTAAAAATAACCTTTTTGTATTTAGAACGTTAGACTTATTGTTATATGACAAATAGATTGTAAGGCCAGCAGCTTTCAGAGGCAGACGTATTATTGTATAATAGAGTGATTTTAACAGAGTCCCTCTTTCATTGAAGTATCCCTCCGACGACGTCTTCCCACACGTATACGTACACGTACGTTCCGATATCTAGTAAGAGCTCGGCGAGTTGAACTCTTACATAGTGGTGTAGGCGCCGGAACCTTATAATAATGCCTCAGAGCTTTCTTCTTGTAAGGTCAGTTTAAAAGTACGCTATTAATACTAGCTACGTTTACTTATTTTACTTTAGCAGTTCTAAAGTATTGCTTAAAAAGCCCATGTCTCGGAAAGCACGTAACGCCGTTGGTTCCTGCTGTCGTTCGTAGATCTGTGACAGTGTTTACGGGTAGTCAGAAGCTCTCAAATCTGGCAAACAATCTTAATATTGTATCGTGTAACCCAGAGGTCAGATAGGCAGTTGCACCATTTATAATACTGTAGTACTAGTATTCTTCAGCTGCATCCGATTAGACTGGAAGCAGACCCCAATACAGTTGGGAAAAGTGAAGGAATGAAGTTTGAGGCAAGTTTTCAAACAATAATTTACGTCCTGAGAAACTAGGTTTAACAATTAAGCAATCATAAACGTGCAGAGACAGCGTGAAAAGATACTTGATAAAAAAGAAAAAATATGTAGGCAGGCGGTCACAAAAACATATATCACCAACCAAGTGAACACGGATAGAGGTACAGATTTGTTACTAGATGTGGCATGCAGTGCAAAACAGCGTAAGTACTTACACCAATACTGGTGTTTGTTTCATATAGTTTTTATTTTTCGTTACTGTTTTTATTATCTATTATCATATAATATTTTATTTAGGTACCTATATGTTATGTATTTTTGCATTTTTTAAATGTTTTTATAATATAGGATTTTAGCATTTTTTTTAAACTAGCGATAATTTTAGCTTCTTTTAATTCCATCGGTATTTTATTGTACATGTTGACCCCTTCAAATTTAATACTTCTCTTCCCGTAATGAACCGTTCTGGGTGGTCGCGTAACTAGGTAATTAGAGTTTCGTAGTTGAATTTTTTGCATTTGATGTTTTTTGGTAAAAAGCGATGTATGAATGTCCTTATGTAATATTTTGCGTATTAGAATACATGTATAGTGCATATATGTTTGGGAAATATTCATTATTTTCGTATCTTCGTAAATTTTACGAGTTGGTGCTGGGAATTTTTAGTTAAATAATTTTTTATTAGTCTATTTTGTGCTATTTGAATTACTTCTAGATTAGATTTAAATGCGGCCCCCCAGATTTCTATAAATTGTATTATAAATTATTTATCGTACTTTTCGAGGTAGACATTAATTTATAGGTACTGTAAAGAGCTCCTGTCAGTGATATTAATTTATCTCTGATTTTCTCTATGTGGGGCTTCCAACTTAGATAGTTGACTGGTAGAGAATGCCTAAGGCATTAAGTCCGCTTTTGTACCTTTGTGCATGAAGTATAAATATATAAATAAATCAATAAATAAATAAAAAGTTATCTAAACCGTAATATTTTTCCTTAGTTTTCCTTTGGATTTCTGAAACTCTTCCCTTATGATGTACAATATATTAGTAAATTACTCATTGTTGTTCCAACTAGCTGCCAAGAAAGGCGCACACGGTTGATGTGAATGGCTGCAAATTTAACTAAATAGAACGTGTATTTTGATAGTTTAGTTTAGTTTAGTTTATTTATTTATAATTATTATAATTACATGTCAGGTTTAAAGAAATACAAAAGAAAATACTTGAGCACACAATAAACTAATCGAATAATAGAAACAACCAAATAATAATTACGTCAAATTACCTAAAACCATTACCACAGCTCATCTTTATGTAGACGTCGACAAAAACTCATCATTTTAGAAATAAATGTGTGTGCGAGTTTGAGAACACCCGCTTCTCTCCTTCACCAAATCCTCACCCTTATGAAGAGTTACGTAGCTGATAACTGAATGCGTGTGCACCTTATAAGCGGTAGAATGTGGTTCTGGCACTACACATATACGGCACAAACATTTCCCTCTTCTGATTTTTTTTCACAGACTGACTGACAGATTAGTGTCCACGTCCCAGTGAAAGCTGTACCTAATGCTACTTATATTTAATTAAGTCTAGCCTCCTAAGAGCTCTATTAATAACGTACCTATTATAGTTTTACAGATAATGGTTTGACTTTGAATTTATGTGAACAAAGAATTAAGACAACGACGACATAATATTTGGGGGCTTAACCATCTCATGCCTGTCAAGATTTAGAGCGGCTACATCTTTCTTACCTCGTAAGCTGTTGTAATATAAATTAAATGGTCTTTTTTTTAAAGCTAGGTGGAATCGACATTTCCTATGACTACTTCTGAGAACTCATGGGTCAAAAAATCTTCTAAATATATCATGTAATAAAATGCAGAATAGCGGCTGTCCTGACCTTTTGAGGAAAGTACAAGCAACAGTTCAAGAAAGATTCACACTAGCACCGAAAATGAAGTTGATTAATAGAGTGTTGAGGGATCAAATTTTTTATGGTGTGCCAAAATAGTTATTTTACGAAAAAAATATTAAAATAGGTAACAGCCCCACTAAAGCCCAACACTCAACGCTTCTTTTCAAATTACATTCACATGATATAAAAAGCTTTTTACAAAAAAGACAACCGCCTTCAAAAACTTAAAAGTGAAAAATAACTTTAGCACAGAACACACATTGACTTTAGTTTCGAAATTCAGTGTCTTTGTTCTGTTTGTTCTTTTGTATTGCCACCGACTTCCGAAACTAAAGTCAATGAGTGTTCTGTGCTAAAGTTATTTTTCACTTTTTAGTTTTTGAAGGCGGTTGTCTTTTTTGTAAAAATCTTTTTATTTTCCGCTTTTTAGTACCTCCTTCTCATTCAATGCTATTAAGAAGCGATTGAAAATTAACTACTACAAAGATTGATAAAACTAAAACGTCGTCTAAAATTTTTGGGTATTTGTGGATTTTTCATGAAGTGCTAAATCAATTTCGATAAAATTTATATGGGACCACCCCTGAAGCATACCCTATCCATAAAGCAAAGAATTTTCAAAATCGGTTTACGTTGGCCGGAGTAATCGCGTTACAAATCGCGCACACACTTAATGCAAATTTAAGACTTGTACGGTTTTCTCATGGATGCCATTGTCAGAACTAGGCCATATTAAAATGGGACCACACGGGAAGCACTACCTTTCAAATAAAAACAGAAACATCAAAATCGGTTCACCCAGTCCAAAGAAATCAGGTAACAAACATAAAAAAAAAAGTACAGACGAATTGTTAACCTCCTCCTTTTTTGAAGTCGGTTGAAAACCGATATTAAAAAAAATAAAAAAAAACATCTTACATATAAAAATCTTCTGTGCGTGTGTGTTTGAAAGTGAACTCCTCCTAAACGCCTGGACCGATTTTGATGAAATTGTTTGTGTGTCTTCAAGTGGGTTCGAAAATGGTTTAGATTTCCAATTGAACCCGACAGGTGGCGCTGTAGTCTGTTTATTTGTTGTGTTTTTAATTTCAGTGCAGGACAACGACTGCCGAGCCCGCTAGTTTGAATATATTTTTTTAGGGTTCCTCAAAAGGATAACCGAAACGGAGATCTATCGTTTATACTTGAAATATGCACCAAGACTTTTACACTAAGCGAGAAGACATACAAACAAGATACAAAACATGACTCAACCTATTAAGGGGCTATTAAACGACTTTTACAGATTTTAAACTGACAATCACGTCAAAATGTGCAGTGTAAATGATTTGAAAAAAAGATATGTTAAACTATAACATTGTCTTAATCATATAGAAAGTGAATATTTTTGATTAAGTTCATATTAAATAGTTTAATTAACTCGTGTAGTTGTGTCTGACGCGGACAAAACATTGACAATCACACAAAATCTACCCGGTAGAATTATCCGAAACTTACACTATCTTACAGACAATTTTATTATCTATTTTTTAGTATACGCCTTTTTTTTAATTTTGAAAGAATACTACTTTTATTTAATTTTTTCGACTAAATTTTGAAAGTTTTGAACGCAGACTGCGTCCATTCTGCATCAGTTTTGCGTCCAAAACTCTCAAAGTTTAGTCGAAAAAATTAAATAAAAGTAGTATTCTTTCAAAATTAAAAAAAGGCGTATACTAAAAGATAGATAATAAAATTGTCTGTAAGATGGTGTAAGTTCCGTTTAATTATACCTGGTAGATTTTGTGTGATTGTCAATGTTTTGTCCGCGTCAGACACAACTTCACGTATTAATTAAACTATATAATATGAATATAATTAAAATTATTCACTTACTAAGTGTTTAAGAGAATGTTCTAGTTTAACTTTTTTTCAAATCATTTACACCGCACATTTTGACGTGATTGTCAGTTTAAAATCTGTAAAAGTCGTTTAATAGCCCCTTAACAAGCCCTCGGGTTATGTCAATAAAAATATACATTATGTTACCCGAATCAATAAGAAAAGAAAAATAACTCCATCTATTCACAAAAAAATTAAAAAGCTATTAATTAGCAAATGTTTATTACAGTGTCAACGAATTTTGAAATGATAAATCCTTAAAACAATAAGTATAAAATAAACGAAAATGTGTTTAAAATAAGTTAGATTATAAGATCTTTAAATTAGATTAGTTTTTAGATTAGTTCTTTATTTGCAATGAGAGTAGGTACATGTTACAGATGTTTAGTTTTGAAAGATCCTTATACTAACTACCTTTATCTAAGGCATGCAAACAGTTTTAGCTATTATAGTAGTAAAGACTCATCTAACATATATTTTTAACACATTCAATAAAATTAATATGAGTTCACCATGTCAAGATGAAATTCAGCAAATAATTTAAAATAGGCAAAACAAATACATAATGTCAAGTTTAATAAAAATGTGATTATAAAATTGTCAATTTCGAGGTCAATACAGTTGAATTAAAACTATCTTAGATCTAGATTAAGTACGAGTCAGAAAATACAGTCAATTACATGTTAGGAATCATATGTCAATTATCAAATTAATTTTTTATCGGTCAGAAATTCGCCAATTGAGTAATAACATTTATAAATTAATAGATCTGTCAATTTCTTTTTAAAAACAGGAATTGTCTCATTTTTTATTTCATCGGGTATTTTGTTAAATATGATCGGACCCATACAAATAATACTTTTCTTTACTAGGGCGGTATCGGAACCACTAACAATTAACAAATTTTTATACTGTCTCCTAATTGGCCGGTTTCTATTTTCAGACATTTTGTTAAAAAGATGCATGTTTGATTTGACAAAAACAGCCACCTCGAAAATATAAAGTGATGGGAATGTTAGTAATTTTAGGGACTTAAATACAGGAACACAGCTATCTGTTGCTATTAAATGACACATAGCCCTTATGCAGCGTTTTTGAGCTTTGAAAACCTGTTCCCATAGACTACAATTTCCCCAAAATATTATGCCGAATCTCAAAATCGAGGCAACTAACCCGTGGTATGCAATTAACCTTGTGGCCATATTTACTTTTTTTGATAGGTTAAAAAGCACATACGCAGCTGAACTAAGTTTTTTGCATACTTCTTCTGCTTGTGGCTTCCAAGTCAATTGGCTGTCTATCATAATTCCAAGGAATTTTGCAACTATTACTTGGTCAACTTTTTGTCCATTGTAATGTAAATATAAGGCTTCTGGTGGAATCCGTTGATAGAAATGCATTACATTCGTTTTTGGTAAATTAATCATTAAATTATTTTGGTCAAGCCAGCGTATAATGTTTAATAAAGTGTCATTTATTTCATGTTCATATGTTTTTTTGTCAATACATTTAATTAAGGCAGTACTATCGTCAGCGAATAAGACCATAGGATATTCAATATACCGAGGTAGATCATTAATATACAGCAAAAATAATAAAGGGCCTAGCACACTGCCCTGTGGTACGCCGTACCTAATAATTCTGACCTTGGATAAATACTTTTCCTCGCGCTTAGTTTTAAGACATATTCTAGATATTTCTGTGTGCTGCTTACGATTGTTAATGTACGATTTTAAAAGATTAAGTACATTTCCTCTGATGCCTATGATGTCTAGCTTTTTTATAAGGATTTCGTGATCAACACAGTCAAAAGCCCTCGACATGTCCGTGAAAATTGCGCAAACTGGTACTTTTTTGTCGACATTTTGCAATATGACATTTATCAAATCGTAAACGGCCGTATTTATACCTTTATTTTTCCTGAAACCCTTTTGTTCCGCACTTAAAATGTTGTATTTGGATAGAAAGTTATTAACTGAATCATAAATTATTTTTTCTATAATCTTAGAAAAAATAGGTATTAAAGCAATGGGCCTATAATTTGCTAGATCTTCTTTATTGTTTTTTTTAAAAAGCGGCTTCACTATGACTGTTTTTAAACTATCCGGAAATACTCCAGTACTGATACATAAGTTAAGTATATGACACAAATACGAGGCGATGTCGCCTGATACGAATTTTACAACCTTTGTTGAAATACCATCATATCCAGTACTGCTTTTATTTTTTAATGATTGTATCGCTCTCATAATATCTTGCGGTACTACTGGATGCATAAACATTGAGTTGGGGTTACTTGTCAAATTCGTAGTGTCCGGTGATTGCGTCATGTTATTTTGTGTCTGGTCAATAAAGTAGTTGTTAAAAGCGTTTGCAATATCTGTCGGATTAGTAATGGTACTGTTTAGAACTTTAATTTGGGAAATAGGCTCAGTGATTCGGGTTTTGTTATCTATAACCTGCCATGATGCTTTTGATTTATTACTTGAGGTGTTAATGAAGTAATTATTTTGTGCTCTTTGTGTTAATTTAATAATTTTTCGAAACCTACGCGAGTAATTTCTGAAGTTATTTTTATTACAATTCGATGGGTTGCGTCTGTATTTCCATAGCAAATGTCTTTGTTTTCTACTACACACTCGGATGCCATTTGAAACCCATTTAATATTCTTATTAGACTTAACTGTTACTAATTTGTAAGGAAAGCAAAGATCGTACAGCATGCGAAAATGCCCTAGAAAACAATCGTATGCTTCATTTGCATTTTCAGTTTGGTAGATTTCAGAGAAAGAAAGACATTTTAAATAGTTTTTGAATCTCATCATGTTTTCACTAGATAGCTCGCGTTTTTTAATCTGCCATGAATTTATTCTATATGATTTAATAACCTTAATTTCTAATAGCTGAGCAGTGTGATCAGACAATGCAAAATCCAAAACTTCGGATTTACATTTTAATTTAGAGTTGCATGCAAAATTATCCAAACAAGTATTACTGGCCAGCCTGGTGGGCTGTCGTAGTTCTAATTTAAGGTTGTAGCCTAAAAGAAAGTATTCAAAGTCTAGTGTCAAGTTATTTCTTTTAAGTGTATCTATATTGAAGTCCCCACAAATGATTATTTTCTTATCAGATTTAGTACATATCTTCCTCAAAATAATCTCTAACTTTTCATAAAAAACATTCAAATTATTTAATTTTGGTGGCCTATAAATACAAATAATAATTACATTTTGGTTCGTAATTTCTATACCGCAACATTCAATAACATTAGGTATAGAATGACGAGAGACATCCAAAAGCTCTCTGTATTCAATACAACTTTTAACCAAAATACATGCTCCTCCTCGTTTCTGAGATGGTCTTGAATAAATTGCTCCTAACTTATAGTTCGTTATATTCAATAATTTCTCATGTCCGGCCATTACGAAGTGTTCTGTGATACAAATTATATCTACATCTCTTTTTTGCTGAGATAATTCTTGCAGGTGCACAGTAAGTATGTCAGATTTATTTAATAGCCCAGCAATGTTTTGGTGAAGAATCTTTAAGCTATTATAAACGAAAAAAAACACTGTTATCTGACGTGTCAGTATGAGCCGTATCGATAGGATAATTTTTAATGTCAATGATCAAACGCTCGTAAATATTTTTAAAAATCTGTTTTGTTCCCCGTTTGGTTACTTTGCCTGTTCGATGTGAAAACATTTCTAAAGACAGGTCACGGTTTGTGTCAAAGAAAAATGCATAAATATTGCTCTGCATGTCCAGACAAAGTAAGTTATTAAATATTTCTACACGATAGTTCTGAATTAGAGCTCCTCTCACGTACGTGGGACAACATACTATTATATTTGTGTGAGTTATTTGTTGTAGCGATTCCCTAATTTGTTTGACTAGTTCATTATAGTCTTCAGCCCTTTTAAAATCTTTTTCTCCGATCATAATCATGCAGTAGTCGTCTATTGTAAGATTTTGAACTTTGTCAGTGATATTTGTCAGTAGCTCTCTTATTCCACTACCTGGTGAGACATAATGGCAGTACTCAAACTGGTCGCCGAAAGTGTTTTCTATATTTTCTAGTGCACCTAAGTAGTTACAGTTGCTGATTATTTGTAATTTCCTCTTTGGGCTCTTCATTTTTACAAGACAGCGGGTATGTTTTGCATTTCCGGTTTTGCGCTTGGTGTTAACATTATCACTCTGTGATTCTAAAGATGATTGTAAAGACGAGTTCTCTGTTTGTATGTTCTTATTCTTGCCTTGCCTTTTTTTCAACGGCGAATGAACGTTGGTTTTTTTAGAGGAATTTCTGCAAGTATCATTTTTCTTTAACAAGTAGTCTTTGTTTAGTCTTTTTAGGTTTTTATTCTCTGAAGTAAGTAACTCAATTTCTTGATGAGCTATATTTAGTTCGAGCTCAAGTTTATTTATCCGTTCCTTTAATTGTGATACTTCTTCATTGCTGTCGACAGAAGTATCGGGCACGCTATTGGTCGATTCATCTAGGGTTTCGTTTAATACTTCGGTATTTGTGTTGGAGTCAGAAGTAGTTCTCGTACGACGGAACGTAATATTTCCAAGGAAGTTCATTTTTTGAATAGGTAGGTAACCGTGCAAAGTTACTTTTGTCCGATTTATTTTAATTAAATTGCAAACATTCCAAAAAGTGAAACCATTTGCGGGGATCGAACTCGAGTCACCAGCTACAAGATTAACATGTAGGCCTTGTGGCGTACTCGCTACTGTGACAGTTACGTATATAGTCGAAATTGTTGAACAGTAGGATCTTCTAAATAAAAAGTTCGTTAAAGATGTCAGTTGTAATTTGAACGATTTAAATATTTTTTCACTATGTGAGTCACTGTGTCACTTTTTGTTAAATCACTTTTAACGTTGTTATTGTTCGTATTTAGTATGTCACACGCTTGTTAGCTCAGTAGATGGCGGTATATATTACATAAAGTCATAAATATCACACCCAGAACTGTTTTTATTACAAACTTTTGACCACATATAGAAGTTTTGTTTACTTAGTTCACTGTGAATAATTTGTTAGGATAACACTTTCACACACGTATTGTAGTATTTCCTTGATGTTTATGACGTATTTAAGCCGATACTGTTCAAATTATAATTTTAAAGATTTTTTTAACAGGAGCACTATGTTTACATGACAACTAGCGCCATCTCTCTATGATACCTAAATGATACCTAAGTCCTCGCCTCCACAAATCTTTCTACTGCTGTGCCCTACAGGGTTCACGACATTGAACTATATTACTAGCGTAGTGGTAGTACCTCATTGGTTCACGATTGTTTCTTTTGGCAAATGCTGACCAACTAAGCCTACATTGTGGAATGCAATAAGTAATTGAGTATTGAGTATTATAAAGTGTAAAATTCGACATTTTGCCTTACGCTCTCATCTCAACATGCCACTGGCAAAATATGTCGACAACGACTCAATTGCCATAAAAAGAACTATCTGTAGGTATATCGGTTACATTACAGCTTCTTACTTGATTAACACGGCGGATAGTCTCACAGGTTTTTGTTGTACACGACAAGATACGGGATTGAATTTCAACAAGAATTCATTAGTAACTGCCATGATACACCTAGTTCTTTAGAACTGGCACGAGCGCACCAGCGGATAGAATACAAGGCGATTTTTAACGACTAAAAAAAATTAGGAAGTCGTTGGCAATACAAAACAATAAACCGATATCTTCCGGAACCAAAGTTATTTTTCATTTTATAACTTTTGAAGGCAGTTGTCATTTTGTAAAAAGTTTTTTCTATTGCAAAAACGACAATCCAATTGCAATGCGTTTTTTTTTATTTTATAACACAAGCAACTAATTATGCTTGTGTTATAAAGAAATATATATCACCCCTGGATATAAAAAAGCCTACAAAATAAATTAAATGTTACGTACAAAACGGATAAAGATTTTCTATGTAACTCAACGACTGTCGGGCAAAAAATGTGAGGGTGAACCCTCCGCTACTTACACACCTATGCGGTGCATTTGACATTCGAAAGGAAATCGATCGGTAGGATCGATTTCAAATCGATCAAATTAACGTTGAGTTTTGTCAACGTACTTCTACTAGGACCTCTGAGGATTGGCGAGGTACGTACTGCACCGTAACTTTTTTATGTAATAGGTTGGAAAACTGGCTGATAGCCCATTTAGCGATTAGTTGAAAATGTACCTACCTAATGGATATCTGCGACAACATGGAGATCTCAAAGACTTTGAAAAGACTTTTGTGTCTTTGATTATTAACCTACACTGACAAAAACAAAAAAAAAACAACAGCCTTGTTACTGGACAGCGACTATATTAATTGTTCCGTGAACGAGCAATTTTACAAGAAGGTTTAAACTAAATATCTCAATCACTAGCACTTGGCCCGCGATATTGTACGCGTGAAGTTTCTTAAATATTCCTATTTTTTACAATAAAGCACTCAGGGATATAACGTAGCTTCATATTACTGATTCGATATCCGTGTTAATGATGGACCGACGATTTGAAGAGGCGGGCGGCTGGCAGCGAAGGAATGCGGGCTGCCCAAGACCGGGTTGGTTGCGATCCCTGGGGGAAGCCTACGTACAGCAGTGAGCTGATATGATGATGATATATATCTCTTAATACGAGCAGTAAGTGAAAGAATAAAATAAAAAAAACCTTACTTAAAAGAATGGTAATTATTAGATAATTAATTATAGTACCTTAGATCGAGTACTTTACTAGGTTGAAATAATACACTACTTTCCAAATCAGACCTTTTAGATTATTGATAGGACCACTAAATAATCTACGACCTATCAATGATATAAGTCAGACCTGTTACAAACTTAATTCATCACAATCATCATGTCAACCTTTAGCCACTGCTGGGCATAGGTCTCCCCTAAGAGGGATTTCAGCCGTAATCGTCATGCTTGGCCGATGCATGTTGGCGATCGCAGTAGGTGTTACATACATGTGTGACATACTTTATTACCCAGCAGAAATTAACTATACAAATGACTACAAGGTATGCAAATGGTTGGTACCTACACGTGCGTCCTACGATGCGCTCACGCATCTAATTCAATTTAAATTCTTGCGAAAATGTAACAATTGGCGACAACCGTCTGTGACCAAAATTAATCAACACCTGTGTATCTTCCGCGTTGAAATAGTAGACTAGATGACATAGATGTAGGTACTGTAATCAACTCATTTATATGCCATAGCTATTAATGAAATCTGACTTTCGTAAAAAAAAATACTACCTTAAATAATCCGGTGCAAATGGGAGTAAGGTCTGAACTGGTTCCAATATATTGTCAATTAACTTTCAACCCCAGTCTTCTGGGTCTAGTTTATTGCCAAGCCATACTTGAACTAGATAATATACCCGAAATAGATGTTGATGAGCAGAAGCAGAGGTTGGAGAAAGACACGCTAATTGTACTCGTTTTTTGTTATAAGATTTTTTTTCAAAAGATAAGAATTTAAAGTTATCTAAGTAGGTACGTAATTTTTTAGATCGTTTGATCTATACGGCTTTTTAACAAACTCCAAAAAGGAGCAGGTTATCAATTCGGATGTTTATATATTTTTTTTTAATATTTAGCCACATCATTATAAACATTCAGGAAAAAAATTAAAACATAAAAAGAAAAACATTTTATTCATTATTTTGTTAGTGTGTTTGGTGTATGCGTTTGTGACTAAAATAATCATCACACACCGCCTTTGAATCTTCCGCGTAGCACCGACACCGGCGCAGACGCAGCAATGGCCCAGTTGCCCCAATTGATTCATCACCACAACGTAACAGATGAATAACAATCAACTATTTACCATAGCATACAGTAAGGCCGTTTGTTGGTTATTCAGATCATGGCGATGTACCAATATGCTAGTATTTTTTTAACATTCTAATAGGCTTGCGTTTGACCGCAATTCACCTGTGATGAGGCGATCTAACACGCTTGCCTAGGATGAACCGGTTTACTCGTGCCTTGCAATAGGTTACTATACAGGTACTTTTTTCATTTCTGCTGTGTGATGTTGTCCTGGAGTTTCGCTGTTAGTTTCGTGAAGATGCTCGTCAGCATCTGCTGGTTGGGTCCTTCCATATTGTTATTTATTTGGCTAGACGCCCGCCTCTTACCAATGTGGACACATTTGGCTGACAAAGAGCAAACTACAATTTTATTTAAATTAATGATTGATACCTTTATTTGCTAGAATACAGGATGTTTGAATTTGTTATGTAGTAAAATGGTAATGTTATGGCTATTCCGTCTACACTTTAAAATTATAAAGAGGATAGATTTGTATTTTGTATGTTTGGGCAAAGTCTAGTATTCCATAAGGGAACAAAACGATCTTTCTTCGCTCTTTGACATAAACATCAATCAATACCGCTTCAATAAAGTGATCGTAACAAAGACCAGCAAGGAATACAAAACCCAGCAGAATGTGGGACATAATCCACAAAATTCTGTGCACATTACACCAGTGACGTAATTATTGCACTACTAACATTGTTGGTGATCTCAACACCCTGGGTTTTTTATCACTACACGTAGGTACTTCTTACGTAACCATGGTTACGAAGGTAAACATCGCATTCTTGTAATACTTATGATGGAGCTGGGTTTTGGAGTGACGGATCTAAAATAATAAAGAAAACATCGTCAGAGAAATCTTGAACATGTAATAAAAATTCAACATAACAACCAATTTTACAAAAAACTAGTAAGGCTTTTTCTAAAACATGTATTTCCTGAAACAAGTTTTGTGAAATTAACGTACGCTTAATTTCTTGCCTTTTCTCACTCGTTTGGTTTCGAACAATGCGTTGGATGAAACAGACAACAAAAAAGCGACCCTGTTCGCGTAGTCAACAGACGGACCGGGAGGAACCCTCTTAAGGCTTGTATACATGCCAATAACCTTGAGCATTTGGCCCGTACTGATTTTGTGGACGAGTGCGGGAGTGATGTAAACGCAGTCTTTTATCGGACTCATTTTTAATTTATTGTAACAAAAATAATACAAATTTGTAAAAAGTAACAAAACCAAATCATTTTCCTTTGTATTACAAAGTAGTAGATATTTTTTTTTTATACTCTTTTGATAAGAAATTAAGGAGTAAAATGGTTTCATCTTAATGATTTGGAGGTGATTTGACATTATTTTTCTCATTATGTGATACCGATAGAAAAATTGTGGCTAAACCAAATTACGTATGTAGATTACTAACATTTTTTTTCTGATGTAATTTCTCTGTAAATGCCAACGAAAAGTTGCTTCATCTGCATGCTTCTTTCAAGCTTTTTTCAAGAGAGCAGCCTTAAGAGCTCCCATCCCCATCGAACGAACTTCGAGGCGAGTGTGATGGAAAATTTTTTTGCTCCAACCAACGCAAAGCTTGAAAACAAACGAGTGAGTGAGAACGCGATAACATCGCAGGAAAATTGGCGCGCAGATATTTCACAAAACTTGTTCCAGGAAATACGTGTTTTTAAAAAAGCTTTACATGCACGGTTTACAAGTGTTTGGTAATAATGTTTGTAATTAAGAATCTCCAATACATGTGCAAGGTTTCTATAAAGCTATTTTTTTACTTTTTCAATGTATGAGTGCTTTATGAACGGCCAAAATTCAGATAAAAACTGTACAAAAAAGGTGATTTGCAGACGTGGTTACTGAATTTGTTTCACAAAAAGAGAATAAGTTGTTATAACGCCGTAATCACGTACGAGCGTTTGTATGAGAAATATGACGCGATGGGCGCTCTTAAGGTAAAGTCAGTTTGTGAGTCGGTGAGAGGTCAATCCATAGCATCGCTGTGATGACCTCTCACCTCAAGCTATAGAATACTACTATTGTTTAATAAGGATGATTTTGTTTCACATAATTTTTATTTTTGATTTTATGTATGAAAACATCAATTTTTTGTCAATTTTTCGCCGAGATGAGGCTACGACTAAATTTAAAACATTTTTAATCAATAGAATTGGCTTGAGGTGAGTCGAGGCTGGTTTTTCCTCCAATGACACAAGAAAACCTTGTGACAAAACTATTTACTTTAATTTAACGATACAATTATTATTTTCAAAACAAAAGAAAATATTTAACCATGTTATTAAACTATTGCACAAGTTCACATAGGGCAAGGTCTTACCAAATTCTAGATCATAAAATACACAAAACAATCATTATAATTTGACCTTGTTGGTTTTATATCTATTCATAACATTGTTTCTATTGTAAATCACAATTTCTATTGTATGTATGTCCCGCGATTGCTGATTTAACTTTTTAGTAATGTCCTTGAATGTTGGCAAAATTTTTAATAGCGAGGTAAAGAGTTACTTAAGAGTTACTGTGTAAACTCAATTTGCTTAATGAAATGTACCGTTAGTTATCACCTCTTCTATTTTGCATGCCGCGGTGTTCCACCTCTGTCTATGGCCGGGGGTGCGGGATTCTCATAGGCATTCACCGCACCCCAATAGGAACGAGTTAGTACTGTAACGTACTGCGTTACAAGGGGAGCGCTAACTACGTTAAATAAAACGTATTAATAACTGTCAGAAGATATTAGATAATAGCGAGAGGTAAGATGCTTGACCGTGCCTGACAGCGGCTGGTCTCACAGACTTGTC